>OZ007537.1:8866354-9390716 GCA_963931895.1 Eupithecia pulchellata | reverse complement strand
AGCCCAATTTGTTTGTAAATTTCCTAATCCTATTTTATTTAAATATATCTACAGATTGGCTTTCTGAGATGGGATTGGATTGCAAAATCAGAAGCCATGTGGCTAACAGTCGTGAAAGGAGTCACGGACAAAGTTAAAAAAAATATTACGAATTTATATTTTATCGAGGAAAAAACACCATTAAATTAAAGTACTATAAATAAATTACCTGAATCTAAGTAGAGTGAGTATTCAAACAAAATTTTAAATAATAACCTTTTCTTTTGATTATTAATTATGCATTTCTTTTCAAAGAATGATCCTTATGAACTTACAAAAAACCTGAATAACTTCAAAACCTATTTTATGTTGAAAAACCATTAAACACATGTTCAATAAATTGATATTTTAAGTATTATCAGCAAGTTTCTAGGTAGTTTCGACACTGGATAAAAAGTCACATAAGTTAAAAAGTCCTTAAAAACTTCTTATGTATTATTGTCCTTATTAAAAGACTAAAAAAAAGAAAACTTCGGAACTCTTGTTTTTATTCATTGTTTTTACAGTATATTTTTGAAACGAAAAGTCATTAATACCGTTACCTTTTGTATAGGTACTTATTGAGTAACTTTTATGAAAAGCTCTGAAATACGTGTTCCTTTTTTTGTAAACTAAACAGTAAACTATACGCCATATTAAAAAGTTATTCAATACGGAGCCAAACTATAAATCTCAAACTTGAATAACCCGTTTCACCCCATTTTCAGGCATATTTTGAAAAATCCAGAAATACGTACCTATTATATATTTTTATTAATTTGGTTTCAAGCTGATTGGGAGAAAAGTTAAAAATTCCAAAAAAATCTGAAGTGATTCGACTTCTTTTTATACTTTTAACGTAATTTTAATGAAAAATTCTAAATTACCTATTTTTATTTATTGTACTTGGTATTATGTATACCTATTTGAAATTTTATGTCGTTACCATCCTTCATTAAAAAGTTACAAACATTTAAATATGGAGCAAACTACAAATCACTTAAACTTAAATCACCTCTGTCAACCCATTTTCAGGAATGTTTGGGAAAATCCTGAAATACATATTATAATTTTTTTTGTTTTTTTTTAGGACATGCAAAAGTAATTAGTACGCTGTATTAAAATGATTTAGACATTTGAATACGGAGCCAAACTACGAATCTCAAACTTGAATAACCGTTTTGATCCCATTTTCAGGATTATTTAGAACAATCTTAAAATACGTATTCAATATTTTTGTTTGTGTAGTATTCTCTGTAAATTTTAAGCCAATAGCGTCAATGGTTGATAAATTTCACCACAATAACCTCAATAGTTCGACTTCCTTTTTAAACTTATATAGTAACATTTTTGAAAAATCCTGAAACACGTGGTTTGATATATAGTTTTTCCAATACATACTGAAAGTTTCAAGTCATTAGTATGCTATATCAAAAAGTTATAGACATTTCAATATGGAGCCAAAATACGAATCTCAAACTTGAATGACCCATTTCACCCTATTTTCAGGAATATTTTGAAAAATGCTGAAACACGTGTTCAATATTTTTGTATGTTTAGTATTTCCTGTAAATTTCAAGAAAATCGGGCTACCGGTTACAGAGTTAGAAAAAAGACCAAAAAAACTTCCATCCCCCTTTTCACCCCCTTAGGGGTGGAATTTCCAAAAATCCCTTCTTAGCGGGTGCTTGTGTTGTAAAAGGAACCTACCTTCCAAATTTCAGCTTTCTAACTTCAGCGGTTTAGGCTGGGCGTTGTCGCCAGAAAATCGCTCGTTCCTTTATATATTAAGATTTTTAAAAGCCAAATAGGTTCTAGAATGACAGTTCTCGAACCTTCAAAAAAGACGCAGCTGCAGAATACAGACCAGGGCCAGGACCCGATGATGCGAGTTATAGAATAGCTTAGGTGCAACCCCGCGCGATAGGAAAATCTTTTAGTATATTATCATCACTATAGTAAGAAAATCTTTTGAGCACGATGTAAATTCGCTACCACAGCGATACAAACAAACTCTTTGACGGCGGCTCTGAAGCAGCTAGACATAGGCACTTTAAGGCGGGAACAACTTGCAGTATTTTTACCTGTCTCACGCACTGCACTAGTATTTCGTCCCGCAACTCCTCTCGCTCCAATCCCTTCGCGATCAGAGACTGTATCACTTGCGTTTCCTTCTCCGCGCCGAGTTCGCCGCGCATGTAGCGACACAGCTCCTGAAGACATACTATTTTAATTAAGCTGAGACTTATTTAAGAGTTTATATTGAAATCAATTGTATATGTATAGAGCACAGAAATTTAACTTTGATGATAATTTATGCAGCTATTTAATTTTCTTTAATGTATGATAGTCCGTGTTTGAAATAAAAATGAAGGGATTTAGAAATTGGTCAAAAAACATTTAGTAAATCATAAGTAGTTAGTTTGGGGTTATGTATGTATGTGAATTGTCCAGAATTTTTTATTTATTTTTAGAGTCACTTACCCTGAATATATTGACCGCAGCGGTGACACTCTCCGGGTCGTGTAGTTGCAGATGCGAGGTGGGGATATTGTTGCCCTTGTGGTAAGTGATCATCTCTTCTTTGGTAAGTAGCTCCATTGATTTACTTTTACGCGTCAGTGTTGCCATAATTGTTCCTAAATATAAAAAAGTTAGTATTTTAGAGAGTTTGCGTTAGATTTCGTTTTTTTCAAACTGACTTGCTTGTTAGCTTTAGAGGTATTGCGATGCGTTACCCAGAAATATGCGGACCCATTTTTATACGAACGGAGAGATAATTTTGCTGTGTTCGGCATCACTAAATTCGAAAAATTTTTATAAAAGCGTTATCATTGCCTTAAAAAATAAAATCGTATGAAGCCCCCTTTTCTCCTAAATTATTTCTCCCTGTTCTCGATAATTTCTGTCCAGTGATGATAACAACCATAAGTCATGAACATTATTTTCTCTTTTTAAGAAAACAAACCTTCAGGCGACCGAGGATGATCATTGAAGTACAGTTTAGCGAACTCAGCGAGGTCATTGGTCGCGTCTGCGGGGGGTGTGGTGGGGGGGACAGCGGTGGCGGGGGGCGAGGCAGCCTCCATCTGCCGCAGTTGACGCTCTACACGCTCCTTGCGGCGGGCACTGCGATCTGTACCCTGTACGTGAGGGAATAAAAGTTAGAATGGCTTGAAAAAGGTCTTAGCGCGAAAGACTGGCTGCTGGTTTACACGAACTTTTTTTAGGAAGTTACTCGCACTGCGATTTTGTACTACATGGTTCAGAACTTAGGGTGTTCAAATTAATTAATAAAATTCGTTGAGACTGGCAGATGTCGTTTCACCTCCTTAAACTGTCGCTGAAGCCTTGCAACTATTTGAATGTGTGATGTCTTTGCTGCTTATATCTTTTTGAACTGTATTTCTTAGCAATAAAGCAGCATTTGGGACTCACCGGAACATCCCCATTCATCATGGGCGGTGGACTGATGCAGGTATCCATGGGCGTGGGCGGAGGCACTTTCTCCTTCACGGCTACTATTACTGGAGACATGGGTCTTTCCACAGGGATGCTTTCCAGCGGTTTGTGGACAAAGCTGCAAAATATAATATTTTATTTTTATTTTTATCCAAAGACCACACTTATACTAATATTGAAGACAAAATTTACTTATATTAACATTAATTATAGTTTAAGGTTCGGTTGACAGCGCACTGAGGCGCTCAAATACCACTTACGTATTCGATTTTAAGGTTTAAGTCATCAATTAGGCACAACTGGATGCGAAAGGTACAGGATAGAGGCTGGCGGACTAAAGGAAACCTATACCCAACAGTGGGTGACAAAGGTCTGCTATGATGATGATGATGTCATCAATTGGTCATGTAATGTAAGGGCGTAAGACTATCCTTTTAAGAATTTAAAACTAGCATTACTTCTGTTCACCTTGTAATCCCTAATAAACTTTTTGAAACTTTCATGGTTATTAACACCAAATTCATTTATGACACTATATTTACTATAATTTGCGTTTTCAATTTTTCAATATTTCGGCGCAGGTTCATGCGCCATGATCACGGAACAACTAAAGGTCACTGTGAGTTAGATTTTATTGGCAGTTTACATATTGTTAACATCCCGCCATATACCTCTATTGTTAATAACCATGATCTGTAGTTTCAAAAGGTTTTATCAGGGTAAAAGGTTTATCATTATAAAGGTATACAATACAGCACATAAAAAAACATACTAAATTCTTTTTATCGAATGGCAGACTAATAAAAGCTTACACAATCTAATCAGCTGACTTACCCATTAGCATTATTATTATCCTGCGCCGGTGAAGTCACGTCCGCATTAGGGCGCGGGATCACAGACTCGTAGATCGGCTCCTTGCCGTTCACGACAGACAGTTTCCCGTTCGGTATCACCCCGTTTGTCAGCTCAGGCGGAGTTGTGTCTGTGTCAACAAGCGATTCAAATCACTACATAGTATAAAACAAAGTCGCTTCCCGCTCTCTGTCTGTCTGTCCCTAAGTATGCTTGGTGGAGCAGCCTGTTCTTCTGATGATGGACTAGTCAGGTATATTTTGCTGTCAAATCTGAATAGAATTTCAAGACAGTGACATCGCTGTGCCATATTAAGCCTTCTTAAATCATAGTGACTAGATAAAACTAACTTAGGATTCAAGACTCAACTTACCGTAAAAAATGGCATTCATTTTATCAATAAACGCCATCGAGTACATATATAAACGCTTTCTATCTAGCTCGGTGCTGACAGCCAGCAGGTCTTTCGCACTATCTACATATGTATCAATTGAGCTACCTGTAGTTTGTTTACAATAGTCTGCAATTAGCTCAATTGTTTCTACTGTAAATACTTCTAATTTGGTTATAATCATTGTCATGTTTTTTGTTAATAAAGGTTAACCTACAAATTAGGTAAAAATATGCTAAACCGGGCTGAACCGGCGGAGCGATGACGTCACGCTCACCGATGTCATCGCGCATTGCGCAGTTGAGTCTACCTTTACTAGGCTGTGGCGGCGGCGGCGGCGGCGGCCCCGGCGGCTCCGGTAGGGTACAGATAGGGGGCGGTGGGAACACTGGTGACGTCATATCACAGTCGGGCTGCATCGGCGGTGGCGGCGGGGGCAGGATGAGGGATGACGTCATAGGATCCCCGTTTACAGAGCCGTTCATAGAGGATGTCATGGGATCCGTCATCGAGGTTCTAAATGAGAAAATAACATGATATAAAAATAATGTACACTAATACAATAATGTACAGAATAAGAATGCACAAATAGGCAAACGACTGTAGTATTATTGTCACGTTTACGGAGAAATTCGTCCTGACGAACATTTACTTGCCTCATAACACCATTCATAGAACTCGTCATATTTTCATTTATCGAGCTCATAGCTCCGTTCATAGATCCCGTCATGTTCTCATTCATAGACGTCCTCATGGCTCCATTGACTGATGTCGTCATGGCCCCATTGACCGACGTGCTCATGGCCCCGTTGATCGATGACGTCATGGATCCGTTCATGGATGACGTCATCGCCGGCTGCATGATGGACGTGAGGGGCAGGGAAGAGGGCGGCGCGGGGGGGATGGAGTCCGAGTCCGCGCCGTCCGGCTTGCGTTGAGCTTCAGTGTGCGCTTTGCTTAGCTCGTCTACTTCTGTAGCTAGCACGTGTTCCAGCTGAAAAGAGATTGATAATCCTTCATTAAAGAACATTATAATGAAGTAACACAATTATAACCTGTATTTATTTTGTGTGTATTTGTACTAATATTATAAAGAGGAAAGATTTGACTGTTTGTTTGAATAAAATTGGCTCCGAAACTACTGGATTTTTTTCTCCCGATTTGAAAAGTTATTTCTACTATTAGAATTCTAAATTTTCCCTGATGAACATAGGCTATAGACCATTTTCAAAAAAGTAGGGGATTCGCATGAAAAATTTGTGACGTGTCCAAGAGTCCTGTAAGGTCTAAAGGAAATAAATCACTTTGATTTCTTAACTTGCAGCTAGACGATGCTGTGTAGATTGCCCAGCATTACATATAGCATACCTCCTGATGCAAGTCATCAGCCAGCCGCTCCATGGAGTCCCCGATCTCGGCGATAGTGGGCTGGTGCGCGTCGGGCTGGCCGTCGGGCGCGCCGCGCTGCGCCGGCACCTCGGCCAGGAAGTCGAACAGGTTGTCCAGGTTTATGGACTCCGCCCGCGCCGCGGGGCACGCCAGCCCGCGCAGCTGGTCCGCCATTGTTTCCAGCTCCGCGCGCTCTTGGCTCGCTTTCTCCAGGAGGCTGGAATAGAAATATAATGTTTACAGGATAATTTTAGGTCTGTGATGAAAAAACTTATGGCTTATATTCTTTAAGACTTTTAACCGACCGAAAACAGCGACCCTGCATATTTTTCTTATTACGTTGAACAAAGGAAACAAGTCCACTATGTGCGTGTGGATTGAGAGCTCACTTTTGAATCTTTGGCAAATCGAATTGAAAAAAATCACAGATTTAGTAATGAATTTGTAAGAAATGATGCATAGGTCCAACAATTTGTTAAACTTATATCAAAGCCGGTATAACCCTTAGACTGGAGCTCTCAGTCCACACGCTTGAATAATAGGCATACCTCATATCTCAAGAATTACTACGTCTATGTTTTTGATTTATATTAAAGCATTTAGTTATAAATTATCAAAGGTCATTCGGAAGTTTTCAACTCACTAGAAAACGCTGTTACAGAGTTATTGAGGTTCAACTAGAGCTCTCAGAAACGAAAAAACAAATTGTCATAACTTAAATTTTAATACATTTAAAAATTATTTGACTATCATAACTTATACTTTCGCACCTGTGTAAATTAGTTAAAACGAAATAATGACTTATAATTGAACAGTTTAGAAGTTATACAAGATCATAATTTTCAATCTGAGAGCTCTATGTTTTCGACTATATTGGTTAAATTTAACCTCCAAGGATGAATCAAGTTAGGTCAATATATTTACCTCATTTGTACAAAATATTGATGTAGCATCCTTTGTTCTACATGCTATACTTTAGGAGAAAACACTAATTAAATATTTGTATGTAAGAAAACGACTTAGGGTGTATATGATTTTTTTTTCTTAGGACTGAGGACTTTTTTTTACAACAAATCCGCAAAATGAGGCATTCGGTTGCATCAAATTCGGATACCTTTGATTTTTCTTTCAGGGTACATTAGATTTTAACTCTTTTAGAGACCCGCAGATTTTGTGACCAACTGATATGAAAGAGCCTTTTATTTCTAATCCATACAAACTTTATACCTATTATTAGATATCCTTTCTAATGCCAGACTTTGATTTAGCTATGACGTATGTTGCCAACGCTTAAATAGCCGCCAGACTTTTACTACGTCGGGCGTTTAAAACTGAAATTAGGGCTGTTTTATGTTAGAAATGATACTTTAACCTGTATATTTTCGTTATCTATGATATATTATGTAGGTATCCGTTTGTGTAATTTTTGCAATATAATAATTAAACTTAGGTACCTATTTTAGTTCTGAAGGTACAAAGAAAAACTATTTTTTTTTTTATTATACCTTGTTCTTTATTTTACATCAAAATTTATTTAATTTGTTTTCTATTACATCAGGATAAACCTAGTTTTATGTTAAAAATTAGTGGGTTTTGATACAGAAATCTGACATTACATTGATTCAAAGTCAAGTGTCACAAACACCAAGTAAAGACTGATGTTTATGAGGTTTGAATCAATTCGAGGAGTGCTTGACGTCAGATATGTAGCATGATATCGCTAGCTTATTCTTTCCTACGTCATTGGTTCAATGATGTAAAGAGAGCGAATCAACAAGGAATTAATTGTTAGCGGTAAACACAGCCGCTAAATTTCTACACGCCACGGGTGCGTGGCAATCATAGTCGTTTTTTCACCCGTGGCGGGAAGCCTGGCAGCTAAAAGCAGGGCCGTAGCCAGAAATACTTTTCGGGGTGGTAATATTGTAGATTGGTGCGGTATGCCAGCAACAAAAAAAAAATGAGAGAAACAAAAAATAAATAACTTAGAGCGTGACACTTTCGGGTGACAAAAAAGTTAGCAGTAGTAGTTAAGGGGTAAGTTATTAACATTTTACTTACTATTTATTAGTATGAAAAAATAAATAACAGCGAGTGGAACGACATATTGTAGTTTTTGCGGCCATTGGAAATGGTTGAGAAATGACTAAATGTCGTCGAGTAGAGAGAGCCACATTTTTTTGAAATTGGTGTGTTCTTATTTTTCCTTTCTGGTCTATGCTGCATTGACGATTTAGTTTTTTTGAAGATTAACAAAACAATGCAAGAATGGCGAGCGAAGCGAGCCGTAAATTTTTTGACATATTTTCGGGAAGCTGGTGGAAATGACCAAAAGGCTACAGCCTCAGCATTTTTTTTTTGCGACTTTTCGGTGGTTCTGTAAAATAGAATCAAGAGTGACAAAAGATTATGATTAGCAAACCCCGCAAAATTTTAGAGGCTTGGCGGTGGTAATTTTGCAGTTTGGTGAAGTAAGCAAGGTAAAAAATTTTTACGGATGGTCAAGTGTAGTAGCAGTGCAAGAGTCTTGTAATGTCTAAAGGAAATAAAACACTTTGATTTTGATTTAACAAGATTTGAAGAAACAAGATAATATTTATCCAAACTAACTTAATTTTACGCTTTTTAATTGTTATTACTTTGTAAATAAATTTTTTACCCTATAGAGTAACATTTGCATGTCAGAACAGCTGGAGAGTAAGGCGCGGCGGCGGCGGCGCGGCGGCGCGGCGACAACGGGGCGGTGCGGCATTGCGTGGCGTAGTCATTGTTTATATTATGCCATGGTATTTTGTTACCTAGTATTTTAATTATTGAACTAATTACCTATCTGCGTGACATTCATTCGATATTAGAATGTGTTGTAGAAAAATATACGAGTAGAGAAGATGAATCAGGCCATAGGTCAGTCCTAAGAAAAAAAAAAATCATATACACCCTAAGTCGTTTTCTTACATACAAATATTTAATTAGTGTTTTCTCCTAAAGTATAGCATGTAGAACAAAGGATGCTACATCAATATTTTGTACAAATGAGGTAAATATAATGACCTAACTTGATTCATCCTTGGAGGTTTAATTTAACCAATATAGTCGAAAACATAGAGCTCTCAGATTGAAAATTATGATCTTGTATAACTTCTAAACTGTTCAATTATAAGTCATTATTTCGTTTTAACTAATTTACACAGGTGCGAAAGTATAAGTTATGATAGTCAAATAATTTTTAAATGTATTAAAATTTAAGTTATGACAATTTGTTTTTTCGTTTCTGAGAGCTCTAGTTGAACCTCAATAACTATGTAACAGCGTTTTCTAGAGAGTTGAAAACTTCCGAATGACCTTTGATAATTTATAACTAAATGCTTTAATATAAATCAAAAACATAGACGTAGTAATTCCTGAGATATGAGGTATGCCTATTATTCAAGCGTGTGGACTGAGAGCTCCAGTCTAAGGGTTATACCGGCTTTGATATAAGTTTAACAAATTGTTGGACCTATGCATCATTTCTTACAAATTCATTACTAAATCTGTGATTTTTTTCAATTCGATTTGCCAAAGATTCAAAAGTGAGCTCTCAATCCACACGCACATAGTCCACTAGTGTATATGCTAGTTTATAAATAGTTATAAACTTTTAAATTTTTTTGTTAAAAAAAAGTAGCATAGGCTACATGTACTTTTGACAGGGTTTGGTCTACTGCGAGACCTGTACGAATCAATCAATCAACAAACACTTTGTAACAAATTTTACTGGCAAACCAGCGTAGCATCGGGCCTAGGCGAATGCTACACATGCTGAGGTGGGGCCCTCCTTATTTTATGTTTCCGTATACTTAGTTTCGTATTTAGTATTTGATTTGTATTGTTTTTAATGGGTAAAAAATAACTATCTTTCTCTCTCTCTTTATATTCCGAGTCACAGCCGGTTCACACATGTCTCCGTTTTACTGTTCTGTTTTATCGTGTACGTAGTTTTTTCGTCGATGGCGTATGTGGTTGTATGAGCGACTTCACACATGGCACAGTATTCTGTATACAGATCGACGAACAAAATCGAACAAAATACGTACACGATAAAACGGAGACATGTGTGAACGGGCTGTTACTGTTACCTGTTCCTCTCCTCTCTAAGCTTTATCTCCTGGTTGACCCTCTTCATCTCCCTCAAGGCGGCCGCCACCTCCCTCGCGAAGGCGCCTCGTAGGTGCCTCTGCAGCGTGAGCGCGGACCGCCGCAGTTTCAAGAACTGCGCGCGTTCCTTCCACCCGCGCCACGCCGCTTGCAGCACGATCGCGGCGTTGCGCCAGATTACGTACTGGCGACGTTTCACTATGCCTTTGTACCACTGTGGGAGAAACTCAGGTATTAGGGACTTTCGGAATTAAGACACTCAGGGTATAGCAATAGGGACTGTTGGGCAAGTTCTAATTAATTTTGTTAAGGGAATTGTTTTAAAATAATAATAATATTATATTAAATCATTTATTTCAGTTTTACTATAAAAACTATCGTAGTTTGATGAATTCATTATGAATGTAAGCGGGTTAACTACGAACCTATTATACTTACAACATATAATAGGTTCGTAGTTAACCCGCTTACATTCATAATGAATGCATTTATTTCAGGTTAACAAAGAAACCCATAGGTTATTAAAATACAAATAAAAATGATTATTGATATTTGATTTATGAATTCTTCCGGGTTACTACTAGCTTTTAATAGAGGTGTGAGATATTATAATCTACATGCATCTAATGAATTATTAGAATAATAATATGAGATTTAAAGGGCAACACCCTGATTTAAATACATTTCTCCGACCAAGGACTGAGATGCGTGGAAATATCGGGAGGAGGTTATGCGCAGCAGTTTAATTACACACCAGGTTTAATTAGGTACTATCTAAAACTACGTTCATTTCTCTCAGTAACTTACCTTCTGAATCCTCAAAGCTGAAGACTGCAGCAGCGCCGTCCGTTTCGCTTCAAGAGGGGCGTGTACTGACGAGCGCATAAATATCTTCGTCCGGCCGATCTGCCAATCGTTGACCGGTGCGTTCACTATCGACGTTATTGCACTACAAATAAGACACAAAATACTTTAATTTCAACAGTTCCTAGTAAAGCCAAATAAATATTTTTGGTTCAGAGAAAAGTGAACTTTGAGTTGATAGTTTTAGGTTGTAATTTGGACTTACGCAACTTCAGGACTGGCGGGCCGGGGATGCGGCAGCAAACATCTGTACCGTGCTTGGAATTGTGGTGTAGGGAGATGAACTGGGTATCCATCTCGGCGGATTCTCACTACAACAAAAACGTTACAATAGTATTTAAAGAAAATTATAACTCTAGGAAAAAAACACTGTTCAGCTAGAGGTCGCGAACGTTTTTGCAGAACTTCCCATAGTTTATGGCGATTGGATTGAACGTCTATGCAATTTATATTGTATTAAGTACATATATCTGTAATCTATTAGGTACCCATAACCAAAGCCTTGCTTAGGTTAGGGCTAGATGATGCTGTGTGGATTGTCCATCATTACTTATTAATTGTTGTATCTCATTTCCATGATAACGGGCCATATAGTGACACGGTCGATTGGGAGGCATGCGTGGGGCCGTAGTCAACAGGACAGGGCCTCTGTGGTTTTTATGACTATTTAGTTAATGGCAGTTAATTTTAAAGGAAAGAGTTACATTAGCGGTTATCATACTCGGTTGCAAAATATGATAAACCCGAAGACGATATATGCCAGGTGTTTATTGCTAAAATAATTTATGAATAGTTCTTACCTATTTCGTTCATGCCCAGATACCGCAGTTGTTCAAGAACCAACTGATCGTTGAACTTGCCAGCTTCCTTCATATCGTTTGGCTTAATGCAGCGCACATACCTAGAAGAAAACATTTATCATTACAATTTATACCCTGCAATGACTAAAAATAAAGTCTAATTCAGAACACCAATTATACGTAAGGCACGTCGAAACTAAGTGAACCTCCTACTGATACTAAGTGTCATTGGATAATACACACGTAGGTGTTCCTAATGGGACAGTGAAGATATGTGTAACGGGGTTAACTATCATCAGACTAATGCTTTCATTCTGAAAGCATTAAGATAGGAAGACTGTCGCCTTTACGTTATTTTTATTTCTTTATACTCTGGAAGTGGAACAAGCACCATGTGATGGGTCACGTAGATCCTCACTCGCGAGCTAAGATGGGTGTGTGCCTACATCATCATCATCATCAGCCTATAATAGTCCACTGCTGGACCTCTAGGCCTGCCCTAATGAGCGCCATACATTATTTTTATCATTTGGGGGTTATTGCCTACACTGGGCAAGCGGGTAGGGGATCGCAGAATCGCTCCACCGGAGTTGTTCTGCAGAGGGCGCTGCTGCCCGCCCCTCGGTGTGTCTACCTAGATCGCCTCTTACGACACCCACGCTTCCCGTGGGTAAGAGTGGGGGAGATGAAATTCTACGCCGCCGGCACCACACGGCGAATTATTACGAGGGCTGCACTAAAAGTATCGGGAATGGAATATTTCCACTGTTTCTGTCATATTAAAATCTTTTTAATTGAAAACTCCTTGGTTTTAAAAATCTAATACCATTTATTTATTTAAAAAAATATTCTCGGTCTTGTCACAAGGTTTCGTCAAACTTGTTTAGTCGTTGAGAAAATGGAATTGACTCGAGAAAATTCAAGAGCGATGATTTATTGTGACTTTCGAAGTGGTTTAACTCAAAAACAGTGAGTTGACCGGATGATTTCTGCATTTGGTGATGAAGCCCCATCCAAAACCACAATTTATCGCTGGTTTGCTGAATTTCAACGTGGACGTGTCAAGCTCAGTGATGATCCCCGTCAAGGTCGTCCAAAAACTGCAGTCACCCAAGAAAACGTTGATGCTGTGCGTAAGCTGATTGAGGAAGACCGACATGTGACATATCGCGAAATTCAGGCAACTTTAGACATTGGTATGAGTCAAATACAAATAATATTGCATGAACAATTAGGTGTAAAAAAGTTGTTTTCCCGATGGATGCCGCATTCGCTCTGTGAAGAGCAAAAAGTGGCTCGCGTTACTTGGTGCGTCAGAACTCTCGAAAGATTCCACACAGGACCTTCAAATGCTGTATACAACATCGTATCAGGTGACGAATCCTAGATATACGCGTACAAACCCGAAACAAAAAACCAAATTGCGTGGTCAGAGGTTTTCTTCGCCTGAAGAAGCTGTGGACGCCTACAAAACGGCCATTTTGGAGACCCAACTTCCGAATGGAATGGTTGCTTCAATAATTGGTTCCATCGTATGGAAAAATGTGTCAAATTTCGCGGAGAATACTTCAAAAAGCAATAAATACATTTTTAAATTGTAATGTTGTGTCACTTCCTTGATTCCCGAAATTTTCAGTGCCGCCCTCGTAGTATTACTCACTACTATAAAGTAGTTATTAAAACAAAAAGGCTCACTGACCAGACGTCTGTAGCTTGCAGCATGTCGACTAGCGACTGCAGCTGACATCGGAACGTGTCGACGACCGTGGGCCGCCCTTTGGACGTGCCGCGCTGTGTGGTGCTCATCGAGTTAGGGCTTGACAGGGACATGTCCTGGAAAATATATTGCATTCTAATTAATAACGAGATGTAGAAATTTATAGTCAAATATAATATTTGTTATTATAGTCCGTAAGCCCTCGCACTCGGGGATTCGAAAATTTTCTGGACACCCTGTTCTAGGAAGATCGCGGATTCGACCCCGCCTAAACCGAAATTTTTTAGTAAGTATATTATTTTGTTACTTAAATGATCAATCCCATCGTTAGTATATACTTCGTAACCTTAGTAAATTCTAGTATTCTTGATGATTTTGAACCAACGCAACGAACCATTCAAATCCTAAGAAGTTAGTACAGTCCGTGTCACTGAAAAGGATCCCCCCATCTCAATATATGTGAGACACAATAATTGTTATTGTTGGGAATTTCAGACTCAGTATTATGGGTAGGCGGTTCGATCCTGAGCGGCGGCGTTAGACAAGGGGGATACTTAATTCTGACGCGCACTGTACATGAAAGCAAAAACAAATGATATATGCAATCTAAGCTCACATGTCCAGGCGGCGCCAAATCCTGCACATAATCCGCCAACTCCCTGACAAACGGATTGGCGGACCGGCTCAAGTGGTCTATGAACGCGTCTTGCTGCGTATCTCTATTCTTATCCACGAAGCCTTGCACGCTGTATGAGACCGCGCCCGCGTAGTGTTGGACACCGAACTCTTCCTCCCACTTCCTCCGGGAACCTTTGACGAAACTCTGGTGGTCGCCGAACTCGCCTTGGATGTTCGTTAGGTAGGCGCCGTCGGAACCCTAAAAAATATTCGATAGCAGGTTATATTAATTTATGTTATCTCGGAATAACATCGCTTTAGGGCTATAAAAGTATGCCAGCGAGTTAATCGATATTATAATGTTTTTTAGCTTCTTTGTTACTAGGCTTTTTTATTGGAAATCGCGAACACCTCAAATAATAATAATAAATAAACAAATCATCATCATCATCATCACCAGCCTATAATAGTCCACTGCTGGACATAGGCTTAAAAAAAATAAACAATAATAAACAAATAAGACATTTATTTTCTACTCACAAAAGGCTTTACAAAAATTCGCATACATAATGTTCAATTTGTTCATTAAGATCTATCAAAATTATTGACTGCAAAAAAACTTTCCCTTAAAAGATGCGTTTCCGTTTCTCATTTAAACTTTTGCCATTATCTTAACTAAAATAATAATTATTAACTGTTCTAACGCTATTAATTCCTACAAAAATGTTGTTACCTTAGGCATATGACACTGTTCGCTGAGCAACTTGAGCAGACTCCGGGGAGGCTTCTCCAACAACTCGAGACAGGCGGCGTTGTCCGTGAACTGAATCTGATTGTAGACTATACCTTCTTGCCGGTACTGGAACACAAATATTATTACAATACAATACAAATAATCTTTATTGCACACCAAGAGAAAAACAGAACAGAATCACGTCTTTCTGTTCTGTTTTTCTCTTGGTAAAAACTGTTTATCGTTAAGAGCGATTATTTTATTATTGTTACATGTTTGATTCAAAGTCAGAATGTAATGATTTCGAGGCAAGTTTAATTTAATTTCTTGGACTCAATTTATTACAAACATGATCCGTCAAGTGTTACTCGCGATCAGAGATTAATTTTTCTTCTGGTTCTGAACATAATTCGATTATTGGGTACCAGTTACTTCGGGAGATAAGGGGGTAAGTCGGTATGTAGCAACTAGGCACTGATAAATTTTCAACTCTTTTCAATGTAACCTACCTACCGAAATATCAAAAACTGGTTTGGGCTGAACAAGCCCTACGCATAAAAGACACAGCCAGAGCACCCTGAATAAATACCTACACTTCGTATTTGTCCCGAGGTGGGAATCGAACCCGCAATCCTTTGCGTCGCATGTGGACCTTCGCCCACCGCTCCACATGTCATCATCACAAAATCATCGTTAATATAATAAATTGTTATACTCAAAAGGATCTAAGTAAAACCGCAATCTACTCACAATCTCCTGCTCCAACGCGAAAACATAATTATTGAAGAACATATGCAGCTTCTCATTAGCATAGTTAATGCAGAGCTGCTCGAGCGAGTTCGCGGCGAAGTTCTCGAATCCGAAGATGTCGAGCACGCCCATAGCTCGCGGCGCCTCGCGGCCCGGCGCCGAGCAGCTGTTCACGTGGCGGACGAGCCACGCGAAGGTCCGGGAGTAGAGGGCTCGAGCCATCGCGTGCCGGTTCTCACGGGCCTGCGGATTAAGGGTTTGTTAGGGAGGGACCTTACTTACATACCTATAATGATATGGTTAAGATATAATTATAGAAAATAATCTGGTCGTTTTCTATGTATAACATAAAATATCTATATATGTAATAATATTGTATTTTATGTATATCAGTCATCTAGTACCTACCCATAACACAAGCTCTGCTTAGCTTGGGGCTAGATGATGCTGTGTGGATTGTCCGGCATTTTATTTATTATAGAATAATATTAGAAAATCCTCTAAGTCTCATTATTTTATCTCACAACTGGCGACAATAACCTACCTCTCGGCGGATATGACTTAGCCATTGGTTTGAGTATGCAAGATGGTGCAAGATGGTTGTACTGCCACTCACCTCATGCAGCCTCAAGGGTATATCGGTAACGTTCCCGCGCACATTGATCTGTCGCTCGAGCAGTACTTTGTGCGTGGTCGCGGGCGGCAGGCCGAGAAGATTCGACAGCGCGTCCACCGCATCCGAGTCTTCCGGCGCTAGTGTCGTCCGTTCTCCGTCTACATCCTGCAAGTAAACGTTACGGTTATGAGATATATAAACATCTCTATAAACTGGGTATCACGGACAGCCCTCTATGCAGAGGGTGCATGAATGCTGAGGAGACGGCGGCGCATGTGCTTGTAGACTGCGATAGCGTAGTTTCTCAAAGAATGCAATACCTCGGGAGACCGAGAACATCTAGGGAGGCATGCACCGGCGTCAGCGAGTTGCTGGCTTTCCTGGAGCATATCGGGTGGTTAAATTAGCAGACCCCACCCGCCACGCAAAAAGGGCCCACCTGTGGCCTAGTTGCGGAAACCAGTCCAGTAACAAGTAACAAGTAAGTACGGTTATGAGAGTCGTTCAGTAGGCTGCTACGTACATCTATACTATTATTATGAAATGGAAAGATTTGATCGTTTGTTTCTTTGAATTGAATAGGCTCCGAAACTACTAGATCGATTTAAACATTCTTTCACCATTGGAATCCTAAATTTTCTGTAATGAATACAGGCTTTAGAATATTTTCAAAAAAGTTAGGGATCAGCCTGAAAAATTCAATAATTAAACCCTGCGCTATATATTCAACTTTTTTTTTTTATGGCTCCGCTGCTTGCTTTTTCTCTACGGCCAGTGTTAGTTATGGAGTGTCATAAACTTTACAATTCCTCTCTATGTATAAATCCCAATGCTCCTAAACAGTTAGGGATACCTATGAAAACATGGCTCCGCTGCTTGCTTTTTCTCTACGGCCAGTGTTAGTTATGGAGTGTCATAAACTTCACAATTCCTCTCTATGTATAAATCCCAATGCTCCTAAACAGATAGGGATCCCTATGAAAACAGTGAAACCCAACGTGTTAGCGTGTATAATTTCTGTAATGTTTGTTTAATACCCGTGCGAAGCCGGGGCGGACCGAATATAATATATACAGACCTGGAACAGTATATTCCCGAGCCACAGCACCGCGGCCAGCACCTTGAACAGCCCCTCGCACATATGCGGCGGTACTTGCAGCACCGTCAGCGCTAGCTGCAGCGCCTCCAGCTTGCCGCCGCCCTGCTCCCCGCCCCGCTCCCCGCCCCGCCCGCGCCGCGCTTCCTCGTCCTCGGGGTTCAGGTACTTGAAGTGGACGCCGTCGCGGAGGCGTAGCGTGTTGCTCAGCTCTGCGTTGTGCTGGAGATTATAATAAATGTGTAAAAATCGACGAAACCTTACTTAAGTTAAGTTAATTAGTTACTTAGTTTACTTACTTAGTTTAAGGCACATCGGAAATTCACCAGCGCGCAGGCACTGGTTGAACAGGCGAGCTAAGATCGCCATTAGTTTCATCGAAATACCATCGACTTAGATAACATTCATGGTAAATATCCCGTCATAAATGACTTTGGTAATAACAAGGATCGTTTCAAAAGTTTTAGATAATATGACTATCTTATGATTCACAACAGCAAAGGGAGTCAGCATATTTTATCATCATCATCTTGCTGACAAAAATAGTTAGGTATAAGTCTTATAATGGCACGCCAGATCAATCAGTCTTTTGCGTGTCTCGATCCACAGGTGCAAGATGGTCGACGATATCGTCCGAACTTTTGGCATCAGCGACCTAATTAATCTTTTCGTTACTTACTAAATCTATAGAAAAATATATCGTATATTGTTCTTTTGATTTAGTTGAAGCTGACAGATTATAAACTATCAATTCAATATAAGTAGCTCCTATAAGTTACTTCAGAGCTTTTTTTACCTTAGCACCCTCAACGAGCTGATAAAACACATGATAATTGGTCTCTCTCGGCGCGGGTCCCGTTATTCTAGCTCGTTCTAGAAGAAAGTCCCTGAGCACAGCCCCCTTGATGCCCCCTCGGTGGTCAAGCCGGACCTCGACGAATTTACCGAACCGTGATGAGTTGTCGTTGCGGACTGTTTTTGCGTTACCTGGGACAGAAAAAGTAATCAGATTATTAATGGTTTCAAATTGAGAGATTTGGGCGTATCCGTTGTTGAGGTGATGGAGCAGTGATACAACTACACGGTTAGGTATGCAAATGAAAACCTACGCGAACGTTTGTAAGTATGATCTTTCACACAAAAGAACGGATTTACCTAGATGAAATTTGGTACACAGATAGACAGTTTATGACCTGGAATAACATATGGGCCACTTATATGGGGTTTTATTCCGAACATCCCACGGGATGGGGAGTTACGCGGGTGAAATTGCGGGCACCCAGCTTGTATTTATTATATCAAGGTCTGATAGTTGCTCAAAAAATTGCCCTGAACAACATTAACAAAATCTAGATAGAATACAGCGGTTTCTATTATACTTTGGTTGCTATTATACTTTGGTCCTAGATTGCTGAAGGTAAAGCTTACCAAAAGCTTCCAAAACGGTATTAGCTTCTAAGATCTGCTGCTCCGCCCACGAAGCGGTGCCGCCAGCCGCGCAAAGGTATTGCAGGATCAGCTTGGTGGTCTCTGTCTTACCGGCGCCACTCTCGCCCGATATCACTACCGACTGGTTTTTTTCACCATTCTGGAAAATATCATCATGATAAACCCTTCTTGTTGAATGATCCCCAACTTTGAGCCCCAATTATGTTAACCTACAATAGGAATAAACACTCGGAAGTCCTCTCAAGCAATGAAATGAAATGTATTATTTTATTGTTGAAATGAGTACTAAAGATGAGGGCGATGGTGTAGTGGCAGTAGTTTTAATTAAAAACTACTGCGGGCATCATCGAATTCCAATAGTTAATACAACCATATAATCCGCTCCTAAATAAATTATTTGAAAATATCTTTTTAAACAAGCTAGACACTATCCATTTCCATTGATTGTAAACGTACAATTTGTATTTAAATAAGCAGGTTGAGCTTTGTTATATGTTTACATATTACAAGCGTTTATATAGTATGCCTTCATGTAAGCCCAGACTAAACAAATCCATTTAAAATTGTTCATAAGCCAGCATTCAAAGAAGATTAATTTTAGTTTTTCCGAGAAAACCTCTTACGAGGTAGATGACTGCTACGCTATCAATTGAGTCACCGCCTGAATCACCGTATCTACGGATGATCCCTATTAGATTCCTTATAACTCGGAAGATTTATACCTTTCTGAGTACATAATTAATTATGACTATGTCATGAAAACCTAATTGATTACTAGTTTATCACAAAAATAAGTAAAACTTTTGGCTATTCGTAAATGCTGCGTCTAATTACGTTACGTTGATGCTGCATATACGACGAACATTTGTAACAAAATATTTAAATACAAAACTCAAACTATAGCAAACTCTTACCTGTAGGGAGCTGTAAGCAGACTCGGCTAATGCAAACACATGAGGTGGTAATGAACCAAACGCCTTGCCTCTGTAGTTCTGCATTTCCTCCTGTAAAGCACCGAATACACATCAGAAAATTGTTAAAAATATACGAGACTTTCTGTTCCTTTGTATGGAGTTCATAAAAAGGTCATTTATTATACACTTCTCCCACAGCACTCAATCATTATCATCATCAGCTTTATGTGAGCCCAATGCTTCCGTAACGTGCGCGTATGTACCCTCTCATTATTAGGTTGTCGCATACTTCATCTGCCAGCAGTTTGTCTCATATAGTCTACTAAGATACACTCTTCTTTCATCGTGAATCTTTTTCCGAAGACATGATGTTAAGTGTTGCGTGCTCATCAATTTAGGATTTTACTAGATAAACTAAAGGAACAATGAACGTTCAGTTTCTTGCCGTGGAAAGGAAATGCTGTATGAAAGTGAAAACTTATTGTGTGATGATCGAGAGATAGCAAGAAGTGTTAATATTGCGTAGTCAATCAGCAGGAACACTTTTACTTGGCGGCTAATTAGTTTTCATCGCATTTGCATAAATGGGAAGTGATGGCAATCATTTTATCACTTACAAGTGAATCATTAAGAAACAGCGGAATCGTTAATAGTTGAACCAAATTGGTAATAGTATTACAACTGCAACAGACTGTCGCAAAGTATGCACCCAACTCAACTAGTCCAAATACCAATCGGAAGCGTCCCTGCAGCGTGGCTGCATTGCCACGCTTTATGGTAATTTAATTTTGCATTATATTATTCTGATAAGATATAATAGGAGGGTAACGATCAAAAAAAATATTTACACTATGTTCTGTTTGGCAAAGAAGTTTCTAGATCCATAGGTATTTAATCAGAATACGTCCCTTCTCTGCTGTGGCATTTAAAATTTTGTTCCTCTAACGAAAGCACTTTTTCTATACTTATTCCTATTTTTCTTATATTCATTATTATATCTACTTTCCCTTATATAATTGCTTTACATATGTGTAAGCTATATTGTATATACCAATATCATAAATATCTCTGCTTTGGATGAGGCTTAACAGCGTGCGATCCAATTTTTTTTCCAAGCTAGTGTAAAACTTCATTAGCTCCTCAGTGTCGGGTGACCTGGGATTTATGTTCCTAATATAATCAAGATATATGCGACCCTTTCAAATAACACCTTTGGAGGTCTCAAGCTTTCTTACTTTAAGCCTTAGGCACTTGTTTATTTTAATTGATAAGGTATAAAAGGTATGATACTAACCATAGAGTAGCATCCCAGTTCCTTGTATGGATTTACTGCTACTAGAATGGATCCTGTGTAAGTCTGTAAAATGGTGCTAAGGAAAAAACTAACAGAATTAGGTACCTATGACTTATTTATAGAAACAATCATTTCTATACTACACATTATACATGTCATAATATCTACGACGTAATTCCTATTTTTCCTGATAGATAACTTATTTGTTATTTATTTTCTGTATTGGAATATAATAAGTCAATAAATAAAAACAATTCATATTCTGTTCTATTCATCGATGACCATAGTGGTATTTGATACACATGGTTGTCTTTTTATTAAGGTGTTGTGTAATTTGTGCTCGTTTAAAATATTTCTTCTTTGAGAATATGTAGGTACTTTTTTTCAGTGTTTGTTCGTCGGA
Organism: Eupithecia pulchellata; assembly: GCA_963931895.1. Lineage (NCBI taxonomy): Eukaryota > Metazoa > Arthropoda > Insecta > Lepidoptera > Geometridae > Eupithecia > Eupithecia pulchellata. Next base: position 9,369,213 of record OZ007537.1, on the reverse strand, counting down.
CCCACTGAACAGTGAAATATGTCAGACTCTTGTTGAAAATGATAAAAAAACCACAAATCAGGAAAACAACCTCTAAGCTACACGTATTTCTAACTCAACATTCCACCATGAGGAAAGTCACCCGCCAAGCTAACCTAAACTCTATCCCCACACCAAAAGGATACATAAACCAGGTCGTGAATGTATCTCCGCTTCAGGTTGTCCCTGATGGCTTCCTCCGTGATCTCCGGCATCATCGTCATGTCGGGGACGCCGGGACCCGTGTCATTTTCCTTTTCCTCCATCTTGCCTGTAAACAAACAAAAAAAACAAATGACCAGACTGGAAAAAAACATGGATTTATAACAGTAATTGTTTCAGACTTTGGATAACCACCCTCTAAAATTACGCAAATGGGACTTTCAAATCTGGCGAGCAGAACGATCGATTAAGATTACGCGCAGATATAACAGATGATAAAGATCTGATAGATGTGCAGCCAAGCAAAGTACAGAGCAGAAGCCGACGCCTAAAAAAGTAAATGAAAGCCAACAGAGAGAATAAAATGGAATAACCGATGACTTTGCTGAGCAGTCAACTGCCGCAAGTTACTGTACCGCCGTAACTTTATAGCCGAAATCATTTAGGATCGTAATTTGCTTGACTACCACAATCTTATTTCGTAGAGCCGACTCGCAGCTAATTTTATTATAATGCCACTTGAAGCGATCTTAGACTTACTGACAGCGTTATTTCTACGCCGTCTAGACTAAATGCAATAAAGGACGTCAAAATGGGTTTAAGACCTAAGACTGGTGTAGTGCAAATGCACTTCTTGAAGATTTTATTTAGTGTGGAGTGAGGAAATTTCATATAAACTGGAGTGTATTAGCTTATTAAAGTAATCTCACCGATATTTCTCTTTGATATTTACCAAATGCTGCAACTGAAGTAAAACTTTCATTAAAAACACAAGCACAAAACCTAAGAACTTTTGAGCACATTCCGATTAGGTTTGTTCACAAAGTATAGAAGAGTGCGGAATTGTCTCTTACTCGCGAGCAACTGAAAATGGAATACTGAAGGCATAATATATTCGAGATCAGTCAAGTGTAAGACATGTCGACTTACTCCACGCCTACGCCATATCGTGTTCATAACGTCAAGAACAATTCGTTAGCGTTAACCTTCTACTCAAAGACACAGAAGCTTTGTCGCTACCGAAGAAAAACAACACCACTGTTTGTTTAACTTTCCACAAAATATATACCCTGTCTCTCACCCTAGCCGTTAACGAAATGTTTTTATAGAAGCGTGAACGCAAATAACGTAATATCATTACTTCAATAAAGCTCAGAACTCCCCCTCAAGGAAAGCAATGTTGTCCCAAAGTCGAACGTCTGAAGGGGTATTCTGGGAGAGCTTTTCGTGTTGACGCGTGATAATTTTTTTTAATGTTTATATTTTAAGTCTGCTATAAAGAATACTTGTTTTATTCACTCAGTCAACGTAAAAAAAAACCTACAAAATAACAAACCTGCCAGATTCATTCACACAGCTCGAAACGATCAACTTTAAAGTATGAACTGTAAAATCACAACACGATCTTTTGTATGTATCTTAATACCTACTTATGTACGTAATATAACATAAAATGAATAAGAAATTACAAAAGAAAACGGTTTTCCTCATCTTCACCAAAAGCGGTAGTAGAATTTCAATGTCGCAGCGACATCTAAAATTCAACGGGTAAACAGCTGATCAACCCTAATCTCTTTGTCAATGGTCACAAAATCACTTGTTGCATGAAATATCCAGGAAAGTGTGGCTCCGCAATAAATACCAAGATGGAATATCAATTTATATCGATCCTTGACTTGCAGAAACGACCCTAAGGCCCCCTAAATACGTTTTATCGTGTTGATCGATTGATAACAGTTATTATCGCTCATAATTCTCCAGAAAATTGCTTTGAGCTGATGGCTGGAATAACCCATTTTATTTTAGCGCCGAGGTTTTCTTTAAAGTAACATTTGTTGCCAACAACTATTCACTCAATCTTAACTTTAACTTTAAAAGCTTTCGAAGATTTTGAGCTTTCAAAGGACAAAAATAAACCCGTAAATCTAAAAAAATCTAACCGTAGAAATAAATTTATTCTAAAACTTGCCAGGTTTCCTTCATAATAAAACCCGAAGTTTCTGCTGTTGATCGATTGATAACAGTTATTATCGCTCATAATTCCCCATTTGTTGCCAACAAATGTTACTTCAAAGAAAACCTCGGCGCTAAAATGAAATGTTATTCCAGCCATCAGCTCTAAGCAATTTTCTGGGGGAATTATGAGCGATAATAACTGTTATCAATCGATCAACAGCAGAAACTTCGGGTTTCATTATGAAGGAAACCTGGCAAGTTTTAGAATAAATTTATTTCTACGGTTAGATTTTTTTAGATTTACGGGTTTATTTTTGTCCTTTGAAAGCTCAAATTCTTCCAAAGCTTTTAAAGTTAAAGTTAAGATTGAGTGAATAGTTAGTAGTAATAGATTAGTAATCAGAATTGACTTTTATGTTGACCAAAAAAACAGTAACATAGAGTTAATCAGAAAATCTTATAGATAAGAGGATATACACCTTTATTTAGCACACCATAAACGTAATTCACAGAAGAAGATTTCTGACAGCCTGATAGTGAACCATGGAAGAAAGAATTCTACGCCTCAGTCGTCGGCTAATCCAGGTAGAATCTTGAACTGACCCTGACAGAGCATGAATGAAAGTTAACCTTGAAACAACAGAGGTTACCACGGTTCAGAATGGCAAGTTATCGGACGGAAATGTCACTTGTGGATAACAACCACATCGCGCCCTTCCCTCTGCTATCGTAACATTCGCACAGATCCGCGCTCATTCAATACAATCATTTTATGGGAACTTTATGTTAAACTACTTCTATACTAATTTTATTAAGAGAAAAGACTTGTTCATTCGAATCGAATAGGTTCCGCTACTGGGGCCGGTTTGAGAAAATTCTTTCAATATAAGAATCCTAAATCATCCCTGATGAACATAGGCTATAGATTATTTTCAAAAAAGTTAAGGATCCGTATGATAACCTATATCTTTAGTGTAACCCATAATGTATCTTTATAATTTTTGAAATTTTTGTTAAATACCCGTGCAGAACAGCGAGTCTTTTGTATTAAATAATAATAATTAATAAATTAAATAATTCATGCATATACTTAATACAATAAATTACAGACATGGATATTTTTTATTATACATAGAAAACGACCAGAACACACTGAGCAGATCGTACTTGTCCCGAGGCAGGAATCGAACCCGTAACCACCACCCGGGCTTTCGCTCATCCAGCACAACGGTCGTCATTTGTGTTGTTGTGTTGTGATCATAAAGGGAACATGGCATCTGAAGAACTTTTCAATTAAGTCACGACGATTGTTTGTAATTCAAACAAGTACAGCTCAATCCAGCTTATCCGAAGTTCTAATGAAATCTTCGTTCAAGCCTGTAATTGAGTTTAGCGAAGTGCTCATATATGACAGCAGTTTCCTTAACTTTGTATTGTCTAGATAGAATACTAGATAATACAGAACACGTCCTTGATTCCTTATCTTAAATTTCCGAGAGAATATTTTTTCGCAAAATTATGTTTTATCATGAAAAGAATACGGTCAAGGTTCAGCTGTTCTATTTAATCTACAAAAGGATGTAATTATCGTTGTCCTAGATAGAATGGAGGTGATATTAAATTTAGACCAGATGACCCTGTGAACTTTACATTACCAGCAATGTTTTTTTTACTTATCCTTTAAACCAGGTATGGGCTACCTTCGGCAAGTTGCGTGCCAAACTTAATATATAAATGCAGCTGCGGGCCATAACAAGAAATACAAAAGATATTTTCATATATCTTTTTATTAGATAAAAAAATTGTTTAAAATTTTAAAGGTAAAAACATTAATTTTTTTTTTACGTGTAACGCTTAATGTGATATTTGTGTTTGAACTTCAGAAAAAAGTTTATTAATATCTGGACAAATTCCACTTGTGCAGAGGCTTAACGACTTCCAGATTTTCATCTGTGAGTCTCGTACGGCATTTTGACTTATTAGTCTTCATCATCGAGAAATTTTTACGCATTTGTACCTGTGCAAAATATCAAATCTAATAAAAAATTAATTTTGTTAGATTTGATATTTTGCATGTTGTCTTGGCTCGACAGCGGCGACATGAAGATTAATGTTTTAAAACGGGGTGGATCCTTTTCTCTGAAGCTTACTGTACTTCCAAAAACACAAAGGATTCTTCTCGCGAACGATTTCGGCTGTCGAATTGAGTACCTAATTATGCTACACTTATTCTCACGTACTAGATTTCGTTAAGTGTGCAAGGGATGACAACTAATCTTGTGAGGCTACAAGCGATACTGCGATGCCATTGCGTCTTTCGTTATTTTACCTATTTATTGCATACGCACGCTACAATTTTACATACAGAAAGCGAGCTTGACAATCAATGGTTATCATTTGAAGTGTTTGTTATTTTCATATTATTTCACTTTAGTTTTGTAAAGTTACAGCGGGCGTACTCTGTTTTCGCGCGAAATTACAAAATGTCTCGCGGGCCGGGTCAAAAGTTGAGGCGGGCCGGATCCGGCCCGCGGGCCGGTCGTTGCCCATATATGCTTTAAACCATTAGCATTAGATATAATAAAAAAGTATTAAACCGTTCAGATCGATTTGTAGTTTTAGCGAGACTTACGAACATCAGATGGGAATAATGTATTTCGCTTTTGATTTCCAAACAAAAATGATTTCTTACCAGGACAAGGAAACCCTCGGTAGAAACAAAGAGAACTTATCTCACAATCACCAAGCCCACAATCTTGTAACTTGTTTATCAACCTGTTTAAGGAGCGACAATATACCCGTCCAGTTTATTGAATTAAAATCGTATGTGTTTTCTATTGAACACGACCCACCGCGAAGGGGCGCCATGTCTGTCCACTAATGCTATTATACCAAGCGGATGAATTAAAGCCAACAACTCATAAGTGGACTTCCGTGGGTCTTAAAGCACAGCGACAGTATCTGTGCGCGTGCTTTACAATTTATTGCCGTTTCGACTTCAAAGCCGAAGCTTGTAGGTTCAATTTTAAATAGCAAGTCGATGGCGGGTAACCTTAGCATCTAATTCATTAGTAAGGGACATTTCGCAGTCTATTTAAATCTAAAACTGTATCCTACAAGCATTGAGCCTACAACACTTAGTCAGGAAGTATTTTAAAGTAAGGCCAATTATGTCACTCATTTCATTAGGGACTTCGCTGGCTCGGGTTTTAAATGAATGGAGTAAGCAGTACCTTTTAAGCTCACAGAGCTCGATATAATTGAATGGTGAGTTGACATTTTTATATCAGGGGGGCCGCCAACTGATAGCTTTTGTCGTCATACGGGGGAGAATAGTTCAGTTGTTAGTGAGATTGGACCGTCACGTTACAATTAATGCCAATTGCGAGTTCAACAAATATTTGACTAAACTTAGATTAAACAGGTCTTTAGTATAAAATAAAATATGAAATGTTTTTTTTACAAATAAAAGTATTTCATATTTGTTCAAGTTCCACGTTCTTTTATAAGCGTCCTTTTACAGCTTAAAAGACATTTAGTTATAAAGCGCTTTTCTAAGAATAAACCGGGCGTAGGCGGGCTCGATAAGAAAATCCAGGATCGCCAGTAAAAAGGGACTAACAAGGTCACATGGAGGGTGCGCGTGGGAGCCAAGCAAAAGTGCCGTGTCCCGAGAGCAATTGGTAATTTTGTCTTTTTATCCTGCTCTTACGAGACCCTTTGGGAGTGTTCTGCTACTTATGAGATAGGACATCAGACATTTTATATAGCGGTAGGATTTGTAAACATAAAGACCAAGATTTGATGGTTGTCATAAAATGAATATCCAATTTGTTCTCGGATTGCGCTTATGCTTATTATTTCGCTTATTATTATTATGCCCAGCTGTAGACTAATAGGTTGATGATGATGTTAAGATGTATAAGTTTTTAATCCCAAGTACATAACTGATGTATGTGCCAGCCTTGTTGTCGTGTCGGTCAACTCAAAGCTTTTTATCAAGCAACGGAATACAGATCACGATCGATTTCATATAGAAACCAGTATTTCATTCGATATGGTGTTATAGTAAACATACTATGCCGTGTTCTTGTGACATTGACACATAGACTTGGTCACCAGCATGTTGTAGCATAGGAAGCTCTAAGATCGTTTATCATGTCATGGATGCTATACGTTTAATGTATTTGTGATAGAGTACGGGCATCGGTCGTAAGGTTTAATCCTCTGGGCTACAACATAATCTCTATAAATGTTCAGTCATTTTCTAAGCCTAAAAATGTTAGCAATAAAACTCGTACCTTCAAATTTTTTGTTAAAATAATCTTAACTAAACGAATCGTAAAAATGCGAAGCAACGCTAAGCTCAAACTAGGTAGTTTGAGCTTAGCGTTGCTTCTTGATTGCCCCGCTGGTCATTTTCATTTTTGGGGCTTTTTCCAATAGAGATAATGACCATTTAACGCACGAACAAACAAGTAAGAGAGAATGTAAGAACATGTTACTAAACGACATAATAACGCTGTCAAATGAATAGGACCGCAATCATAAGTGTCTATCTCCATTGTCCTTAGAAAGCCAGGGCGGCGTGACCGAAAGCACTGAACCCTGAGGACCAGAGGTCATCCAGGTGAACCCTTCTTAGATTTCCATCGAATTTATAATTTAGAAAGATTTGTTTCATCTTCAAGAAGTTGTTGACATTAAGCTCTACAATCGAATTCCAATACCTGAGCTTTGGAACTTTTCGATCTCGTTCGCATTTTTACGATTCGTTTAGTTAAAATTGTCTTCGGAGAAAAACATTATTTTGAATATAAAAGCGTAAAAAAGATTACATACAAAAGCTGCTGCTGCCTTATAATTTAAGACATCCATCGTCTTTATTTTTTTCGTCGAGATCTGCTGCTGCCTTATAATTTAAGACATCCATCGTCTTTATTTTTTTCGTCGAGATTATCATATCACATCACACATCATCAGCCTTTAATAGTCCACTGCTGGACATAGGCCTCCCATAATGTACGCCATAGATGGCATTATTTGTCATTTGGCGGTTATTGCCCATAATCCCCACGCTGGGCATAGGGATCGCAGTTCGGTGGAGTTGTTTTTTCTGCAGAGGGCGCTGCTGCCCAACCCCCGGTGTTTCTCCCTTAGTCGCCTCTTACGACACCCACGAAAAGTAGGGGTGATGAAATTCTATTTCGGCACCACACGGCCGAGATTACATATGGTTCCTGTAATAGTAGATTACTGATGAGGTCAGTCATGAGGGGTCAAAATCAAAAAGACTAAATAGCGTATTTCTGTACAAAAAAATCAACCTGAATATATCCGTCAAGAGAAGCCTGACCTAATTAAAAGCAATACAAAGTCCTAGCATTCCTTTGACGAGCCTGGAATAGACTAGTAATTACTAATCTGAATGTAGATTCAAAGGGAGATTGTGAACTGACTTGCTAATCGTTGTAGTTGTCAAGAATACTAATTAAACCTATAGTACTGCACAAAGCTTTGAGCGACTAAACACTATTAGAGTTACCCAAATTCGGCGCAAAGTTTAGAGATTACATACATACAGCAATACACTCCATGTCTATGCAAAATCTGACGAAAAACGCGAAGCAAGGCATTTTATGGTTCGTTCGTAGAGTTTGTCGCTCAGCTAGAACAAGGGGTGGCTAGATTTAGACTTGGAGTACATTACCTACCGCCTACAACCTAGATTTCCGCATTCCGGATATCTGCTGCGAACGCAGAAAGGCAGCATATATGTACACTGTCATAAAAGGCGTGGTTCACACGGTCGTCACAGAGCGTGGCGGCCCTTATACGCATGAAATCATAGCTTACGGTGGAACAAAGAAATTATCTTCAAACCATGCATGCATAACAACGTTTACAATCATTACGGGAGAAGTGACGACTTATGGATTACCTTATGAGGAAACCAACCTTTAAAAGTTTGTAACGAAAAATAGACTATGCGGTATTTTTTTGTATTATATTACCTGCTTTTAGCCACTTGGTGAACTCTTTCTTTTACTTTAGCAGGTTCGTTAGTAAGGTATATCTCACGACAGAATGCCCAGTTAGGCAATACAATTCTAATATAATTTATTCTCATTTCTTTAATAAATGAATAAGCTGCATGCGTAGTCCTGGAATGTGAAGAAATTATAGGACAACGAACAGAAATATTCAAGTTGCTGAAGTCATTTCGTAAAGCATGTGAAGACCCAAACAGAAGAACAAGGAGAAAATCGCGCACATAGGAGTGCTTCTAAACAGAATATCTCTAGGGGATATAGAGACAGACAGATTATCTTAGTACGGTATTCTAAACTAATAACGAGCTTAAAGTTACATTGTTTGAAATAAGAGCAGCTTAAGTTCAGCTAAGATATTTTACTAACATAATCGCGAACAATCTTTCGTAAACAAGACTATCACCATTTCATATCTTTCATCTCCTTTGAAACTCGAGTCTAAAGCGTGCGCTCGCAAAATAAGGAGGAGACTACCTAGGAGGGAATAGGGGGAGGGGTAAATTCCTTTACCTAATGTGGAAGACAATGGTCTCAGGGATCATGTGAAAGTTATTTAGGATCTGTCAGCACGGCGGTTTTATACACAAAAACATTTTGTGGAGACTTTGGGACTGAATTGATTACGTTAACTGATCGACTCACGATGTCGAGTTGAACGTGAACGGAATAAATTTATAGTAGAATGTGTGAAAATGAGGTTTTACTTTGCGTAAAGCAAACTCTGTACTTAACTAGGTTTACTTAAATCAGTTTTATATGTATAAATTAATCTTTTGAATATCGTGAAAGCTGACTAAAGGAACACCTAGATGAGGAACCAGCTTTTTTCAAAGTATTTTTAACACCTCCACTCCGAACATTATCTGCCTGCCCAACAGGCTTTCATGGCGGAGCCCCTCTTGTTTCTGGGACGTTGCTACTGAGAAATTACCAGCTGAGTATCGAGAAGTAGTATTGATAACGCGTATTCCTATAGTTTGTTGCATGATACCTACAGTGAGTCTATTTGATCAGGTGTGGATACTAGGAATTTATCGATATGTGTGTGGTTTTCCTGTGAAATCATAAGTTGCAATGCAACTCTAATCTAAGCGAGAATAGAGCTTGCTTGGTATTTCCCTATAATGAACGTTGAGCTAAGTAAAGGAAGAATCCCCGGATTTTACATGTGTCGTCTGCCTATAAATGCCAAGTGGAACCAGACGTCTTTATTAACCTCGCACAAAGCATGTTTGTAACAGCGAATTAAAAGTACCCTTAACTGACATATTAATTAAGTTTGTAACTTGCAATAAAAACAGCCGTTTATTTACAAACCGGTTTAATTTTAGACTCTTATCCCGAATTAGTCCTTCGCTTCTCTTTTTACAGTCACCAATTAAGGGCATAAGAATGACGATTTCAGTCGACATGAATAAATCTGTTAAACGCTCCGCTTTCAAAACAAACAACGCGGAAAGTATTGTGGTGTGGCTCTTACTACGGTTCGAGACTAAAATGAGAAAGTCGAAGTCGATTTGTCTTCATTTAACGCTTTTACTTTCGATTTTAAGCCATCAAAGATAAAAGAACGGAAGGTAATTGAAAACAATGATCGCGACAGTTCCAATGAGTCAACTGGCCCACTTACAATGAGGATTTACTGTAGTGACAAATGGACATTAGCGACACTTTCACTGGGCAGAAGAAATAAAATACTCACGGCTAGGACAAGAACGATGATTATAACCCAATTTTAGCCACAGAGGACAGTCTCACGGAAAATAGCTTTGCAGGACATGCACAAGTGTGTAAAACACTACCAAGTGGAGACCTGCGATCAAAGGCGCCTCCTCCGCAACGCAATCCTTCAACGGCAAACTAAAGTTCAGGCTTATTAAAAATTTTGACAAACGCTTTGAAATTTTATAATGTATGTCATTATAAATAAATTTTACTTTACTCTCAGTTTATATTTATATTGTTTTTGTTTTTAAACTATTGATTCTTTCGAAGACGTCTTAGATTCATGTATCTAGTTTTTTTAACGCAGTAGGAACTCGAAACTAATATTAAGATATCTGATATTTATACTTATAATAGGGCTTCGCACATTTAACAAAAATTAAATGTTTTATACGGAACCCTAACTTTTTTGAATATTATATAACCTATGTTCATTACGGAAAATTTTGGATTCTAATGGTGTAAGAATTTTTCAAATCGGTCCAGTAGTTTCGGAGCCTATTCAATTCAAACAAACAATTAAATCTTTCCTCTTTATAATATTAGTATAGATTATGATATGAGTTTCTATGAGTTCTAGTTGCCTTAGTAGGGGCGTAGTACTTGTGTCAGGTATTAATCGGTCCTTGGTGGTGGATTAGCTTCTATATCGGTTTAACTTAAGCCGCTTTAAGGATTTATACGTGTTGATTGAAGAGAAAATAACATGTCAGAATAATGTCTCTATCTAATGCTTTGCATTTTTATGTAAACACAACGCTATAAGTAAATATTTTTTTATTCAATCCGTGTCCCGAGATCTAACAAAGCTACCCCTAGGGTCCACAAGTAATCGGCATGCTGGCTTTTATTTCAGTCCTCGAAATAGCATCGCCATCTAACAAGGCACTGCTGCCAGAATTCTGGACACACGCCTTCGGGGACGGCTTAGATTTTCAGGAAATAGATATAATTGTAGATACTAGTCCTAATTCTTTATTTACCATTAATGATCTGTTAAGTTTTGTTATTTTATTTGTTAGTAAATAATTTACTTTACATTGAACATACAATAAACCTAGATAACATTTGTAACTGCTTTTTAAATAGGTATGGACCACAGGGGGCCGTGTGGTGCCGGTATAGAATTTCACCACCCCATCTCTTCCCGTGGGTGTCGTAAGAGGCGACTAAGGGAAACACAACGGGGGGCGGGCAGCAGCGCCCTCTGCAGAACAACTCCACCGAACTGCGATCCCCAACCAGCATGCCCAGCGTGGGGATTATGGGCATTAACCCCCAAATGATAATGCCATCTATGGCGCTCATTAGGGGAGGCCTATGTCCAGCAGTGGACTATTATAGGCTGGTGATGATGTTGTTGATGTTGATGGACCACAAAACGGTCTGTGATAAATTATTATTATTTAAGTATATTTTATTCGAGTTAATCTATGTTCGTCTATTTGTCTAACAGTGGACTGGTATAGGCTACTTGACTAAAACTCTACTTGTCTTTGGTTTAATTACTTCGCAAGCTGCGATTTTACAAAACTTTTATAAAATATATCACGTTGATTTACCTACTTTTCTTGACGTTTACAGCTTTAAGCTCAGGTCATCGGATCACTGGAGTAACTAAGTACCCGTGAATATTTATAAAATTTCTAATAATATCGCGTAGTTTAATTTTTTTTTCACAAAAGTTTTCAGTTTAATGTAAAACAGATTTCAAATTTCGATTGTAATCTCCACGCCTCTGCATAGAATCTATAAATCAGATTACATCGCTTATTTTACATGCTGTATAAAATTCACTATCCAACCTCCCACGCTAGGCGCCATTGTTATTTATATCACAACCACAACGAAAACACAGTCCGAATAAATACACAAGAAAATAAAAATCCCACTCCAGATCTACCCAACGGTAAACTAGAATGACATTTGAGAACAGGTACAAAATATACAGAATGCGTAAGGTTCTCAAGCTGGGAACTGTCAAAGGATAAATGAATGCTCCCACAACATTGTTCAGTCCAAGATTAACTATAGTGGAATTCTTTTGCGAGAATCTGCGGTGTTATGACTTGACACTATGACTGCTGGAACCCTAAAACTGCGTTGTTAGTTTTTAAACTTCGATTTGTATTGATAATTTTTGGCAACATTTAAGCTGAATCGGGGCCAAGGTTTTAAAGTATATCCCGTTGGAGGCGAACATAAATTTTTGTTACTAAACTCAGAACATTCTCTCACCTTCACTTTCAAGTAAGAGCTGTAAAAATTGTCGTCCTCATCCAGGCGTCGCAACCACAGCCAGGCCTCTTCGACGCCCGCGAACTCTTTCCCGTGGAAGTAAGAGAGAAGTATTACAACCGTTCCAATTCCAACAAAGTTTGAGAAGCTCGATCGCTAGGAATTACCAACAACCAGCGAGAGATGTGGGTGTCCTCGTGTGGGAGGGAAGCATTGGCGTAGCTTAATTAATACATTTGAGGAACATGGATTAAAGAAAATTAACGGTCATCGTGGTCAGAATCACGACAACTGTAAGGAGCAAGGGTGGCATTCTTCTAAACGACATTTTGGCCGTTTAACTTTTACGAATTAAGTAGAAAAGCTTTCCACGCTGCTTTTTCCAAAATTGTAAGTTAAAATGTTCGACGGTTGATCAATTGATTATTTACAGAATGTATTGGATTCGGGTCAGAATGTGCAGAATATTAATTTGTTTTAGAAAACCTAAAAACCGACTTCAAATTCGTTATTAGGTACTGTGTTTTTAATGTTTTCTGGACAAAAACCTACTTATCGCTCGGGAACAAAATGTATGATTATTTTATACGGAGTTGATGGAAAAATGGACGCTACTCATAGGTACATAAAACTCCTTTTGTTATTCGTCGGTTAAAAATCAAGCTTATGTCAAACATCGGTCGGTGTGTTGTTGGAAGAACACCAACGATTATAACCAATTCGAGGCTCAATACCTTCAATATTTACAACGTTCTAACCGACTGCCCGAGGGGCCTCACTCAGGACTTTACGAGGTGCATGTAATGCAATAAAGGCGTACAGGAACGTGATTTCGAATGAAATATCGATCGGTAAACTATTACGCGACATGGATCTGAGAATGTTGCAGGTTAGTGGGAGGCTTGGCTAACCGACAACTTGTTTTGATAGTAGCCAATACGTTCAGCTAGGTAAAACCCTAGAAAGCCACCAAACAACAAGATTACCAGGAATTAATTGTCTAAAAGAAGTAGAAGTAAAAATCATTTTTACACGGGTGTCTCACGGTACCTTATTCGTATACATAAGTTATTGAAGCCCATGTCAGTTAACCTTATAAATAGAAACGAAAATAATATAAATGAATGACTTATGGTTATCTATCATTAAAGGAATCCTCTCAACAACTTCAAAATGTATAAACAACTTTTATCTTTCACCGGACATTTCATTAATTCCTTCGGCCTAGTCTCATTTCCTTTAACGAGTTTGCAGAGTTTTCAGGAGCGTATCATTTAAGCCAATTCTCAGAAACTACCTCCTTCAAAAAGTATCTCAGTTACTTCGTCCGTGTACAACAAATTAAAGTACTTAAAGAGAAAATCAATAATAATTTATTTCCTATTTGATGATACTTAATTTGTCTTTCTCTAAGTGCTTATTTTGAAAGCAAGGAAATGTTCCGAGAGCAAAATACGAGATAATTCGAAAAATCTCTGTATAAGGCATGGATCCAATTTGAGCTCAAACCGACTCGGCTTCTCGAGCTTCAATTAAGGCCGGGTTACCTAGATCCAGTCTGAGCTAGTTTCGAAAATGCATTTAAATTTTTCACGCTATTAGCCTGACCTGGAGACGAGGCGTGGGAGATTAAAAATTAAAAGGCGCAAAGCATTTTTCACTTTGAAAAAGTTAGTAAAGTTTCTTTTGGGGCGTCGAGGAATTTTTGTTTTGCTTTTTGAGGGCTAAATGCTGTAAGTTTTCGTTACAGGTGTAGGAAGGCAGTATATTTACATTAGGTACTGCGTAAAGTTTTCCACAAAAGTCTTATTAGTACCTTCATTGCCTTCATACACAATTCTGTTATTGCTGTTTATATCAAAGCACACAATATCCAGGCTTAGCTGATGCGTTAGCTCAATGCGCCTCCTCAACCAAAAGTCACCTATCTCCGTAGGTCAGGCAATACGAAGGGTATAAATTGAGGAGCTATAAAGTTTTTTCAACTCACGTGTAGATTTTTCCTCAGGGACGTATTTCAATGCAAGTTGGTCTTCATACACAATCGAGTTGTTGTACGAGAAACTTGGGTGTTTCGTATCGTTCACTTGGATAAACTGCTTTAGAATTCTCATCGTAGATAAAACCAATACAAACTATGTGTAAACTTATCGTGTAAAAATAATTCATAACAAATCCTTCAGCCTTCTAGCAGCTTTGAAGCGGATTTTATTTTAAACGTCAAATTATGTCAAGATGAGGCTCTATCTGCATTCTTTTAATTTGAACTTCGAACATCCAATGAGCATTGTGATTGTGACCTCCTTATGAAAAACCAACCGTACCTTATTCGTTTGAATTTTTAAACCAAATAGTTTTGTTAAATCCCACCCAAAACTTTTCAATCAGGCGCTCCACCACAATGAAGCTTTATGAAAGTTTTACTTTTTATGCTACTGAAACTTTTATCACTAGTAAGGTGATGGTGTTTTGTATCAACGTTATTATCTCGGCTTACTTTATGAGATACTAAGTTTTTCTATTGCCTAGCTGACCTAGTAAGGAAACCTTCCGCAAGTAGGCAGCCAAGCTTGCCATAATATCGCACTGAAGTGCGAAACGTTAAGCGCTCCAGGGAGAATTCCCGTTTGTTAATTACAGACTGGGATTGACTGAATATTGGCTTTCTGATTGCGAATTCTGTTCTATTGAACTGGGTCGTGTTTGAGTTTGGTTTGGTTCTTATCTGGTCGTCAGGTTTGATGGAAATTCGGTGGGAGAGAAGTCATTGCTTTACTTAGAGTAAGTTACGTATTGATACTCGGTTAAAGAATCCATGAGATTTTGAAAACAAAGACTATTATTTACTAGCACAATATAAACTGATAACTGTCTAACAGAAAAGACAGCAGGATTTTATAAAAACAAAGACATTTATTTACTAACACAACATAAATCGATAACTGTCTATAATAGATAACAGCAAAGTATAGTTTTGCCGCTAAATCTTGTCCTACAAAAACTTCAACAACGGATTAATTGCCCACGCGCAGCGAAAAAGTCCACATTTAAGTTCGATAACGGACGAGAGACAAATGAAAAGATAAATAGCAAAACCAAAAATTCTTTCCAACTTTTGCTATTGCGAAGATGTTTGGTAGAGATCGCTCTTGAGCGATAAGAGCGCTAATTACCACTTATTTTTTATTTATTTCTGTTTGTTAGTTGTTTTGTTGTGTGCAATAAAGAATTATCTATCTAAACAATTAATTACATCGGAAAGAGCTAAACTCTGGAATTTTTCTATTTCTGTATAATCTATCGCTTTCATAAGTTGTTGGTCAAAGTCAAGTTATAGGATCTAGATTATTTAAGTTTATTTTATTATGTTTTCTGCACACCACAACAGCCACCACAACTTTAAAAGTGGATTCAAAGTTATTTCTTCAGCAGTAGAATATTCCTACGTCTTTCTTCCACAGTTTTCCGAGCTTTCACTGTAAAGCTCCCAGTTTCGGAAATGGCAATATCCTTAGGTAAAAGGAGTATCTATTTCGCGACAGGAATCCGAATGGCACTCGGAAATAGCACAATTTACTGAACATACCTCTGTTTATTGAAAGACTAGCGGTCCGCCCTGTTTTTGCACGGGCATCTGACATAATTTTTTACACACACACAATAGTACCTATGAAAACTTGGATTAAATTATTGAAGTTTACATACGAATACCTACATACTTTTAAAATATTCTATAACCTATGTTTATCAGGGATAATGTATGATTCTAATGGTAAAATAATTTATCAAATCAGTCCAGTGCTTCGGAGCCTAATGAATTCAAACAAACAATAAATAATCTTTCCTCTTTATAATATTTAGTATACATATAGTTATCTATATCTATACTAATATTATAAAGAGGAAATATTTTTTTGTTTGTTTATTTGAATTGAATAGGCTCCAAAACTACTGGACTGAAAAATTCTTTCACCATTAGAATCCAACATTTTCCGTGATGATGATGAACATAGGCTATAATATTTTCATAAAAGTTAGGGATCCGCATGAAAAAATCAATAATTAAACCGTGCGCTATATATTCAACCTCTTTTGCTTTTTCTGAAATAATCTGAATTAACAAGCAGAGATAGAACAGTCAGCGCTCCTTAGATCTCATCTCACGATTAATTAAAGCGAAATTTGATGCTGGATTATCATAAAACTTTTCGAACTTAGAGGCTGACGACCCCTGTGGCGTGGTAGGCGATGGTCCGAATGCGGTTGTGGTTTCGATTCCTACCACGGGAGTTCAGGACAAATGTTTGAACTATCTGCAGATATTTTTTCCGGGTGGTCTGGTCGTTTTTATGTACTTATAGTAAAAAAATAAATCAGTACCCAAACACAAGCTCTGCTACTCTGCTTGGGCTAGATGATTCTGTGTATTGTCCTGCATTATTTATAACAGTCTAACCACATAATGAATGAAATCCGAATAAAGCACGCACCACATTAACAGAACCAACCTGCCCATTTAAGCGCTTAAACGTGACGAAACGTAATCCTAGACTTAAAACTCAAATTATGGGTTGCAGGGGTGTGGCGGCCACAAACACTCGATTAGCCTCTAATAGCCCAATAGTACGCCATCGTATACAGGGTGATTCAAGAGCCCGCATTATATCAACTTGTGAGTTTATTTGTATTACGGTCATAAAAGAGTTATTTGTTTTTTTTTTATAGGATATTATTAAATAAAAGTATTATTAACAAATAAACTACATTTTTTTTCATTGAATCAAATGAGCTACCTCCAGACAGTTGCAAACAATCTACAGGTTGCTCAATTGATCAATATCAATACCAGTTGTAAGCGTCCGTCCCCAAGACGCTCTGGCGGTATTGCCTCGGCCAAAATTAACTACTGTCACTTTCTGAAGGTACCCCTCCCCTACCTTCAGAAATCGATAAACTTCGAAATTATGCATACTTATTTTGAAAAATAACATAAATACCTAAGTTTTAACAACGTATCACTTACTGTAGCCCTGTAGCCTCTCGTAAAACTTAGACTCTATTCACAGGGATAATGAAAATTGCTTGTACTGGCCTGTTTCATGCGATATGGCTATACCTAACAGAGGCTCTAGTTTTACACGCTATTAGGTTACACGCCTGTATTCACCTGCAGTGCAGGCTTACCCTGTATACGATACGTGCTTCTACGTTGGAATGTAGAGCTTGTGGTAGCTTAACAATTGAATTAGTGACACTAAATGGCTCTTACGCGTGTTATATAATAAAGTCTCTGTCTTGAGAAATAATATAAAATTAACAATAACTTTTCCATATTCTAAAAGTTCTGTGATTCTTATATGAAATCTTAATGAAAATCTAGCCATTGATTAAACTTTGGAAACTATCACCGTTAATCAACACTAAAGTTATTAAAGACGGGATATTTACCATGATTTGAGTTCCGTCGTCATGGCGCATGATACTCTGCCGATGTATTGGAAATCTCAAAACGCCAAGCCATTGATTTCTACTGCTCTACTAAATCAATAAGCTTAAAAAAATCGATAAATACCCGGTCAACAATAATAATAATAAAAGTCAGCTCATTTGTTTCAATTGTACTACTAGTTATAATTTGTTTGTGTTATTTGATTGTCATTCCATTTCGACCACCCTGTATAATGTCGGTGCAGTAGCACGCGCGAGTTTTTACGGTTATTAGATAACAGGAGATGGAACAAGCCGTGCACGCGAACGCTACCGGTAAAAATTGGAAGATATAGCCGATTGGTTTGCTACAAAACTATGGTATTTGATTAAGATAAGAAAAGATAACAATATCTTTATTGCACCTTTAAAACAGTATAAAAACAAACAGTAACTACTACTTATATCTAATGTGGTACAATCGGCGGCCTTATCGCTAAAAGCGATCTCTTCCAGGCAACCTTTGGATGGACAGGATCGGGTAGTAAAAAAGTGACGGTGGCGTAGCTCGTAGCTAAGAGTCTAATATTTACTAGCCAAATTTATTACCTAGCACGTTAGATTCATCTACATCATATAATGTGGCTAACGTACCTATTGTTCAAATTCTTTAAACAGATGACTGCCTATTTATCCAGCAATTGCAGATTAGATTAACCCAATTCCACTTATAAAACTAGACCACACATGTAAAATCCAACGCCTTACATCCTCATGTCCTTAACGAAATTCTCCGGACGTAGTTAACATCCGAGAGCACTAATACAAGGTGATAAGGTTTAGAATTGTACTATCTAAGTTGTATTGTTATGAAAACAATTGCGTTGGTGTTCGCAGATTGAATAAAGCATTTAACCCGTGACATGCATACTTAGAGGAATAGCTGGTTAATAGGCCTGGTCGTTGGAAGTTGTTTTTTTAATGTAAACTTTTTGTTGGTCAAGGGTTTCTGCACTGTTTTTACGGGCTCGGGCTTTTGCAGGAAGAAATCAGATGCCAAAACTCAATGCAGCCACCGTCTTGGGGACGCTTCCGACTGATATGGATCAGTTGGGTTACCTACCTTTAGTTTATTTGCGTCTGTGATAATGATTAGCTTAATGGTTTCAATTTTAAATTCTAGTTCTTATTTGATTCTGTTATTAAATTGTAATATTCTTTATAAATAAAGGTTTACAAAACCTTTGAATCAAGACATAATTACTGATTCAAAATCAAGAAAAAATACATTTCAATAATTAAAAGAAAAAAAATCTCCTTTAATCCCCAACTACAACGATTCAGCGCTTTTTTGTCATTTACGGGCTTTTATAAAACCGGAACTTTTCCTCTGTCTAATAATCACTAAAATTAAAACTACCCAGCAACTATAAAAGCGGTCGAACCAGCCCAGCATTGTTCCCTCCCGCAGACAAAGCTCAAAGCGTCGCAGTCTCAGCGCTAGCGCTTACAGACGAGAGAGCGATGACTATAGCATAAGACCGCGGCTCGGCTAGACGCAGTCATTTTGCTCTCGGTGCAGCTTGAAGCCCTAGTGCAGAGAAGTGGTGCCCACATTGGTGAAATAATTGTTGCTATAAGAATATTTAGAACAGATAATGGCAGGGTTGAGATGAAATTAAGCGTGGGTGTGTAGCTGTCATCATTCTTGACATAATTATATAATAGCTTTAACATCGTGAGTTTGTAATATAAGTACATATGATATTTTAATTTTAAAGTAAATTATGAAGTTAACAAAAATCTGAGAGGTGAGTATCTGGGGACAATGCAGCCGCCGTCTTGGAGAAAGACTGGGAGGACTTGAGAGCTTTTGTAATTAACACCCATATCGCATTATTCAGGTGTGAGAATGTACGAATAAAAAATACTAATCAGTTTCAAAATAAAGATAGGGTGGCGCTACTTTTCATACTAAACACCACTACTGCTAGACATTTCCACGTTTTCAATGTCTTACGGCGTCTGGACTCTGCATTACGCTCGACAAACACAACTGTGGTTATATGATGTTTTATGCCACTGTTCGTTGGTGCTTTTGTTTAAATACATATTTCATGATGATTCGCAGTGCACAAAAGATTGTCGTCCTCTGCATGTGTGATTATTGTACGGCCACAAACATAAATTCTGTTAGAGAGACTGTGGACTTACCAGCCTCTCTAAGGATTACTCAGCATTATATATTTAAAAAAGTCAAGAGGAAGTGTATCCCCGGCGTTTTTCGTCACACACTGGAGTTAATCCATGATTCCATGATCCATGAAGTATTTTCTGCGATTATCACAAATAAACCTAAACGGCCGGTAGTAGGCTTACTTTAATGTCTGAGCTAATTCAAGACATTACAAAATCAATCATCGATAAAACAACCAAACTAAACCCACATACTAAATTAACCAAACCAGAGCCGTAAATTTATAGTTTTGTAATCAGGGGTAACGTTTATAGACGATAAATCCTGTCGAAGCAATGCTTACACTATTACGAAACAAGTAAGTGCATCTTTAATCGCCTTTTAAAGTAGACCAGACTACGACTATCTTAAACACCCACAGACTTGATAAGCGTATATAAATATTGATTTGATGGTAACCGTTTCTCTGTTGTTTGAATACGTAATATAATACAATAAAATGTTTTTTAAGTACAGAACTAGCTGGGATGCTTCCTGGAAACACAAGAATTTTGGCGGTTTCAAATTAAATGAGTCCAATCAGTTGTGATAAGTTTTAAGAGGTTTCACAACTAGGAGGAACAACTAAAGTCACTGCGAGTTAGTGTTTCCTGCACAGGATTTAGCAAATAAAGTAACCGAGAATAAGCAATAATCCCAATAATCAATTATATAAAGGTCCAACAGGCAAACGGTATACCTATTGTTTTAAAATTCATACAATGCTCCCCAAAATCTCAATTGAATAGATCTCTAGAGCGTCAGGAGTTATTCACCCCCTTCCCGCATCGAACCAGGTCACAACCACTCCCAGTTCTGGCCTAGAAACCCAATTACGCTATATTCGAGTTATTCCGAATGCACTTAATATAGATTCCAAGTAGGACTTGCAAATATTCGAAACTTTTAATATTCGATAATTTTTTACTATTTGGTATTATTGGAATAATGGGAATCATTGAAAAAAAGGGCAAAAGCATGATATGTTAGATAGTAATTTTTAACAATCTTCCGAGACTAAAATATAGGAGGTGACTCTCTCTACCCAATGCTCTACCCTAAGAGGCGCGATGTCATAGCTTAAAGTGGATTCAATATGAGCATAATTTTTTGCTTATTTGATAGAATTAGAATACTTATTATAAGTTAAGTAGGCAAATATAAAAATCAGCCTGTATGTACCCACTGTCCCACGGGCTGGGTGTAGTCTTCACTCAGTGGTTAGAAACTCACAGGCTTACAACGTGTTCGAATATTCGAATATTGCAATTTCAGTACTCGAGTATTCGAATGCAAGCCCTAATTCCAAGTTAATATAGGAACCGTATAAAGCGAGACGTATAACAGAACTCTCCGACTTATTTCTTATTACAATTATCCTGTTTTGCTTATATGTTGAGGTCTCTACTAATCCCTTCGTTAACGCTTTTAGCAAGTGGGTCCATGGGCAATGAATGTTTGTTTAGGTAGCTATTGGTAGTCTTACTTATAATTTTTTTTTTTATTTAGCCTGTTTCGTCCCACTGCTGGGCAAAGGCCTCCCCCAAATCTTTCCACTCAGTGCGGTCACGTGCGATCTCCCGCTTTCTTGGCCGACCTCGCCCACGGCTTCCTTCCGGGACCCAGGGTGTTACAGCATTAGCCCACCTCTCGGGGTGCATTCGGCTAATGTGCCCCGCCCACTTCCATTTCAGTGTGGCGGTCTTGACTCCCACATCGACAATACCTGTCAAAGAGTAGCATCGTATTCCTAACGCGATCGATTCGCCGGAAGCCCAAGATACTACGCTCCATTGCCCTCTGGCAGGTCTTGAGCTTGGATTTTTGTAATTCAGTCAGCGACCATGTCTGCGCACCGTAGGTTAGGACGGGCAAGATGCACATATCGACGAGTTTGCGCTTCAGTGTCACAGGAAGTTTCCCCTTCATGTGCTCTTTCAAGGACCAGTAGCTCTTCCAGGCGTTGTCGATTCTACGACCGATCTCTTTGTCCTGCCTTATATTGAAGCTAGCTAGTTGGCCCAGGTAAATGTACTCGTCGACGTACTCTATAACCTGCCCATCTACCGAGACCCTACGTCTCGTGCTGTTAGACATGATCTGTGTCTTAGTTCTGTTCATCTGAAGTCCAACCTCGAGACTTGCTGTTATCAGATCTTGCAGCATTGTTTGGAGTTCTTTTGGTGTGGAGGCAAAGAGGGCAATATCGTCCGCAAAACGCAGGTTGGTTAGGCGCTTTCCATCGACGTCTATGCCTTTTGAGGCCCATGAGTCGCCTAGCTTCTTAAATACCTCCTCGAGAGTGGCCGTAAAGAGGATTGGTGAAAGTGGGTCACCTTGCTTTACTCCTTTTTGTATCATGAAGGATGGGCCTGAAGAGCTCAATTTAATATTTGCAGTGCTGGAACTGTATATGATTCTAATAAGATCTATATAAGTCTGTTTAATGTTTTGGGCTTTAAGAGCTGAGAATATTGCAGAGTGTTTTACGCTATCGAATGCTTTTGCATAATCAACAAACAACCTACTTATAATACAACGTTAATTTTATTACTCACAGTCTAGCTTTAAGTAAAAAATATAAAAACAAAAGGCGTCAAATTTCCCCAAAGCATGAACCTGTGGTTGCGAACTATAATAAAATCGATAAAATCTTGAGTTATTGCGGAACACAAACATTGTTATGGAGTGATGTCATCCCAATAATTGAAGTAGGTCAGTAGACTCAGTAGACATAACATGCTGTTTTGTTTTCGTTAATTAACTGTAACCTTCATTTTGGGTTCTACGAAAAAGGGTTATTTTAGTTTTCCCCCTTGACAAATCTCGCTTATGGGGGTAAAATAACCGCAAATCGTACAAATATTTGTCTATTTGAACCCCAATTGTAATATTGCAATAATACTTGGAATACCAATACCGTGTTCATATTACCAACAGGATCCGGTGTTGTGGATTGGATGGCTAGGTTCCAATCACAATGTCTGAACCCGACCGAACCGGTGACAGTAGTATTGTCTGACAAGCACGCACATTTCTACCACCGCACCTCATATCGTGAAGCGCTGACGTGCAAATTACACAGAACAGGGTGTGATATTTGAAGCAGACAATAAATTATAATATACAAACAGGTTCGGGGGTGTACAAATTCGTTCATTTCAGTTCAATTATACGTTTTCTTTGCAAACATTGTAACCAGATCTGAAGTTCTGAAATAAGTTGCTATAAGTGGTTCCTTCTGTTTAAGATCACAAATTAATATACTGATAAGTATAAATCACAGATAAATCATGCTGGATAATTCACACATCATCATCATCATCTAGCCATCTAAGCTAAGCAGAGCTTCTGCTATGGGTACTAAATAACTGATATACATTACACTAGCATAGATAAATATTTATATATGTACATACATTGAAAACCATAAGATAATATTTGAGCTTTCTGTAGATATATAAAATCCTGAAAACAAATATCTGCAGATCGCTCAAACATTTTCCCAGAGGCGGGAATAGAACTCACAATCTTCTGCATCACAGGCAGACCTTTGCCTGCTGCGGCCTGCGCCACTGAGGTTGTCTCCTATGTATTATTCCTATTTCCTTTTATCAAAGCATATTAATTATAGGCTTTGAACATTATGCAAACTAGGTAATCTCTCCGAACTTATTAGTTCGTATTCCACTAGATTTTATATTTTATAAAATCTAGTGGAAGTATGGACTGTAAAATTGTCTTAGAGGAAAACAGGCAGCGAAAATATTCGCAAATCCCTACGTGGCTGTGGATTCAAAGGGGTTGTTTGTGAGCCGCAATGCAAGTCCTAACATACCGCTCGCTATCAAAGCGTGCCCCAGTTCAACTTGCTGTGGCGATGGCGTGCCCAAGGCGTGCCGCAATTTGTTGCAAAAAGGTTTGTAAAACAGCTCTTAGCATTTACAAAACTTTTATGAAACATTTAAAAAGTTTGTATCTGTCGTTGAATACAAATATGTATAGCAATAAAATACATGTATGTACGTACAGTGTATGGCAATACTGCCAGCGTTCTGGGTACTCTGCCTTCTGGTGACGGCTTGGATTTTTTATACAATATAAACTTGCAGTCTAAGCATACTGTAATTTAAACAAAGTATTTGGGTTAAAGTAAGCAGTCAACATATTCCAAATATTGCCCGGAGAGAACGAAGACACAGCGCAAGCTCTCAAAATCATAACATTCTCTAGACGTTGTTATACTAATTAACGAACAATGTTGTAGCTTCCACAACAAAATCAGGTCATGAGTGCTCCCAGGAGCCTGGTATAACAAAGCCGGAGTGGACTGGACTCACTCGGCAGTGATTGCTTTGGTTTGTAAAGCATTATAATTTAGAAAACGTTCCCAGTCCTGACAAAATATAATGATGCAATATCGTTTATACATTGTTCATTGACAAGGGCTTTTGTCTGGAGTTATTTCATATTCTGCAATTTTCAGATTGTAACAAAAGAGCATCAAAAGAGAGAAGAAATCAGGCGATTGGAAAATGTTGTCGATAAAATGTTCAACGAAGGTTTTGTATTGTGACAAGTTTCTTTGTCCCAAAGAAGGCATTTAAGATTTTACGATCTTGAAATATTCTCACGGGTAGAAAACGAAGAAATTCAGTTTTCTGATAAGGACGTCATGCAATACAAGATAAATCAAAATAGAAATTAGCATTGTTTACATGTGAAAAACTGATGCAAGACAGATAGCCAGTTAATAGGAGTCTTTGAATAGGAGTAGGTGGAATCTGGGGCGCTCTCGAGTGCTCTAGGAGCCGGAGCGTGCTCGTCTAGGCAGTTTTACGGTTACTGAACCCGGGACATGCTGTTTGGCGTATTACTTACCAGGTTGAGGGTTCTTGATGCTCTCCATTCCGTTGGGGGGTTTAACCATTTTTGAACTTGTTGACTAATCAGCCTCTATTGTGGGGGCTTAGTGATATTAGTGAATATCCGCTCATTATTCCTGGTCTCATAGATTTTTCAGTTTAGTGGCTCTGCAGCAGTAACAATTTTTCAGTTTTTTTTACAGGATCGGTTCATTATACTTGATTGTATGGCCAAATTCGAAACAATGAACAATGAGAAAAAGATTAAGTTTCTTTACGACTAGATTTACGAAAAAAGCGATGCTTGGATTTCCTTAATCTACTACTTGAGCTGGAAATTAACATGATATATTTTTTTAATGCTCAGTAAACCTTTTAAGAACACTGTCTTATGCTGTTCGCTACATTGCAAGGGCTCAAGTCGTCTACTGGGTGATAAATAGTGAAGTCCCTATTACTTTACTGTTGGTGGCTGATTCAGGATTCACAACAAGCAGGAAGCGTGTCGACGCGAAGTTTCCAATCTTCCATAGAAGCCGAAAGACCGTAGCCTGGCGAGTCACGCACAGAGTTAAGGCCCCGTGTATTTTATATGTAAATTTATGTGGCTTGTGTGTTGCCGCCACAGCTGTCTGATACAAAAAACAATTTGGGTCTTTATGTTAAGTTTTATAGACATCTATAGAATAAAATGTCTGCGTCGGATATTTTTTCGGCATTCATTTCATTTTGTTACAATGTTAAAGCTTTTTAATGAAATCTGTTTTGTGTGTATAAGGTGATCCAGCTTAGATATATGCCTAACAATGTAACCTACCTCGCCCTGAAGGCACCGAGCTTCCAAACACCCTAGTGTACAGTGTGATAAAAGGCAAACTAATATAAAAACAATATAATTCCAAAGGTGTAAAGTTCAACACTAGTATTCCTTAAACACAGTAGCACACGTTTACACTTCCGCAGCGACCACTTTCCGGAATGACAATGTCTATTGTCTATTGTTACGCGTATGGAGTGTGTATGCGCCTTTAGTCCTTATGGTGCGTGCATCATTACCTAGTTGATTGCAATCGTTGAACAATGCGGTTATGCGATTGAATCTTATGATTGAGTATAGAGGTGTCCTAATAACATTAAGAGAGATAAATGTACAGCGAATTATTTACTTAAAAAATTGTTAGTTACATGAAAAATCAAAAATATTTGTTTGTGTGGTGTGGTGTAGATTTAAGAGGTTTGAGTTTTATCTCGCTACAATTATCTCAATGAAGATCATGCGTTGATATCGCTGATTTTGAGATGTACCACTTATCCTCGCTGATATTGGCAGAAAAACATTAAATTAAACCCTAGAAACACACAGTTAGAGCTGATATTCCTGCAATCAATATATGTATGGGCCGACAAGTATCTGATTTGATACCTTTATCATGTGCCAGCGTACAATCGCTGTCATATTCGGTTGAAATGTTCAAAGGGTAGATTTGAAAGGGAGAGCCGCCATTCTAGGTTTGGAGTCGCTGCCAAACCATTGATCAATTTTCTACTAGGTATCGGACACCTTTTGTTGTATAACATGCGTTTGAGTCGTTAGTTGATCATAGAGTTCCTAAAACTCTTAAAAGATACAGTGCGGAGTGTGAGAGCTTCGTATGAATAATCAGATATCAGGAGTAAGTTGAAGAAGTTAAGTTTGAGGAAGTTAAGAAAGAAGGTGGATATAGAGGATGGAAGAGCAAAAAGTCAAATTTCATTAACGTAGGTAACTTAGTAAAATAAGGAAAAAGATGACATTGATTTTCTCTTCACTTCAATTTTCTAGTTCTAACCAGTGGAAGAAGTGAAAAAGAAAACACGATTACATCCATATATAACTTGCGTGTCTAATACAATGTTTGTTTAGCCTATCTAAATCATGTTTAGAACACAAAAATATACCCTTGAACCTGTATACAACGAAATTACGTCTGACGGAAAGATGGTGGACGGTGGCTCTTGCAAATAGCAAGCATGCATAGCAAATTGTAGTTCTTTTGTACTGTGAGTTAACTTTAGAGACATTCGAAGGTGGTGAAAGCTATCCTACGTGTCAATTTGAAAGGTATATTCGTGATAGGTCCGAGACAGGTGTCCACCCTTGTTACTACACACCTGCTGTCGATGCTCTGTTATTTAATATTCGTCACGGCCTCTTCATTGTACGACCTGAAACAAATACAAAGACGTCAGCTTGATGTGATTCTGATTACGAAATAAGGACATTTTTTTTTGTTTACATAAATTAATATTGGTAAGTACATTAAATAACTGTTGCTACTACATTAAAACTCTTTTATCTGCAAACTTATGTTTCGGTGGGATCAGAACTCAGCCTCTTAAGGGTAACTGAATGAAATTACATACAATAATCCCTGTATCACTACTTAGTATAAAGCAAAGTCACCCGCTGTCTGTCTGTCTGTCCGCTTAGATCTAGAAAACTACGAAACGGACATTGATGCGGTTTTTTTATGTATAACATGCATTAGTATCAGCATTGCACCCGTGCGAAGCTGGGGCGGGTCGTTAGTTAAGATAGATAATTGAAAAGAACTTTCAAATCCATCGTGAAACTTTTTTGTATATTTTTACGCACAAGTTTAATCAAAATATCTAGGAGAAGATTCTCGCCAGATAACTCTAAAATTTACAAATTGAACCGTTAAAATCTGGTATCTATACTAATATTATAAAGAGGAAAGATTTGATTGTTTGTTTGTTTGTATGTTTGTTTGTTTGTTTGTTTGTTTGTTTGTTTGAATTGAATAGGCTCCGAAACTACTGGACCGATTTGAAAAATTCTTTCACCATTAGAATCCTAAACTTTCCGTGATGAACATAGGCTATATAATATTTTCAAAAAAGTTAGGGATCCGCATGAAAAATTTAATAATTGAACCGTGCGCGTATATTCAACCTCTTTTTCTATTATGGCGCGTCAGAATACAAAAGGAGGTTGAGTATATATTCAACCTCCTTTTGTATGCACGGTGCTTGCTTTTCTCTACGGCCAGTGTCAGTTATGGAGTGTCGAGTCAATGTCAAAAATCCCAATGCTGTTAAAAAAAGTAAGGGATCCGTATGAAAACTATGAAACCCATCGTGTTAGTGTGTATAATTTCTGAAATTTTTGTTTAATACCCGTGCGAAGCCGGGGCGGACCGCTAGTAAACAATAAAAATCTCATTAATTTGATATCGAAATCGGCGCTGAGAATATTTAAATTTTACTTTCAGCGCAAAGCGAATATTATATTCAATCGGAATTAATCCAGGTCAAAGCTACACAGGAAAATATTTAACTAAATATATTTCAGGTAACTGAACCTGCATATATATATATCACCCGCAAAAATTACCTCATTACATTTTGCAGGATATTTGGTTTGCCGCAGGAATATTTTAAAACTCATAACGGGAAGTCTACACTCAATATTCGGTGTGCATAATATTTATACTCGATGATTCACTGCACCCATTAAAAGTTCGTTACACAGTTATTGTGATATTAGGCAAAAATATTATAATGCGGTTCCCTTTTTAGCATACGGCACCGGAAAATAGCGGGCAGTCTACGTAAATTGATTCCTTTTATGTATTTTCACCAAAAACGGATTCGTTTGATGTATTTTGAGGGTGTGCCTGAATATTTCTAAGATTTGCATCGTTTAATGTCTCAGGTGGATGAATCACAGCTTTGCCCTGACAATGGCCTTCCAATGGTCTTTGTTCGCAATACCAGTCATTCGGTGTACTAACGCTTATCATAATTTCAGTACCTTTACTTCAAATGACCAAGACATTGGATAAGCACTAAATAATATGGAATCTGCTAAGTATTTTTACGAGGCTTCCGGCGATTGGGACCGCTAGGAAAGGGACCGCGGTCCCTTTCGCCGGATTGATTTAATTTTATTATTTTTCTTCCGGCGAAAGGGACCGCAAACCACGTGACATGAATAGTACAGTCGTCGTCAGATACAGATCCGAAATAAAAACGACAATGCTAAGTAAGTAGTACCTAGTTCATAAATTGGTACAAAAGCACTAAGGATGATTGGAGTCTTCTGGTGTATTATTCTTATGCTACGTTAATAGAGGATTCTGAACTTCGTACGTTCACGTGTTTTGACTATAAATTTGTTAATTTAACCGATCGGAAGTAAATTACGCTGCCAACATTGCATGCAAGGTATCATAAGAAGGTAAAAAAGAACTTTATTACCAGCGGTCCGCCGCAGCTTTTCACGGGACTTTAACAAATAATTAAAAAAAAACTTTTTATGAATCTTATAATAACTTTTTGATAAGGTAGTGAAATCATGAAATAATGTTTCAAATCGGTCCAGTAGTTTCGGAGCCTATTCAATTAAAAAACTATCAAATCGTTCCTCTTTATAATATTAGTATATAATGGTTTTACAGTTAACTAACTAGTACTTTAGCTATATTAACACCAGATACCGATATTATACCTGTAGTGTGTAGTTATTATGTTATAATAATAACTACAGATATAATAGGTACTTACTACACGAGCATATTCCAATCACAAACGGATATTTTTACAGATTTATAGCTAAGCTACGCAATCTGCGACTGGGATCATTTAGGCACCTCTATAACATAACAACATATTATGCGATTCAATAATATTAATGGCACTATTCTACTAGTATTTACAATTGAAACAATCTGCAAGTAACTCAACTGATTCATATCAATAACAGTCGGTAGCGACTAGCGACTCCAAGCTGATGGCTGCATTGCCTCGCTGTATGGCAATGCTAGTGCGCTGCGCCGGATTCTCACCTCGAGTCACATGTGTCGCTTCGACCAGACGCTCAGATATTTTTTTTGAACCTGGAGAGCCTCATTACTCGACGGATCTAGGGTCTCGACTCCAAGGGGAGAAAATGCGTAAGCTCTATCAAGACCTGCATGGAGTATGGATAACCAAGGAAAACCCAATATCTGAGTGCGATCCACTGTCTATGTATCAGAAAGGATTACACAGTATCTACAAATATCGGCGTAAGTATCTATGTTAAATCACGACTTTTGCCTAGACAAGTCATCCTTCTAAACTAAATGAAACCACGGGATCCCCACGCGCTCTCATTAAGCTTCCATTGGGCAATAGTCATTAAAAGCCAGCAATGAGCAATTTCCGCCTGATTCCTGGGCTCGTTCGGAGCTGCATTCTTAGCACGCGAGGAGAAATACGGCAATAGTAAGCAGTAAATACGGCAATAGTAAAAGCCGTTTACTCATGCTTTTACTCATACTTTTGATCATAGTATCGTATGAACATAAATACAAGAATAGCTTTTATAGTATATATATGCATAATTCTCTTTCGAAAAAGTCATTATTTTTTTCTATTTTACTTGTTTGTAATTATTGGATCAATTATTTATTGTAGTAAAATATAAATTAAATACTATCCTGTAAAGCTGAATCTAAAATAAGTCAAGTAATTATTTTATTTATTTATTCATACTGTAATTATTTTCATAGATGTCGAAGTGTGAAAATTTTCCTCCCGGTATTAAATCGTCTCGGTTTTTTAAGGAAAAAAGTACTTTATTTCGATTAAAGTGCACCGTGTTATTACTATATAACATACCTACATACCTATGGCTCCTGTTAAGCAAATTCTTTTCTTATATTGAAATAGTTTTCCAATGGAGTTTTCACAATTCTGCCGAACTCAGTAGTTTCGTGGTAAAACTACAGTTATTTCACAACCATATATTTCTTGATGAAGTCGCCTGAGACCAAGGACGAAGATATAGACTTTCTTGGAACAAATCCAACTAAATTAGTATCAGGGGTCAACAGCCGTTTGATATAAGCCATATTCCTCAGCTTAGCAGACACGCAAACAATAACGCGGTACAAACAGAAGCGCTCCTCAAAGCAGAGAATTTACTTTAAACCGATATCGATTGGAAACAGTTGCGGCAAGTCTGGAATTTTATATAATTATAAAGCTGGGTTTTTATTGTGGAATTGAGACAATTTATGATTTTTTTTATATTTCGGACGTAGGTATTTAAATATTGTTTATTTTCTAGCTACATAGCTTTTGTACTTTTGACCCAGAATCGAGAATAATTTGTCAAGTCCACAAAGGTGTAAGTCCACAACCGTCAAAAATAAAAATTTTTAGGGTTTCGCGATTGGTTTCTCTTGTACCAGTAGGTATATGGTATAATTTTCGAGTCTAACCCTAGTATGTGTAAATAATACTCAAAAGTTCGAAACCCTCGGTACCCGAGTACGCTTGCACTTAACTCTTGTTTTGATAACATCTGACTCATAATGATTAGGACACCACTTAATGCTAGAAACATAGCACTAACAAACGGATAAGAGTAAGCTGTGACAAACTGTGACAACAAGGAACCGTTATGCTGTATCCGTAACAGCGATATCCAAAAATAATATTGCTCATATCCTTTACCACGGTCTTAAACTAAACTAAGGCATAACTGGCCACTTTATACTGTGTTGTAAAAGAACAGACCTCATTCATACCCAAATCTAATACACCATTACAAGTTTTCACATCCACTCGCTATGGTACAGGCAAGATCAATGAATGAGCCTCTACAATAAGTACTGTGAGATGTAACACATTGTATTGCCGTTATGTGATGTATGTGTGAACGCTACACAACAAAATATAGGGCTGGTAAAGCAATTTGTGAATTAACTTGAAGACTTTGGATGGATGTAACATCAGATTTTAAGTAAAGCTTCTTGAAGTAACTGGACTCTACTGTACTAATATTATAAAGAGGAAAGATTTGATTGTTTTTTGTTTGAATTGAAGAGGCTCCGATACTACTGTACCGATTTGAACAATTCACCATTACAATCCTACTTTATCCCTGATGAACATAGGCTATTGAATATTTTCAAATCGGCGAAGTAATTTCGGAGCCTATTCGATTCAAACAAACAAAGAAAAAAATACAATCAATTCTTTATTATTATTCCATACATTGTTCATTTAAAAAAATGAGCAGGCGAAAGCCCTTAAATAGCCGTATTGCGTAGTCTTACGCTTATCTTATTTAGTTTATTGTAAAATACACGTCTTTACTGGTCAGCCATTTTCCAGTCCACCTTATAATATTATATTTGTATAGTTAACTTAACAAGAAAGGTATAATGGCAACCCTGGGACCTTGTTTACCATAGACACAAGGTGTCTATGGTCGCTATCTCCCAGGTATCGTGATTAGGGCGGGCAAGTCGGATGGAGGCGAGGTATTTGCATTCGTGTCATCACGCACACCGCTTACTTTTCCCGTTTACACGAACTCTTTTGTACGTATCATACACACCCATTATGGGTTAGGTTGGTACTTGTACGATACTATAACATATTAACGTAATCGAGGCCATCCCATTTTAAACAAGAAGGTTTTATAGCTTGATTACTGTACTATCAAATAAGTTTGTATTTTTTTAAGTAAATAAACTGTGCTGGACAATTTAGACAGCACTATCTAGCCAAAAGCTAAGGAGAGCTTCTGTTAATGTATGTATATTTGGTATTATATAACGCGATTGCAGGCATATACTAGTTTTTGACATTATCATAAATTAAAGAGTTAAGCTCATCTGAGGAGCTCTTTTCTTTCTAATGCGATGACTTTTCTTTCTCTATACTCTTATAAAAGAGATCGACTTTTCCATGGTCGCAAAGATATGGGCTTCCCCTTTTTATTTATTTAAATAAGGCTGTTATTATCCTTAATAAATACTTAGTTCAGGGCGCGGCGTGTTATTGAATTTATGATACAAAAAATAGGGAAGTGTCTACCCGCACCCTCTCTCTAAATACGTGCCTGTTAACCATTTAGTAAATAACAACCCAATTTACTTAGTTTTGAACCAAAATTATAGTAAATCAAACTTGAATGTAGATAAGTAAATCTAAAAGCTTAGTATTTAACATTTTATGTTAAATAATACTAATATTATAAAGAGGAAAGATTTGATTGTTTGTTTGTTTGTATGTTTGTTTGTTTGTTTGAATTGAATAGGCTCCGAAACTACTGGACCGAGTTAAAAAATTCTTTCACCATTAGAATCCTTAATTTTCCGTGATGAACATAGGCTATATAATATTTTCAAAAAAGTTAGGGATCCGCATGAAAAATTCAATAATTGAACCGTGGGCTGTATATTCAACCTCTTTTTCTATTATGGCGCGTCAGAATAGAAAAAGAGGTTGTATAGCGCACGGTGCTTGCTTTTTCTCTACGGCCAGTGTCAGTTTTGGAATGTCGAGTCTATGTCAAAAACCCCAACGCTGTTAAAAAAAGTAAAGATCCGTATGAAAACTGTGAAACCCATCGTTTTAGTGTGTATAATTTCTGAAATTTTTGTTTAATACCCGTGCGTAGCCGGGGCGGACCGCTAGTGTTAAATAAACGGAACCAAAAATCACTGTAATATAACTTATTAAATAGATAGATATTTTTAATTATACATAGGAAACAACAGAACCCCTGAACTATCTTTGGATCGTACAAATATTTGTCCCGAGGCGGGAATCGAACCCGCAACCTCCTGCGTCGCAGGCGGACCTTCGTCCACCGCGCCAGTGGTCGTCAATTATAGAAACATATTTCTCATTAAACTGAACTTTGTAAAATAAATTCTTCAAACTGAACTGAACATATGTACCTACGTATTTGATTTATCTACTTTAGGCAGGATAAACCGACAGTGCGTGAAAACCATTGTAATTGATGACAAACAAAAAGCCGCTATAACTCAATCCGACAAAAAACAAGTTCCTATGCTCATTAAGTACAAATCACGAAACAACAACAGTATCGTTC
Organism: Eupithecia pulchellata; assembly: GCA_963931895.1. NCBI lineage: Eukaryota > Metazoa > Arthropoda > Insecta > Lepidoptera > Geometridae > Eupithecia > Eupithecia pulchellata. Next base: position 9,335,628 of record OZ007537.1, on the reverse strand, counting down.
GTTCAATACAAATCAATGAAGAATTCATAATAGCCCTTCTTGTATCATATCAATCGTCATTCGAATAGATTGGACAAGCCAAAGCAGACCAAAACTATATTTCCGGTTTTTTTGAGTTGTTGAAAAAGCATCCGACAACAATTTGGTCTTAATACTTGGTTATATGTATAATATATCTGTGAATTGGATTAGTCACGCGTATTTTGGTAGGATTATGATTAGTACTCCTATGCGAGATGTCAATCTTAATTTCCACAATCTAGAATAAGAACTAGGAGATTTTTTTTGAGCACTAAAAGTAGTTTTTCCATAATTTTGTTCGTGAAGCACGACATACCGAAAGTTTTACAAAATTAAAAACAAAATACAACATAGAAATCATTAGAATGGTACCTAAAGTTAATAATAAAAATGAAATTTTAAGAAATATTCACGTATTATCAATTTAATTTACCTATTTATACACTCTGTTGTTGTCAGGGTTTAGAAGATAGCGCCTCTTCTGCTATGAAATGACTCTCTGAAATGGTGCCCGCATTTTTGATTTTTGAGATAATTATAATTATTTTTTTCTGATGCCCTATTTTAATTGTCCAAATTAACGAAATAGTTTAGATTTTTGTGCAAATAGACAGTCCAATACGATCTTTTCGAGTGCAACAATTGCCTAAACGGAACTCGAAATTCCGTGTTGGAGAAATGAAAATAGAACCCCAGACCGCGAAGGTTCAAAAACTTTGTTGTATAAAAACAGATTAGGTTTTCCTTCATACGTGCGCGCGATTTTCATTATTCCTGATCGAGGCTCAATCTGATGCTTCACTCGACCGCGACGCATAAAAAGCCAATAAACGGTATCATACGAGGTATTTGATGTAACGATTATCTTGGGTCTGCAATGCAATGGCACAGTAGCTGCTATTATCTTAGTCAAGCAGTTGCACAGTAGTAATGGTAGTACAGTGAGTCAGTCGCGTGTCATTACCGGACGCCTCCGTGCGAGACCTTGCACGCAGCTTCTGTTTCTGTGGTAATGACGGGTCAGATTAGATATTGGGTATTGACGGAGAATCATTATAGTTACGGCGATAGATAAATAAAATAAACTTGGGTGTTTCTTGATTTATTTTCTTGTTCAAGAAACACTTAAGTTTTTTGTATGGGACTCCCAGGCAAAACTAGATTTTTTTATAAGTTATTGGAGTAGCAAGGGAAACAAAAACGCATTCTGTATAAATTGTACTGTATGCCTTTTGGTTCATGAAATACGAGTACATACCTACAGCCCGCTGATAGATATACGGACGGACAGGACGGGAGGCTTATTAAAACGGAACCCCGTTTTCACCCTTCGGGTGAGGAAGGACGCACAAAAACAAAACAGTTTTATGAAATAATTATATTTAATGTTAAAATTAGCAGTCCTACGCAAGATAACTGAGTCATAGGAATTGTACGAACTGTGTAAGAGTTTATGTGACTAGCTATATTCGGTGATTTGATTATGCAGCTATCTGCATAACAATAAGCCGTAGTCACATTAGTTATTTAACAGCGGCTCACCAGCGATAATTAGGCTTTCAATACCACAGTGGTTCTCCCCTCGCAGGATCTTAAAGAAGCCATTGTCACCCCAGTCAGTGTTCCAGGAATTAGTAACTAGCCAGTATTTGGTACCACTCTCAACTCCCCAGCCGAGAATCTTGACTGCATGGAGGCCGATGATGACACCACCCTCGATATGTTTGTAAACTCCACTCTTGTATGCGAGAAAGTCCGCGTAAACATTTAACGCCGCCTCAACTGGACCGTTCATGAAAAGTTCCGCGCGGATATGATCCTCTCCACCACGCACTGAAAAAACGTGCTTCCCATATATCTTGTCCTTCTTATACTCCACGTTGTAGCCTTCTTCGCACGATTTCAGACATTTAGGAGTCTTTCTTTCGCCGCTGCACGGCATCCAGGTCCCGAAAACGTGGTGCTCGCAAGGAGGAATCACGTACGGCCTGCATCCTTGACTAGAGTTGTAGTTTCCACCCGAAACTAGCCCGAAATACTTCCAGTATTCCCAGGCTAACGTAGGGATACCACCGTTGCAGCCGAGTCCGCAAATTGGACAGCAACTCAGTAAGTCCTCAGCGGAAAAGTGAAACTGCTTCGTGGCGTTTGAGTAGGTGCAAACTCGGTCGGTCATCGCTTCCACGGCACCGAACGCCCAACAACTCCCGCAGTTTCCTTGGTCTCTTACCTCATTTAAAGTCAGACAGTCTGGCCACTTATTCCGGGGATCGAAAGTGTCAGGCAGGCTGGATATTAGGTCTGCGTCGTGTTCGACGTTCGGGAGTTTCATTAAGTTTGTGCTGTATTCCGGGAGAACACCCATCAGTTTTTGGATGCTTTTCATGGTGGTGTCATGGGGAAAGTTTCTGCCGGCTTTCCACGTTGGATTTTTGGAGTTGATCCGTTCGATGAAAGCGTCAGAAAGCGGGTGCAGGCTGGCCGCGGTGGAGACGACGACACCGAGTACGCTCGCGAGCGCGATGAGCGTCGCAAGCAGATACATTGTTCTTTTGTTTTTCGATTTGCACAGACGAGCGGGTAACGTATGGACGCGTTACTTGAACGAATGTGAATGCGAATGAGAATGTGTCGCGATGATTGGAAGGTGCCGGCGGTATCAGTGCTCGCAGACCGATACGAGGGCCAAACACCGTCTGACTACGTGTCGAAGGTTAACTTAACAACATCTCTAGCTACTCATAAAACAAAGCAAACAGATATGGTCGAGCGTTTTACAGTGATAAGCAAATATTTTTTGGTATCCTTTGAAATAATTCGTTGGGGTGGGTATTGGGAGCGTTTGTCAGACCGTTCAAAATCCCAAACAGATGATTTTTACTTGCATACAAATAAAGATTATAACACAGGCCATTGACATGGCGGCGGCGGCGGGACGGGGCGTGCGGCGGGCGATGATAGACAGCTGACCGTATAGCTCTGCTCTGTCATGTCACTATCGCGTAGCGGCGTTCCTCACTGTGGCTGTCGCCGGCAACTCCTTCGAGTGTGGATCACAGGAGCGAGTTATTGGCTAATTAAATTTACCAACACGCGCGCGATTATTTGTTTACGAAGCCTATTTTACAGAATGTGTATTTATTTATAAAAAAAGCTGAGCTGCTTAGTGTGTTTTTTATGGCCTAATATCAATATATATACTCATCTCATCACGCATAGCGCGAAAGATAAAAGTATGCGATTGCATTGATCGGAATGCCGTAAACAACCAGGTTAACAGTAGTAGTTGATGGCTTGATGACCTTCCTACCTACTATTGTACCTATCTTATCTATCAAGAATGTTCCGGAGAAGGTCCCTATTCCTGAGGAGTTAGTACTTGTTCAGTTAACTTACAGATCAGTGAAAAAAAACAAAAGGATTTGAAGTCAGTTTTTAGTTTTTTCAATGCAATCAAAATATACTACTTCGTTGTTATTGAGTCTATACTATATAAATAAATGTTACTGATTCTGAATAGTTCCATTCTCTAAAATTCCACGAGTTTTTACTAAAATTTAGCCTTTGAAAGTACGGAGGCATGTTAAGTAAGTTGTTCTCAATTTTAGACCACACATTACAGGAACCGGAAGCAGTGACTGGTTTACATAATTATATTGATTACGAGAAAAAACTCCCAAGATTCCTATGTAAATTCAAATTAGCTATGCGGCAGATCATTTTCCTAAACGCATAATTATTGGAGTCTGCATAATAAACGAGATATTAAAACTAGAACTAGACTATAAATTTCTCAGATTTCACTCTTTTCACTTTATTTCGATATGGTGTATTCATACAAAACAAACTATTATCTAACAACTAATTTAAATTTATAAAACTACTTCATAAGACCGATTATTGCGTTGCCAGACATGAGTGTCGCACAAAAAGGTACCAGGATCCCATCGAGTGGGAGGAGTGCTTGAATCCGTTTACATAACACAGCCCTTCAGACTTCAATGGTGTTGAACGGGCAAACTGAAATGGGACAGCATTCGGACTGCTTTGTTTTGCAAGTGGTTTTGTTCATTTAACTTTGAAGTCCTGAATCTTTCAGGGGAAGAGAAGGACCTTTTGATTCTAAAAGGTACTTTAACATTTTGTAAAGAAAACGCAAAAATTTCAAAAAGCCTTCGGGGGAGTAATTGTAATGCTTGTAGACTAAAGTAAATATCAAGCGAGATAATATCCGACCGTAAAAGGCTGCAGTTATTTCAACCACATCTATACACATATAGATTTGAAAATTGTTTTGATAGAATCTGTATCACCATTATGAGCCTTGACACTATTTAAGAGCTAGTACCTTGAAAACCTATAATTGGTTGAGTACGAGTCGTTCAATGTGCACGCTAGTTATCGCTAACTCGTCCCACTTCCAACGCGGATGGGACTTTAGAGGTACATTTACGTAGTAACAATAATACATTACTTGTAATACAACAAACACATTTTAATTTAAGCAGGGGCGAAAAATTTATGATCGTGCGGACAAGTCCCAGATTTCTCGGACTCTTCTCCACACAAGACCGTCCGGTGCTCCTGGAACTGCTAGAACTCAATGATGCTCTTACTCAAAAAGACGATCGCAGCCAAACGGCTACCCAACATTTCTTTTTAGCTGATAGGGCTCCGCTGGAACGCGATCTCACCTGATGGAAGATGAAGAAGTGGTCAGTGTTTCACGAAGGTCTAGAAACACCTAATCACATTAGTCTTTGAGAGACCCAGGTTGTTATTAGACGGAAAAACAGAAGCAGGCTGCAAGTTCGACTCCTTTGTCGTGCGAATGATGAAGATGCTTAGTGCGAGTTGAGGGTATAACTACTACAAGTAGGGTTGGTATAGCGCAGTGCGCCTGCTTGTCCTAGAGTGGAAGAGGGATGGTGGGATTAGGTCATGAAGTGTGAGCATTCCCCGAAATGTATCCTAAAACAACAAGAGCTTTTGCGAGGCTTTTGCAGGACTCTCAAAGCGATGACAAAGACTCGTTTGACCTCTCGCTCGTTGAAGCCCGACGGAAGAACCTAAGTTCGATTCTTATCCTTACTTCGCAAAGTCAATATAAATAAATTAATATAATATTATGGACAAACCACACAGCGTCATCGAGCTTTTATGGATACTAGATGACCAAATAGTATATATAAATAAATATTTATAGTACATTAAGTATACTAGGTTCGTAAAAATATATTTTTTATTATATTATACATAGAAAGCAATCAGAACTCCCTGAAAAAAATATCTGCAGATCGTACAACATTTTTCTTTGTTTGGGAATAGCATCCGCAGCCTCCTGCGTCCCAGGCGGACCTCTCCCACCACACCATAGAGGTAGTCAAATTAGATACTTCTAAGTAGGTGCCCTCTTAGCTACTTCCAGTTAGGTATATTCTATACTAGCGGTCCGCCCTAGCTTTAACGGGTACTAAACAAAAAATCTAAGATTATTAATTATTGCACACAAAACGTTGGGTTACATTATTGAAGTATTCATACGGATCCTTAACTTCAGGAATAATATAGGATTCTAAAGGTGATATTTTTTTTAAATCAGTCCAGTTGTTTCACTTGGTTCGGAGCCTATTCAGTTCAAACAAACAAACGATTAAAATCATTCCTCTTTATGATATTAGTCAAGATCTGTGCAAACACTGGCCACGTGTGGCATCGAGGGGGTTACGATTTTCGGTCATGGGGTCAATAACCTGATCCCGTAGGTACTTGGTTTGATAGTCATAATTTAGGCAACATAAAATTACCTATTTATGTGTCATCGATCTCTCGCGAAGCATTAAGAAAGAAAGCAGGTTTTTACAACCTTCTCTTATTTTTATTTCCTTATTAAATAACTAATTAAATGTGTCTATAAATTAATCTCTTCTTTCTCACCATTATTACTTTCTAGGCTTGTCAGGCTAGGTGACGCCATATCGTAGCGTATCGATACTTAGTGATAAAAAGGTTTGGTTTCTTTTATTTACCTTAAAAAGATTGAAGTAAACGAAGAATCAAAGTGTTTATTTTCCAGAATTACCTAAGTAATTTGTGTTTTGTGACGTTTCCTAGACTCCTGCAAGGTCTAAAGGACATAAAGCACTTTGATTTTGAACAATGTTATTTTTACCACGTCTTAGTTATAGGATCTTAGAACCTTCATTCTTCATATTCATTTTGCTTTGCGTACACTGGGTACTTAACAAAGAGTATTACAATTTAAATAACCAAATTTGAACTAGTATTTACAAATGCTACATACAGCAAAAATTTAAGACGGTTAGTACAAACAATCTACAGGTTGGTCAATTGATCCATATCAATACCTGTCCGAAGCGTCCCCAAGACGCTGGCTGCATTGCCTCGCGTTCACTTAGACATATGGTTCAGGAAGTCCATAAACATGCTCGAATCAAACTTTATTAGACTGTCTTCCTTACCACTTGATTGCTTTTGCAACCCGCTTTCGGTGTAAATACGCCCTATTCCAGGGATGCGTAAAAATAAAGTTAACAGGGTAATTTACGCCCAATCTGAGTTTATGGTTGAACGCACAAACATCCGAAAGTTCCAAGGCACCAGGCACCTGTATTAATTCCGAGAAATTGTTTCCGAGTACTCTCTCGATTGTTGAGAAACAATCGTAAAAGAGCTTAACATTTTAAGGGTCCATAAATAGCTTGGCGCCTTAACAGTTGTGACATTTTATGGAGATTATAGATTAGATTCAAAAAACTTAGTAGAGTAGTAGTTCCATATTCTGGTTAAATATGAATATTTATCGGGTAGGTATATAGTCTGTACAGACTGCACTGCATTCGGACACGGTCAGTGTAGTGTGTCGTACTGTGAACGTGGACATTCCTGATTCAGAAGACGAATTGAGGGTAGTCATGGATACTGCCGTCAATTCTTGGCAGTAACTCGCAGAACATCCAGTCGTCCCGTGACCACGATCGCTGCAATATTTCCTTGTTTCGTGAAGGTTAAGAAAATGCTTAATTCAAAGGATACACTTCCAACTGGTATTGATATGGATCAGTTGAGCTACATGTACTTTATTCGCAACAGTCTGCAGTCAGCTCAATTGTTTCATTTGTAAATACTAGTTTTTATTGAGTTAGATATTTGTAATTTTCTTCGATTTTTTATTCAAAGGCTATCAAAGATTCTTGTTCCGAGTGAACTAATTAAGATGGCGATTCAGAAAACCAAAAAAGGAACCAACCAACGGATTGCTGTATGATGTGTATGTTTATAATTAATAAACAAAATAAAATGCTTTAATTCAGACAACAAATAGATCCATATCTTAATACTGTATAGATACTTCACACATTTACACATAAAGAACGAAAAGACGAGAAATAAAGTAACGGGTAAAATAACAAATAATAGATAAGCACTGAGTAGAGTACAAAGGCTCAAACAAGGAAATAGGTTATATTATGATTTTAATAACAACCAACAGGGGTCGCGATTTCTATTACTTATTCGTCTACTAGTGAATATTTACAGTCCAAGATTGATGAACTGCGTCCATATTGCGCCAAAAGCAATCACGACACAAAAAAATCTTCCTTAATAAAACATAATATTCCCTTGTTTGTAAAGTTAGGGATCCTTATGAAAAAGGTATAAAACAATATAATATTAATAAGATAAGGCCGCCCATTGTACTTGTTTTATGTAATGTCTTTTGTTATGTTATTTTTCTGGTGTACAACAAAGCATTTTTGTATTGTTTTGTATTGTATTGTAATATTGACGTAGTATCATACAAATACATATAATACTAATTGCCCTTAAGAGCCATTCTGGTTGACACAAACTTCTTATACCTAACCGATGATAAGTAGTCAATTACTTCATATTTATAGTACTAATACATAATGCAATGCATTTTTTGTTTTACATAATTATTGTTTGTTGTGTTTTGTGTGAAGGCCGTGTGGTGCCGGCATAGAATTGCACCACCCCAACTCTTCCCGTGGGTGTCGTAAGAGGCGACTAAGGGAAATACACCGGGGGGTGGGCAGCGCCCTCTGCAGAACAACTCCACCGTACTGCGATCCCCAACCCGCATGCCCAGCGTGGGGATTATGGGCAATAACCCCCAAATTATGAATAATGCCATCTATGGCGCTCATTTGGGGAGGCCTAGAGGTCCAGCAGTGGACTATTGTAGGCTGATGATGATGATGATGATGTGTTTTGTGAATCTAATAAAAATAAATCCAGGAGTAACTCGCAGTAATTATTAATTCAAAATTACTACCACTATTTACAGGTGTAACACAATATAATATTAGAATGCAAGACTAGTCCCAACATCAACAGCCAACATTTTAATAGACCTTATAGGTACTCTTAACAACCTATTCATTTACTATATAAATTATTATTAATTTTCGTAAATCACATCATATTTCATTCATCAAAGCAGTAAACTCTTAATAACTCTAGAAATGCCCAACATTTTGTAATTTAAAGGAAATTATTGTCGTCGAGTCCCATTTTAGATTCGATGCATTTATTTATTCTACTGCCGTACGATAAATAACATACAACGACGGGACATCCGATTTATTTTTATCCATTTGAAGTTTATTCACACACACGGTCGGTATGTTCAGGTCAGCCTAGCATACATTCTACGTAGCCTGAGATGCGTAGATCGTCGAGTTTGTAACCGATCTATACAAATTGTAAACGACGAATATAGCTCCCTACAGACTGTTGCAAACAATCTATAGGTAGATCAGTTATTAAGTTGAAAAGATGCTATAGATTTTGAGTTCTAGTAACTTTGCGCGATCCTAACCGCTCCAGAAACAGCTAGGAAATCTTTAGGGCTGGTTGGACGGACAACTACAACCGTGTATGTAGCCAGTAGACAAGACATGCTCAAGGCACAGCTAATGATACCAGCGCGGCCATTAGGAGCTTAAACGCTGTGAACATGCGCTAGGACAAATAAAACGAGCCCAAGTGTCTGTGAAGGATGTGCTCTTTTGGATGTTGGCTACGATTTCTATTGCCACGGTTAGTTTATATGTACGACTTATGCGACATTCATAATCAAGTAACATTTGTTATCTATACTTATATTAATACTAGCGATCCGCCCCGGCTTCGCACGGGTATTAAACAAAAATTTCAGAAATTATACACACTAACACGATGGGTTTCACAATTTTCATACGATCCGTATGAAAATTGTGAAACCCCCTTACTGTTTTTAACAGCATTGGGGTTTTTGACATTGACTCGACACTCTATAACTGACACTGGCCGTAGAGAAAAAGCAAGCACCGCACCGTGCGCTGTATATTCAACCTCTTTTTCTATTATGACGCGCCATAATATAAAAAGAGGTTGAATATACAGCCCACGGTTCAATTATTGAATTTTTCATGCGGATCCCAAATTTTTTTGAAAATATGCCTATGTTCATCACGAAAAATTTAGGATTCTAATGGTGAAAGAATTTTTCAAATTGGTCCAGTAGTTTCGGAGCCTATTCAATTCAAACAAACAAACAATCAAATCTTTCCTCTTTATAATATTAGTATAGAAGAGGAAAGGATTTTTTGTTTGTTTGGATTGAATAGGCTCCGAAACTAATAAACCAAAAATTACTTGAATAGGTGATTGTGATAGGATATTTTCAATAAAGTTAGGGTTCCGTATGAAAACTTGAATAAGGAGTGAAAAAAAAATCTTTTATCGAGTACGTTGCGGAAGTTAATAACAATATGGCAAAGTGATGTGCTACAGTTTTTTATAGGACATCAATATTAATGAATGACAATTTAATTATATATTAAACTATCTAACGTGTTGAAAAAGGAGAGAAGCGACAAATTTTATGGAACATTTAAAGCTTATATACCTATAATTATGACGAATATCGAAACGAAAAATAAGAAATTTTAGTAAAACATAATCAGTAACAATGACTTCCTCCTCTCTCTCCATCCATACAAACTGTGTTCCCTGTGAAACTAATTAAGTACATAGATTAAAAATATCAATAGAATGCAATTCATGAATCAGACTTGAGTATAAAACATAAATAATAACTAAGAAGTTGACGTTTTTGAACGTTATTAGAACCAGTTTTAACTAAATTTTGACGTTTCGTACTTTAAAAAAACAGGATAATAACAGCCGTTCCACGTTCGCAAAATAATGCGATTGTAATCAGTAACCGCAACATCAGACAGGTGCATGGATCGTGTTTTTGCTGCCAAGCTTGCGGAACATCGATTCGCAATGAGCGCGGGCGACCTTACAGCCCTAAGTGGTAGTTATTTGTAATTCAGCTTTTTTGTACTGCAGGATTTTTAAAGTTGATTAGTTGATGGTCGATGTGTATGGTGGATATATATTTCATCACCATCATCATCACCAGCCTATAACAGTCCACTGCTGGACACAGGCCTCCCCTAATAATGATGAATACGCCATAGATGGCATTATTCATCATTTGGGGGTTATTGCCCGTAATCCCCACGCAGTTAGCAGTTCGGTGGAGTTGTTCTGCAGAGGGCGCTGCTGCCCACCCCCCGGTGTGTTTCCCTTAGTCGCCTCTTACGACACTCACGGGAAGAGTTGGGGTGGTGAAATTCTATGCCGGCACCACACGGCAAGATATATATTTAATGTATTTATTTTATCGAGTTGCGAGCAGGTAGGTACGTCATATTTTATTCATAGTGCGCAAAGATTATTTAAATCTTTGATAGTGCGTAGTTATTGAAATGTACGAGGTATTGCAAATCGGGGCATTTATTCAGCATTCAGAGAAAAGGTAGAAACATTGTGAGGTCACATTCTTATAGCTAGATCATCAAACTAAAAGCTAAGAGCTAGTCAGATCCAACAAAATCCCAAAATGGAGAACCTCAGCTATTTGTCCCTACAAGATTTACGACCAAAAAAACCCAGACCCTTTTTTGCAGATCGGAAGGTGCATTACGGTCGTCCAAAAAAAGGCAAAAAGCAAGGCGCGTGCACACCTGTTACAGATAATACGCATCTGCCGGTAATGAATATTGAACGTTTGGATGTAATTTGCGATTCGTGTGTAGCGGGCTTAAATGCTAAGTAATTAAGTTATTCAGTTGCAATGGATGGAAATAGAGATAAAAATCGTATAGATCTCACTCAATTAATTGCCTTGTGTACAGACGCGGAAGAAAGAAATTTTAACTAAGATAATCAACTCAACTAATCGACGATAGCTCTCATATTGTCAATTTATTTGAGTTATTCCAAACGTCTCACGAGAGACGCGAGTTCCCAATGGAGTTTGCATAGTACCGTTTCACGAGAGTCAATGCATCTCGTGACGAGTAATTTCTATTTCATTTTTTACTAAACGTGGACCTAAAACAAGGGACACCATATGGCATAAATCAATTCAAGAGAAGCTTAAAGCTCGGTTTGAAATTTTAAATTACCCCACAAAGTAGAAATCATGCATGTCTGCTACTACCGAGTAATCTATGACGTGAAGTTTAAGATAAAAGACTGCTCTTATCTCAAACTTAATGTCAAAGACATTCAAACAATGCTAGCCTTTGGCCATTACCTTCACCATGGCATCACGAGGTAAGTACATGGCACACTGACCCGCTACCCTCCGGCCAGGTCAATCGTGGCGGCCACACCAGCCAGAACTCCCGTTATGGGCAAAACCGCGATCCTATCTGACAGATATTTTGTAACCGCTGGGCATTGCTGTGCGCTATCTCTATGGTTATGTTATGCCGTGGCTCACAGCACGCAAACCTATTACGATTAGCATGGATTTGACGATGCTTTGGACTAAGAATAATAATATTGTTATAGAGCTTTTTAATTTGAAGGCCTCTGTAGCGCAGTGGATGAAGGTCCGCCTGCAAATATTTGTTCCGGGTGTTCAGGTCCTTTTTTAGTTGGTATGGAAAACATATACTTCTATTCTCGTCTAGTCATGTGACCCGAGAACTGGTCAGTACATACATGGCGCAGCGCATCAGCATTGCCATACAGAAAGGCAATGCAGCCAGCATCTATCTTGGGGATACTTCCGCCTTGTATCGATATTGATCAGTTGAGGTATCTGTAGTTTGTTTGCACCAGTTAGCTCAATTGTTTCAATTGTAAATACTAGTCTTGATTTGGTTTTTAAATTGTAATTTACTTTGTTAATAAAAGGTTTTACTCTATCTATAAAATATATTGTATGTATGTACCTCTAGTATATGTATAAGTCAATAAAAAAGTCTTGTAGTACCCTTAACTCAGGCTCTGCTTAGCTTGTGGCTAGGTGATGCTGTGTAGAGATTATCTATTACATGGTTGGTTTACATTACACGTATCAAGTAGTAAAAGTTTTAGTTAAGTTTTAAGCGACTTAACTATCAGTGCCCGTCCAAACGTATTAAGGCGAGGTATTCCTGCAGCTGTAGGCATTTTGTCCTGTCTAAAGTTGCGCGCGAAATACTTAGCGCAGATGCAGCGCCAACGACATAGTATAGAAATAAGCAGTAGCATAATATTATTTCACTTTAGAAACGCTGTTGCTATGATCAAACTTTGTTAATAGTTTTCAGTTAGAGTTTCGTAAATAAATGAAGTTGTTACAACTTCATCTCTATTTATGTTTCTTAATATAGATAATGAATTAATAATAAAGTAATTGATCCCAAGATAACCAACCAAACCAAGAACGCTGAAAAACGTCTGGACCAGACCAACAAAAGGCATAGTTAATTTCCGAACTTCGTTTTTTAAGTACCTACAAAATTTGAAATAAATACCTACTCAAATAAAGAAGACAAAGAAGCAAATAGAGAACATTCGCTTCTATGATTTAAAATTTTGTTTGAAATAAATACAAAGAATAAAGGGTATCAAATAAAACAATTATAATAAAATATTATTATTTTCTCAAAATTCTCCAATATTCAATTCTAGCGTGCTTGTACCCGGTTAGTGGCTCAGGAGATGATAAGGCTATGGACATCACATAATTATTTTTTCCATTTGTGGTAAGGCTAGGAAGTCTATAATTTACATTTTCATCTTGAAATCACAACGATATTCGGATCGATGGGTTCGAACCTACAATTCTTTTTTAGACCTTTTTCAACGTATTTTACTTAGTATGAAACTTAGGCGATTTTCAAAACCTGTTTTGAATTGTCGAATTCCATACCTTTGATTTGAATTGCTCTCAATGAAAAAGTCTCATTGTATGAAAATTTGTTTTATGACCATATTTCAAAAAGTTTAATTTTTACAGACTTCTCTATATTTTTTCTGTAAATTATAAATCTATATCTACAAACGCATAGTACATTTTACATCGATCACTCTGCAATCTTCGGAGATAGGGGGTTGGTGGGGGAATGGTTAATTTTTTGACCATTTATTACATTTCACATCGATCGCTCTGCAATCTTTGGAGATAAGGGGGGGAATGGTCATTTATTCGACCTTTTTCTAAATATTTCAAAAGTATAAAATTCATCAAAATGTCAAAATCTGTTTTGGAATGTGCAAATTGAAACCTTTCATTTGATACCCCATTCGACTCTGTAGGGTCCCATTTCAATATTCAATTTCAAAATTTGTACCTACTGAAAATCTTTATTTTGATTTTTCATTTTTTCATTTTTGCCGACCAGAGCGAGGTCGGCGCATTCTGCAGTGTTTGGGGAACTTCGGGAGGCTCGGCCGTCCGAGAAAGCCCGAACACTGCATCGATATGCTGCACACTTCGGGCTGCGTTTATTCAATAACTATTCTTACTCTTTATCTGTTTATATCAATTAGGTACCTTAGTAGTTTAAGACACAAAAATTTTGTTTTATCACTCACGTAATAAAAAACGTAAAGTATGTAACCAGAGGAATGTAACATTCGAGTCAAATCCTCAAGGGCTTAACGAATGTTAATATTTAATAACTAGAATAAGTTTTTCAAGAATAAATAAAATAAAAAAAAAAAAAAATATTTTCATAATTCGCCGCCCCCACCGAATACATAATATGGTAACCGACTATTACTATAGAAGTGTTTTTATTTGAAATAATTGTTTCTGAGGTGCGATTACACCTTGTGAATTTTTTTCAGGCAAATCGTACGAGTAGTTCTTGAGATAGGCTTTTTGTAATGGGTTTTACTTTTTTATTAAACGAAAAATAAAAACAACTCTTTGATCCGAACAACATCGCAACAGGTTAATACTCACTCCTCGATATCTCGCTTTTTATTGTAAGATGTGATTGCGGTTTTATTCGGGAAAAAAAGATAAAACTTATTTTACGTAAAGTAGAAAACGCTCTTATTCATGTTTTAATTGCAGTTTTTTACTATATAATAATTTAAAAAATCTGAAAACAAGCAGCGGAGCCATAATAGAATAAGAATATAGGTATAGCGCACGGTTTAATTATTGAATTTTTCATCTGGGTCCCTAACTATGGTCATCACGGAAAATTTAGCATTTTAATGATAAAAAAAATTCAAATCGGTCCAGTAGTTTCGGAACAATTCAAACAAACAAACAATCAAATCTTTCCTCTTTATAATATTAGTATAGATAAAAGAAACCTATTAACATGTAATAAAATTATAGATTAAAAACTAGAGGTTAGCAGCTCGGGGGGAGTGCCTTGCCTTAGGCGGCCTTATCGCATTGGAGTTTTTACTTTTCATAACCTAAAACGTCTTTGATTTGATGGTAATCGATATCCATGTGTAAAATCTGCGATAGTAAACTTTCAGCCATCTTGGATTTGAAAATGGACATCTTTTTCGTAATCTACGTGTTTGATTTAGTCGAAAACGATACCCATATAAGTGGGTGTTAGGTCACACAGCACAGCTCGCTTCGCTCGCCGTGCTGTTCCTCTTTGTCGCATTGCAGCTCGCTTCGCTCGCCGCAGTGCTTCACCCGCTTGCTGGGAGAGGGGGGTCGTGGGGGTCACAGCACGTCTCGCTTCGCTCGCCGTGCTATTCTCCTTAGTCGCATTGCAGCTGGCTTCGCTCGCCGCAATGCTCCACCCGAAAAAAAAGGTCAAAATTTGGCCAATTTTCGGTTTTTTATAAAAAAAGAGGGTCTGGGGGGTCATAGGGTTCAAACTTTTTTTGGAGTTCAAAATGATTTCTTCTCCTCTACATAACTGTGAAAAAATTTTTCTTCTAGGTCGATCCGTTTGGGAGATACAAAAAGGGGGGGTGAAAATGTGGGTGGAGGGGGGGTGATTTTTTTTTATTTTTCAACACTAGAAGAAACCTTCTATACGACTCCGCAATCCAAATTTTTCTGTAACGACTATTTCCGGTAGCAACTTCAAAAGGGGGGGTCTGGGGGCAAAGGGAGGGGGGAATTTTTGCCTGCCTTTGAACTATTTGACCCCCTCTATACAACCCCACAAAAAATAACATTCAGTATGGCTCTGTTTGGGAGCCCCCCTAAAGGGGGGGGGGGGAGAAGGGGCAAATTTGGAAAAGTCGGAATTTTCCTTAGGTCCCCCCGATGCCCTCTATACGATTCCGTAAAAAAAACCATACCTATGATGGTGGAGGGGGGCTCCACCATCAAGGAGAACAATTATGTCAATGCTTTATAGATATATAAAATGTTAATGTAGTTAACTAAATATTATTGGCTTCAATAAATCATTCCAGTAAGTAGATAATATATTTTTAAACTAGAACAATAACCTTTATTAATTTTCTGCCTTACATACCGATGATTTTATACTATGGCACTACGACCGTCACTTATCATGTCAAAGGTTGAAGTAAAATTGAATCTAACGCCATTGTGTCAGAGACTAAAATTGCATAACAAATGAAACATTTACGTACTTCATAAATCAGCGGAAAAATTGACATAGGTCCGTCGTCTGTAAGCGCCAGAGCGCGACTGATCGTGTCTGCCAAGCCACCACGCTTGTGAATTTTGTAGTTATTTCAAAATAGTGATTTTGAAAATCATTTTATCAGGACAAACTCTGCGAATTTGTCTAGAAATAGTTACTGTCTTTAATTGAGTACAAAAAAAAACTTAAAATAACACATAGTTTAGTCATAATATTGAAAAAACATTTCAAAAAGGGGTAACTTCGAGATTTTTTTTTCCCGAGCGAAGTTTATAAAATCTTGTATCTGAATGCGAATTTGACTAGACTAAATCCTTAACTATTACATATCTTTTTTACAGAATTTTTAATCAGTATTCCTACATCTCAGATGGTTTTGAAAACCACAAAAGTGCGGCCTCTGTTGGCCTACCTGGCCTTAAGTAGATAAGCTCTTTAGCTGACTCAACTGGACGATCAACATCTTGCACTAGTTGTTCAATAAATTTAGATTGCGATTGTTCATGATGTTAAAGAAGAAATTTTACGAGAAATATCCACATGTTATGGCTTTGGGTCAGAAATTTAAAAAGAATTACGCAAATTAATAAATAACCAATGAGGGAACGATGGAGGAGTTTGTTTATTTCGTTGTTAGTTGAAACGAGGGTCTCACCTCACAGTTAGTCGTGTTTGTGGTCCTTTTTATTACTGTTGGTTTTAATAAATATGCTATCACAACATTGTCTTTCTCTGTTCAAAAACATCATAGTAATCTTATATATATGAGGCTGCTGTACCTAATTGGTTTGAAACAAAATAATGAAACGGATGAGTCGACGCAAGAATATAATATTGATTGTTCAATGGACTCATCCGAAGGGGGTGAAATTGGCGTGGATGAGATGACCCACCTTTTTCTTGAAAGAGTTTACTTGACACAGAATTGTACAAAAGTTAAATAAATTGTACCTTCATTCATGTCAAATCAAAGTTACTAGTTAATTTTTATTTGGTATACTTTTACACATGGTTTATCGCATTATACTTGTAAAAATTATTTCACTTTTTATTATTAAATTATGGTTAAGTACCATGGTGGCAGGTGCTTGAGGATTATCATTATTCAGTTATAGGATTAAAGTAAGTATAAATAATTTTTCAGCCTAAATTACTTCTTCCTTTCTAAGTTAAATAACTTAAGAAAGCGGCAGCCATTAGCTTAATAATGAAACGCTGTGACTTCCCACATGATTACGGTCCATATAATAGAAGGAGTAAATTATGATTGATTATCTTTACGGGTTCAGGAGGTCGAAAACCTTATCCATCAGAGGTATTTAGATAAGCATTGTCAGACATTATTACATTTTCACCTATTAGAGCGGTATTGGCCCAGTGGGAGGTACGCTATTTGCGCTATTTCGAAATCGGAAGATCATAGGTTCGAATCGTGAGTTTATAATTGCACGGTGAAGCTTAACAATTTAAGCTTATTACTTACCAATGTAAGTAATAAGTTCTGATGGACCGGTCGAGACACATCAGAATATGCCTCCCAAAGCAAAAGGGTATCCCATAATCACCAGTTCACCAAGCTTGGCAGGAGGATTGGTGTTAGAAGTAGAGGTATAAAAATACACAGAACGCAGCTGATGCCTTTCTTTTTGTAGGTTTCCTTAATAGACTTCTACTAGATCCACGGGCTCAGTTGGATGGATCTTTTCTTACATTAATGTAGCCGCGATCACGGCTTTGTTTCTAAAATATTATGATGAAGTTCTACTAGCCAGTTTATAAAGATTCTTTACTTCATTGGTTCTTAACCGGTGGTCCGCGGACCACTAGTGGTCCCTGGAGGCATTCCAAGTGGTCCGCGAAGCCATCCTAATAATATGTGGCGTGACGTAATGAGTTACGTTTTGCTTATTTGGTTGACTTTTTTGCGCAAATAAATAAATTGAACCTTCAACTGCAAGGATCAGGAAATTTGAAGTTGCAAGGCATGAGCAACATATTTGCATATGAAGATAAAATCAGGGCGTTTATTGCTAAAATCGAGCTATGGATTAATAAGGTCGAAAGAAAAAACTTTTCTGCATTCGATACGCTCAACCAAATTATTTACGGACAAGGTGCAGATATTAAAGAAGAAATTCAGAAAAACATGATGCTCCATTTGACATAATTAAAAAGTGAATTCAATCGCTATTTTCCTGACTGCGGGGACAAAAGTATTCAGAAACTGATCCGGAATCCTTTCATTCTCAATGTTTCCGAAGTCTCTGATGAAATTCAAGAAGAAGTGATTGAAATGCAATACGACACGAACTTAAAAGATACATTCGAATCAGGAATAAATCTTGAGGAATTTTGGAGCCAAAAAGCAATTTCTTTTCCAAAGCTTCGAGACATTGCTATGCGTTACCTAACTTTATTTTCATCGACGTATCTATGCGAGCAGGGGTTTTCGACGCTTCTGATGATTAAAAACAAGCATCGAAATCGGTTGGATGCCACTGCCGACATGCGTTTAGCTTTGAGTAGCACTGAACCAAGAATTCAGAAGTTAGTAAAGAGTATGCAGTCACAAAAATAACATTAAATTAAAATCTGTAACTTTTAAATTTCTGCTAAATAATAAATAAATGAGTGCTAATTATAAAATTGTGCTTGTTTTCTTTATCAAACAATCCTTAATTTAGGAAAACCAACTGGGTGGTCCCCGGCAAGACAAACATTTGGTAAAATGGTCCCGCATGACTAAAAGGTTGAGAACCACTGCTTTACTTCGATTACTCTTATATCTACAAATTTCCTAATTTAAAGTGCCTGTGTGCGTTACTATTAATAGGTATAAAGCATGTTCTATACATATTAGACAACTTTGTGTCTACTTAGGATTTAAGATTCTTTTAACCATACAAAATTACGTCTTTTTTAACAACAAACGCTATTGTATATAAATACTAACAGTTGCCTGCGGTCTCACCCGCGTAACTCCCGATCCCATGGGATTTTCGGAATAAAAAGTGGCCCATAAGTTATTCCAGGTCAGGTCATCACTATCTGTGTACCAAGTTTCATCAAAAGACGTTTAGTACTTTTTGCGTAAAAGAGTAACAAACCTCCATCCATACTTACAAGCTTTCGCTTTTATATTATTAGTAGGATTTGTAACTCTCGGCTCGGGAAAAACATGGCGTCCCATTAACATTTTATTTAACTTTTATTATCAAAGTTGGTTGTGTCAACTCTTGTCTAGCAAAGTTATTATAGGAGCGAGCGCTTTTATTTACCTTCTATGTTATTATTTCGTTGATAAATTGTTTCTTTCTTTTTATTTCATTATGAACACACCGTCACGTTTACTCTGGCCATTTGCAAAGATTTCGTGCTCATTTAACTGTGGTTTTGTTTTACGAGTTTAGAGATTATTCTTTTAAGTTATCAAATAACGCAGGATATGACTAAGTTTTATTTGTCGGTTTATTTGCAGTGACATCAAAGTCCAACTTGGTTATCTTCTACATGAAAACCCTAACATACTCTGATGGAGTATTTCTGTCAAAAATCATCGGCCATCAAATTACTTAGCTGCTGCGAATTAAATTGATGATGTGATGACTCTTGTTCCAAGGGCTTCCGATGATCGTATGCGGGCCTTCCGATTGTAACCTTTCCTACCCTTTCCCATCCCAACGGTTCCCTTAATGCTGACGCAAAAGTAGGTGTCGAAACGTACAAGCATGTTTGTAACAAAATGTGACTAACATTACTGTGAACTGTGAAGACACAAGTGTCTTGTCAAGTTACACAAGGTCCTACATTACAGCGCAGCGACTGTCACTGACGACATGACAGTTTCTCGGAAGTTGCAGGCCGGATCCGTGAATAATGTCGCATTATATTGTTTTTAGTACCGGTTGTGTGACGTCACGAAGTGTAAGTCTTTCGAAAGGCGTTGAACAAGTTCTAGTTACCAACTGACACCTGATTTGTGATTAATTTCCGTCTGTGTATTTGTTCGTGTAAAGGGAGTTAAGCTCAGCGTAATATATGTACCTACATAGTTTGATGTTTCTACTTAGTGTAGTTAGGGGAATGCTTGCGAATGAAGCAAAGGGATTTTTGATTACCTAATGCGGGAGCGCAAACGATATTTTTTTGCAGCACAGTAGAACAGCTATTATAGTGAAACACTTATTGCTTGTACTTATATGCTGAGCAGTAATATCACAGTTCTATATGTACACTGTGGTAATATCTACTCCCGCAGTGATTCGTTTCTACTTTGTTATTCAGACTAATTACGAGCTCAGTCGATTTGGAAAAATCCTTATTATAATCTACCAGTAATTTACTAATCCTCCTGATTACGCTAACTTTGCTCATAAGGATCTAAAATCTTCTAATCCTGGGTCATTATCATTAGAGCTAACCTTGATAGTAAAGACAAGGATCCAGATAAGAGGGCTTCCACAGCGGATGCTTGCGTCATGAGTCATCGTGATCTTGATCCCGTAACGTCTGTCGTGTTTTGAAACAAGTTCCATGACTAACGCGGTTCGATTCTTCAACTGATTCTCGCGTTTGTGGGAAGATTGTAGATATCACAAATTTTATTAGAGAGGAGGCCTCGTTGTTATATAGGTATACAGTGATTTTAGTGTGATTGTTTACAGTGATTGTGAGATGATTTAGGCTACGGCGACTGTGAGTGATCGATCAGAGTAGAGTAGGTACTATGATCTCTCACAGAGTAGGTAGGTATGTGGGTCAAGTAGGTAGGTACGCTATTTGCGCTATTGCGTAGACCAAGAAGCTTATATTATACACAGTATAAGCTTCTTGGCGTAGACCTATTTGACTTACGAAGGTATCTTTTAAATTAGATATAGGTATACCTATACACTTATATTTTACTTACCTACTGTGTAAACTGTGTTGGTCCTAAGTAGGTAAGTACTATATCTACTTAGGTAGGTACCTACCTAAATTAGCGGAGTTGATTATAATGATTCGGTACCACAGAACTCTAAATAATTTAGATTTCTGTGTTTAAATAATGGTTTAAGATTTCAATGTTTAAAATTTTTTTTGCTACGTAGGTTAGTTATTTATCTATCTACTTAAACCCAACTAAGTACCTATGTTGGTTTTAATTTTTCTAGATATCCAAATATCTATTTGGTTTCAATTACTATAAGCTCAACTTAGGTAGGTACTTCAACCTAGGTAGGTAGGTACCTACTAAATAAAATCAAACCTGTTGGTTTATGTTAGGTCTAAATAATATAAATAAAATACGAGCATGATGAAGGTCGCTGAACTTTTGATTGACGCCTGACGAAGTTATATTTACGATTTTTGCAATGCATTTCATTGCTAAGGAAGAGTTAGATAAAATTATTTAGATAGGTAAATACCTACGTAGATAAGGTCTATAGTGTTAGCTAACTCCCTGTTTATTAATGTTAGTAATGTCCTTTATAGAATCGTAGGTATGAATAATAGGGAGATAAAATATATATCTGCCAGTGCGACACAGCTGTGTGGTGTGAGTGATAAAAATCCTGGAACTGGGAGCGTAACGAACAAATAGGTACATCCATCGGATTTACTCTGCGCAGGACGAGCGATCTATGTAGGTATATCTACCCAGAAATACTTTTATGACAGAAGTACCTACGGTCAAACTAAATGAAATACTCAGCAATGCATAACGCATTAGAAACACTGCAAATATCCTCTTACCCCACGATAATAAAACACCACAAACACAATCGACCAGCCAACAGCCCTTTCGCAAATATACGAGGGCTGCGCCCGGGCGAGGGCCATGTTATTGTGCTTTTGGGGGGCGCTGTAGCGTTCTGGGGAAAATCACCACAAACCAGCGCACAATACAGCTTGAATATTATTTAATTTTTAGCGAAAATAATCAACTTTTCATTGATACGTACCCACAAAAGAAAAATCTCGGGATGTAGTGATCACATGTACACAAATCACAAGAAATCCTGAATGAGTTGTATTTTCGTTGTATTTGAAGTTTAAAAAAATAAAAGTTTTCTCACAGTACACTAAGGTATTGTATTTTTTCATTCAATTCACAACAACATAATTTTCGAGTAAAAATGCGCACGACCACTAACAACACGAACCGCTAGCTGACTGACTGATTGAATGAAAAGGGAAACAAACAAGCAATGACTGAACTGCCGCAGTGCTCGAACGATTGAATGAAACAATTTATTTGCTTATCTCTGCCATCTATCGTTAGATAGCAGTACTTGCAGTTCATTTTATACTCAATAGATGTCATGCATATGTATAATTTACAGAATCGACATTTCTTATCTGTGCGTTTTTCTTGCCATCTCGCACAAGTCCGCTCAACTCTGAAATTTATATATTTAGTGTATGGCTCAACTGATTCTTTGATTGCTAACTTCATTGTATTGACCTGTCAAGCTAAGTTTGTAGTTTCTGTTTTCTATTCTATCCCTACTGTCATTCATTCGGCTACGTCAAAAATGGAGGAGGAACGACTTTTTGACGAGAGGGTTTCTATTCGGGAATCAGCTCGCCCCCTGAAAAAATACGGGAGCACTTGCAATCACATGAAAAGAAACGAGGAATATATCAAGCATGTGATGTGTAAAGGCGATACCTTGCAAGGGCTTGCACTAAAATATGGTGTAACTGTAAGTGTAATACTTCGCAATAAAAGTGTTATTTTTGTGTAATATAGCTTGAAATTGTGTTTGTTTTGATATACAATTTGTTCTTCAATTGCCGTAGATGGAGAAAATAAGGAGGGCGAATCGATTATTCGCCACGGATAGTTTGTTTTTGAGGGAGTATCTGTTGATACCTGTCACCAAAGACTCTCCTTTCTACGAGAATGGGGAGCGCGTAATGGAGCCAGCGCCACCAAGCCACCGGGCCTCGATCGGGGGCATGCCTTCCGCCAGGGAGTTCTCCCCGGGCAGTCCTGACGAGAAGAAGACCTTTGACGAGTTCCTCAGTAGACTGGACTCATCATTAGCTGACATCAAGAAACATGTAGAGAAGACAAAGGAGAGTAGCGAGTGAGTACCATTTGAATAATAATATAAAGTAGAAAATGTTAGATGATGAGAGGTAAAAAAAAGTTTAAAAATCATTGATGGTGCAATAAATATTCTATTCTAAAAAATTAAAAGCTTTGAGTTTTATCTTTGGTAGAAGACCTTCACTTTATGGACTACTAGAATGTTATACTTAAATAAACTAAATTATCAGGTAAAGGCAACCTTGTGTTTGAACTGAGATAAAGCATGTAGGTATTTGTTCAGTGTTGAAACTTTCCAGAGGTTATCAAATAATTGTCATTGTAATAATTTGCTGTAATTTTGATGTAATAATTAAGTGACCCAATTTTCTAGCTTTGATTTTTGTGCACAATACAATATTCTTGAGAATTTGGAATATTCTTGGCAACTTAGGATATTGTTGGCTAGGTTGCCAGTAATAAACAAGTATTAATATGAACAATCAATATTTTGTACATCTCAATTATGTTTCCTTTCCCATCTGCACTTGAGGGGTGCCTTGTGCTGATCACGGAGGAAGGAATGTACAGTTAATATCAATAGTCAGTTTATTTATTATTTATTTATACCATAAAGTATTATCTAATAAGAAATAGTGTTATTGATTATCTCTTCATATTATTTTTTTCTACTAAAAGAGGTGAAAAGGCTTCTGTTTTTTAATCATGGTTTTGTTCCATAACAAATAACTTATTAATTGGTTTTGGGTGGTATTTTATGAAATTACTGGCAAGAAAAGAAATTAGTGCTGCATTTTGTTATTAGGTAATTTTATAACATTAAAATTGTGATTGAAACCATTTCAAAGCATAAAATTCAATGCATCAAAAGCATCCTGATATTACGTCACACATACTATTTAGGTTGTTTACATTTACGTCACAACTATGTTATTATTTTTGAAAATAGATACCAGTCCAAACATTAGTTATCAAAATGCAATAAAAGTCTATTCAAAGATAACAAGCATTCTAGATAGTTGATAACAGCTTATTACATAGCAACTGTTTACACATGAACCAGTTATTAGAATTTATGGAATAGGTACTAATAAATAAAAAAGTAAATTTTTTGAATAGTAATGAAACTAATATGACATAATTGAATGTGCTAACTATTTGAAATTTGCTGGAACTCTTTGGTAATGTAAAGGGGGTAAAATGTTTATTAACAAAGAAAATTACAAATAGATAACCAAATTTGAACTAGTATTTACAATTGAAATAATTGAGCTAACTGCAAAACTACAGGTAGCTCAACTAATCCATATCAATACCAGTTAGAGGTGTACCCAAAATGCTGGCTGCATTGCATAATGATTAGTAATTAACGGGTATTTATCGCGTTTCTTCTTCCTCCTTTCTTCTTCTTCTTTTCTCGACGTTTCAACAGGTTTGCACTCTGTCGTGGTCACGAGATGACTGGAGTATTGGAGCTGCCGCCGCCTTTTATATACTAGCGTTACTCACACGTACACACACTCGGACGACACACTACACTAACAGTGTCCGTGACGCGCTGAGAAGCCGGTCTGCGACGAGTGCACTTAGCTAACACTGGATTCCATGAGGCAGAGAGTCTGAAACCGTCTTCACGATTGAAATTAGGATATTTCTTAATTTCAATCGCTTCCCGAACCATTCTCTTGTAATAATGCCTTTCATTACAGATGACTTGCGGTTTGTGTAATTCAATCCAGTGATTGGGTCCTGAGTCTACTATGTGCTCAGCTATTGCCGACTTGATTACTTGTCGATTTTTGACCGCTGCTATATGTTCCTTAACACGTTCCGCTACCGTGCGTTTAGTCTGGCCGATGTAGGCACGACCGCAGCTGCAATCGATCTTGTAGACTCCAGGAACTTGCAAGGGTACTACATCTTTCGGTGTTCGTAATGTCTTCGCCATCTTAGTAAGTGGAGTGTAAACCGACTTGATTGAAAACTTTTTAAGAAGGTTTCCAATTTTGTCCGTCACCCCTTTCACATAAGGCAAAAACACCGGCTGTCTGGTCACTTCAACAAGTTTTTCTTTGCGCCTATGATTGGGTTGCCATCTGATACTAGTCTTGTAGCCATTTCGTTTCAGAACCTCCTGAACATGTTCTAATTCACTTGTTAGGTGTTCAGGGTCACAGAGGTCATGAGCTCTGTTTACTAGAGAAGATACTACTGACTCCAGATGTGACGGATGGTGGTGTGACGCAGCGTTAAGATATCTGTCCGTGTGTGTTGGTTTTCTGTACACAGTGTGTCCTAAGGTCCCGTCGGATTTCACCGTCACTTTTAAGTCGAGGAAGGCCAACGATCTGTTCTCCTCTATTTCGTGCGTAAACCTGATCTTAGGGTGTAAGGAGTTCAGATACTCTGTCAGCTGAGCCACTTCCTGGTTGTTTCCGGTCATTATACAGAACACATCGTCGACGTATCTCTTCCACAATTTTATACCAAAAGCTGCTAGATCTATCTTTGATTCAAAATGTTCCATCCAGATATTGGCAAGTACAGGTGCTACAGGACTACCCATTGCTACACCGTCTATCTGAAGGTAATGTTGCCCCTGGTACAAAAAGAAATTGCCATCGAGACAGTTCTTTAAAAGTAATAGGTGTTGTTCAGGAAGGCCATCCTCACTTAATCTCTGTCTCACAACATCTAGGCAATCAGCAAGTGGAACATTAGTGAACAGAGATTCAACATCAAAGCTCACCAATAAATCACCAGGTTCCAACGTTATGTCACGGATGATGCTTACAAAATGGCGCGAATCCTTCACAAAGGACGACGTCTTTCCCGTAAGTGGCTGAAGAACCCCAGCTACGAATTTGGCTAGATTATAAGTCGGTGAGTCTATTTGACTTACTATTGGTCGTAGTGGTACTTCTTCTTTATGTATCTTGGGCAGGCCATATAGCTTTGGTGACTGCACAATGGCTGGTCTGTATAATGATATATGAATATATGAGATTAAGTGAGGATGGCCTTCCTGAACAAATTATATATAATATATATAATATTACTTTTAAAGAACTGTCTCGATGGCAATTTCTTTTTGTACCAGGGGCAACATTACCTTCAGATAGACGGTGTAGCAATGGGTAGTCCTGTAGCACCTGTACTTGCCAATATCTGGATGGAACATTTTGAATCAAAGATAGATCTAGCAGCTTTTGGTATAAAATTGTGGAAGAGATACGTCGACGATGTGTTCTGTATAATGACCGGAAACAACCAGGAAGTGGCTCAGCTGACAGAGTATCTGAACTCCTTACACCCTAAGATCAGTTTTACGCACGAAATAGAGGAGAACAGATCGTTGGCCTTCCTCGACTTTGAAGGGAGGTATGGTTTCGGGTTATGAGTGAAACGACTGCATCTGACTGCTGTTGATTTATTACTCAAGAATATATCTAATCTAGCTTAAGACATAGTTACATACTACACCTCACCTCGGGGGTGAATAGAAAAAAAAAATATTTAGTTAAGTAAATACATTTTTTTTTATGTTACTAAAGGTTTTGTTCTATTTTTATGTATTATATAATCTTTATTATTTTTACTTATTCTAACATTTACTCCTAAATCTTCTATGACTACAAATGGACCTTCCCATAAAGTATCTAACTTACTTGCTATTTCATTTTTTATTAATAATAATTGTCCTTTAACATACGTTACATTGTTTATATTTTTGTCATAAGTATTCTTACGATTATGTTTGCTTAAAATTAAATTGTTACGAGCATCTCGATGAGCTACTTGTAATCTATATTTTAAACTTAATGGATAGTCTTCAGGGTTATACAAAGGCTCAATAAAACTACTTACTCTACATGGTATTATACTAGGTCTACCAAAAACTAATTCGAAAGGTGTGTATTTAGTCGCTGTATGAACCGTGTTATTGAAATTAAAACACCAGAATGGTAACCAATGACTCCATGTATCTTTTTGACCATTACACATTATTCGTAAAAATGCTCCTAGATTTTTATGTGAATTTTCTAATGCGCCTATTGTTTGATGATGGTACGAAGTAGATGTTCGTTTTTCTATTTCTAGTAATTTACATACCTGCTCCATCACTGCCGATACAAACTCTGTTCCACGATCTGTAATTATAACCTTAGGAATACCAAATCTTAAAATAAAATTATTAACTAAAGCATTAGCTATACTTACTGTTTCCTTATTATTTAATGGATACGCTTCTACAAACTTACTTAAACCACATTGTAGTGTTAAAATATATCGATTATCTTCTATATCTCTATCTAAAGGACCAACGATATCTAAATAGATATTCTCAAAAGCATATGAAGGTGTTGTAGTAATCTCCATGGGCGTCTTGACGTATTTACAATGCTTCATTTTTTGACATTTAACGCATTTACTCACAAATTTGTTTACGTCTTTGTCTAAGCCTGGCCAGTAAAATCTTCTTCTTATGTTATTTATCATTCTACGTACACCTGCATGACCTGCAGTGGGTAGCAAATGAAAATCATGTAAAATATAATTCTTTTCATCATCGTTTTCTATTCTTTTCACGCCTTTTAATACATAAATTCTTGGACCTGTCCAATCCTTTCTCTCTTTTATTTCTTTTAATAAGTCTTCAATAAAACTTTCATATTCCTTAATTTTTACTATGCATAGTTCATTTATATTTATCTCTTTGCAAAATTCTCCTAATTTAGTCACAAATTCGTCTCGCGTAAATTGTGCTCTAAAACTAAGATCAATATACAATGCTTTTTTACTCTCACTATAAATTAGACTTTCTTTTTCCTTATCTATCTCATTCGTTTTTCGTAATTTATTTAATTCTTCTTCTTCAATAAATGTCAATTCCACAGAATCACTAGGCTTTTTTAGAATGTCTACAACTTGTGGTTGATCAGGCCACTTGTCGTTTTCTTTACTAAAATTAGCTTGATTCGAATCTTGATTCATTTTCCTTGTCTGAGCTCTTGTTATTACCGAAATTATTTCCTCATTCATCTGTTTTAATGTATCTGATGTTAAATTAATCCTAGAAAGTGCATCTGCGACACTATTCTCTTTTCCTTTCACATATATTATTTTAAAATTATACTCTTCTAGAGCTAGTCTAAATTTAAGTAGCCTACTCGATGGATCTTTCATCGAAAATAAATAAATTAAGGGTCTGTGATCCGTCATTATGGTGAATGTTTTTCCATAAACGTACGGTCTAAAATATTTAACAGCCCACACAATAGCTACTAGTTCTTTTTGAATAGTTGGATAGTTCAATTCTCCCTTATTAAGTGGTCTGCTAGCATATGCAACTGGTTTCATATTTTTATTACATAAAACTGCACCAATGGCGGTACCCGATGCATCCGTTTGTATTACAAACTCATTATTATCAGAAAAATCTGGAAAATCTAATACAGGTGGAGTGCTTAAGGCACTTTTCAATTTTTCAAAAGCTTTTTGACATTCAGGCGTCCAAACGAATGTTTCATATTTTCTTGTTAATTTATTAAGTGGTTGAGTTATTTCTGCAAAGTTTTTAATGAATTTTCTGTAATAGTTGCAGAATGCTACAAATCTCTTTACCTCATCTGTATTACTTGGTCTCGGATAGTTACGTAATACTTCTACTTTAGCTGGATCTGGTAATACTCCGTTATTCGATACAATATGACCTAAATATAAAATTTCTTTTTTCAAAAAGTTACATTTTTCAGGATTTAATTTTAAATTTACTTTTCTCAATCGCAATAGTACATCATTTAAATTTTTATTGTGTATATCTAAATTCCTGCCAAAAACTACTAAATCATCTAGATAAATAAAACATTTATCAAAAGTTAAGCCTGACATGGCCACTGACATGACTCTAGAGAAAGCACTCGCGCTTGACTTCAATCCCATCGGTAGCCTCTTCATTTGGTACTGGCCCGTATTTGTAGAAAAAGCTGTGTATTCTCTACTTTGCTTGTCTAAACGAACCTGATAATATCCTTGATTAAGGTCTAAATGTGTAAAATAGACTGAACCTGACAATGAGTCTAAAATTTCCGTGATGTTAGGTAATGGAAATTTATCATCTACGATACAATCATTTAACTTCCGATAATCAACTACTAATCGCCATTTCTTGTTGTTATTTTCGCTTTTCTTTGGTACTAATAATATTGGACTCGACCATTCACATTTAGCTTCTTCAATTATATCGTTTTCTAACATTTTCTTAACCTGTTCGTTTACTTCACTTCTCAAAGCATGTGGCAATCTATATTGTTTAACGTAAACTGGACTAACATTTGGTTTTAAAGTTATTGATTGTTCATAAATATTTGTGGTTGACAATTTGTCCCCTGGTAAAAAGAAAACATCAGAATATTTAGCACATAATGCTTGAATTGAATTCCGTTCTTCTATGTTAAGATGATCTAATTTTAATGTTCGAAGTAAAGTATTCGATCTCTCTAAACCATTCGAAGTTTGTTCAAATTTACATAAATCATAGTCCTTCAATGAAAATAATTGAGGTTGAAACATTGGTAAAGTCACGTCATGTTCGCTTGTATTCAAAATTTTTACAGGTAATCTGTTGTTCTTTACCTTGCCTATACTTCCTGCAAGAAAAATATTTTCCCTCAATTGCTGGTTTTGAACAATACAATCATCTTTCATATCAGTATCCAAAAGTAAATAATGAATAGATTCACTTCGTGCTGGAATGTGTAACAATTCATTTGAGTAACTGATAGTGTCAAACAACTTCAAAGAATATTCCATTCCATATTTAGAAAGTGTCATGATGTTAGTTTTAAAATTGATATTCGATGCATAGCGACACAAAAAGTCTAGTCCTAATATTCCATCGGCTTTTAAAGGTATGTCATCAAAAATATGAAGCTTGATATCAAATTCGACTCGATGTTTATCTTCTAGATGCATCAAACTAAGATGAATAAAACCGGTTGACGTTATTTGACCTGCTATGCCATTTACGGATGTCTCCTCTCTTGTTATAACACTGTTACTAGGTAATGAGTCGGTTTTTATTACAGATAATGATGCTCCTGTATCTAGTAACCAAAAATATTTTCTATTGCCAATGTAAAAGGATAGAAATTTCGCTTTACCATAAAATGCTAAGATGTTATGCTTAAAATCGAAAAAACTGCATGTTATTTCCTTCAGACTTTTGTTCCGTATTTACAGAATCATTATTATTCGGTTGCTCCGTACATAAAACACGGTGATTAGGATTACCTCTACCACGCGTCTCATAATTCGATCTGTTCTCACTCGGACCTTGGTAACCTCGAGTACGCTGATTATTATAGCGATAATAAGAACCTCTATTATAACCACGACTATTATACTGTGGTCGGGGTACGCCGCGAGAATTGGCATAATTGCCCCTGTTGTTCTGGTAACTCCCTCGGCTGAAATAATTACCTCTGTAGTTCGAGTTCACGTTCGAGTTCGAGTTTCCACGGTAGTTTCTCTGTCCGTTCCTGAAATTATTATAGGTATTCGACTTACCTCTTCCTCTCGAAAAATACATGATGTTTTCATCACCTTTTGGAATCGACTCCGCTGATAACTCCTCGTCTTTGGCTCCTTGGATGGCATCCTTCAAGGTCTCGTAGTTACGCGCCGCTATAATCGTGCTAAGCCTGTTGTCGCGTAAACCTCCTGAAAATCTGTTAATCGCTAATTTCTCATTCAATGGTTGCAAAACAGCATAGTTATCAGAATTACCATCTGCTTGCGAAACTGTGAGATTAGTGAATAATTTCTCGATCTCAGTCGCGTACTGGTCGATTGTGCGCCAGCCTTGCTTTGTTGTGAGTAATCGAGATTGTATAGCCGCAAATGACTGTTTCGGCAATAAATTTTTCCGCAAATCTGTGATAAGATCACTTACGGCCGAATATTCCCTAGAAACTCTCAATTTTGCATTTTCCGACAATCTACTTTTCACTACAAATTTAATCAATAACAGTTTACCAGCCTCTGATAACATTTCCGAATACATTTCCACAGAGTCAATGATACCTTTGATGTTACTTCCGCTATTGTTCATTACAGGGATTAAGCTACACGCTGTTTTTAAATCGAACTCCATGATTGGTTCTGAAGTTGAACGATTTTGACCTTTAGAATCACTTTTTTCAGAACAAAGTTCTATTATTTTTATATAACAGTCATAAATTTCATCTTTCCTTTCTCGCAATAATGTAACATAATTTATATCTAAGTCTTTTTTCTTACTTAATAATTCCAGTAATACTTTACTTTTCTCGTAAACATTTTCTGTTTCTCCCAACTTATTCGTTATTACATTTCCTTGAAATCTAGATTTACCTTTTTTAATTAAATATTTCTTTATCTCTATTAATTTATAAAGGCACTCTAATAATTCTTCCATTTAGTTTAATACACAATATAAAAAAGATTTTTAAAATTACATACCATTCCACATTCGAGTACATTACGGTAGTAGGGCACTTCGTTGTTCTCGAAACTCTCGGCACTCTCCGTATAAGGTAAGGACACGAATTCCAGTGATAGAAACACTACACTATTTTTAAAGTACTTATTCTTACTGTTCGTAAAATACTTATTCTATTTACTCTTTATTATTGTAAAATGTCATTTAATAATGGATTACCAATTTTCGCATTTCGCTAAAGTTCACTTTTCCGCACTTTTCACTCTATTGCCGCAAATAAAAAAAAATAATAGGATATTCACTGCACTACATACGCGCACTGCAAACGATTATTTTTTCGTCTCCTACTCATGCTGTCGTAACGCCGGCCTCATCCCTCTGGACTCCTTCTATCTCCCGGCGCCTGAACCAACTGTGACTCCTTCTCAACGTATGTTCGTTAATCTCCTGCTGGATCCACTGTCGGTGACATTTTTTGTAAAGTCGGAACGCTACGTAGAGCAAACCCAGCACCATAATAACGCAGATGATCCCAACCGTGAAACTTGTGTAGGTTGCGTGACTCTTCAACTGCTCTAAATCCAAAGCATTTCCACCGCCGCCGCTCGCGTTTTGGGCTATAACGACTTCTTCTCTCGAATATGTTTTTCCCATTATGATATTTATTTAAAATTTTAATTGCACACAGTAACTTATTAATTGAATCCGATCATCGCGGCTGTGTTCGCGTGACGCACCGATCGCGCCCCATATATGGCATAGGTCGCCATGAAGGGAGGTATGGTTTCGGGTTATGAGTGAAACGACTGCATCTGACTGCTGTTGATTTATTACTCAAGAATATATCTAATCTAGCTTAAGACATAGTTACATACTACACCTCAACTTAAAAGTGACGGTGAAATCCGACGGGACCATAGGACACACTGTGTACAGAAAACCAACACACACGGACAGATATCTTAACGCTGCGTCACACCACCATCCGTCACATCTGGAGTCAGTAGTATCTTCTCTAGTAAACAGAGCTCATGACCTCTGTGACCCTGAACACCTAACAAGTGAATTAGAACATGTTCAGGAGGTTCTGAAACGAAATGGCTACAAGACTAGTATCAGATGGCAACCCAATCATAGGCGCAAAGAAAAACTTGTTGAAGTGACCAGACAGCCGGTGTTTTTGCCTTATGTGAAAGGGGTGACGGACAAAATTGGAAACCTTCTTAAAAAGTTTTCAATCAAGTCGGTTTACACTCCACTTACTAAGATGGCGAAGACATTACGAACACCGAAAGATGTAGTACCCTTGCAAGTTCCTGGAGTCT
Organism: Eupithecia pulchellata; assembly: GCA_963931895.1. Classification (NCBI taxonomy): domain Eukaryota; kingdom Metazoa; phylum Arthropoda; class Insecta; order Lepidoptera; family Geometridae; genus Eupithecia; species Eupithecia pulchellata. The sequence continues at coordinate 9,302,832 of OZ007537.1, read as the reverse complement.
ACAAGATCGATTGCAGCTGCGGTCGTCCCTACATCGGCCAGACTAAACGCACGGTAGCGGAACGTGTTAAGGAACATATAGCAGCGGTCAAAAATCGACAAGTAATCAAGTCGGCAATAGCTGAGCACATAGTAGACTCAGGACCCAATCACTGGATTGAATTACACAAACCGCAAGTCATCTGTAATGAAAGGCATTATTACAAGAGAATGGTTCGGGAAGCGATTGAAATTAAGAAATATCCTAATTTCAATCGTGAAGACGGTTTCAGACTCTCTGCCTCATGGAATCCAGTGTTAGCTAAGTGCACTCGTCGCAGACCGGCTTCTCAGCGCGTCACGGACACTGTTAGTGTAGTGTGTCGTCCGAGTGTGTGTACGTGTGAGTAACGCTAGTATATAAAAGGCGGCGGCAGCTCCAATACTCCAGTCATCTCGTGACCACGACAGAGAGCAAACCTGTTGAAACGTCGAGAAAAGAAGAAGAAGAAAGGAGGAAGAAGAAACGCGATAAATACCCGTTAATTACTAATCATTATGTGTTCAGATCGCGTAAGTTTAAAAACATTAATGGCTGCATTGCCTCGCTGTATGGCAATATTGGCAATGCTGATGCATAATGTTGATGAATTGATGAGTTTTTTCTTTACATAGATGTAATACAACATATAGGTACTTAACTAAACTTAACTGGCATGCACCTATGATATAATGGCTCAATTAATTCTAATCAGTATTTTATTGATTAGAATTAAGTGAGATAGGTTGGGGATGGCTTGATTTGTGTTTTTGTGTTCTAGTGATGAATCCAGACTAAAAACTATGGTAAACATAGCTACGTTTTTCTACCGGAAAACTAAACTATAAAAAATAAACACTTTGCAAGGCGTTTGATCTGAATCACCCAAGGCCAAGGCGCAACTGAGCACATAGTTAGTAAGGCGTCGGTTAACGGAACTTTCTATGCAACGCCAGTCACATGATGTGCAGGGCCGTAGCCAGAAATACTATTCGGGGGGGGTCGAGCCTTAGACCCGCCCGAGACAACATGCAACATCTTTATATATGTACTTATGCTACTTATGCTAGTACCCGGAGTGGTTTTCAACCAAGCACTTTCCAAAAAAAATCTATATAAAAATAATAACCATGGGTAACGGCGAGCGGAGCGAGCCGCGAATTTTTTCAGATTTTTCCGATGTTTTGTAAAAAAGTAGGCAAAAGTGTGACAATCGATGGGACAGCTAGCCCCAAATATTTTAAAAACTGCGGTGGTCATTTTGGAGATTGGAGATTGGTATTCCAGCAACAAAGAAAAAAATGTGAGAAATACAAAAATAAATAACTTCGAGTGTCATTTTCGGGTGACAAATAGTTAGTAGTATTAGTTAAGGGGTAGGTATAACAATTCACATTATTATGAGAGAATGGCGAGCGAAGCCAGCCGCCAATATTTTTACATATTTTCGGCAATCTGATAAAAATGACTAAATGGTTATAGAATGATCGGCGAGCGAAGCGAGCCGCCAAATTTTTTACATATTTTCGGCAGGCTGATAAAACTGACCGAAAGGCTACAGAATGAACGGCGAGCGAAGCGAGCCTCAATTTTTTTACATATTTTCGGCAGGCTGATAAAAATGACCAAAAGGCTACAGAATGAACGGCGAGCGAAGCGAGCCGCAATTTTTTGTGCGAGCTTTCGGATGATCTGTAAAATAGAATCAAGAGTGACAAAAGATTATGATTAGCGAACCCTGAAACTTTTAGAGCCAAAATTATAACAGTGTGTGGAGTGACCGCCGATATTTTGTTGTGTTTGCGGCCGCTGAAAATTTTTGAGAAATTGTGACATTTTCGCAAGGTTGTTAAAAAGCTTAGAATAATTCCGAATTAACGGCGAGCGGAGCGAGCCGCGAAATTTTTTGTGACCTTTTCGGCCGTTATTAAATAGTTTAGAAAAATATGTTATAAATAAATACATGACAGTAAACGGAGAAAGCAATTCAATTACGGAACGACAACAAAATAGGTCTATTGATTTATAAAATTAAAAGTAATGTCGTGATCTGCCTGCCTAGCTGGAATCGGCCGTAAATGAATGCGATGCGTGCACTCAGCTCATTTAAAATGTAGAGACGAATTTTGACGAAAAAAAGTTCGAGTTTTCAAAAGGTAATAATTTAAAGAAATATTTAAGTGCTAACATACAGTACAATGTATGTAGATACACAATAGGAATCGCATGGCATGGTGCGCGAGCGCGCCCCGTCCGCCACCGACGACTCAGAGCGCGCTGTTGTTAATCGGAGACGAAATGAGACGAAAAAATTTTTGTGTTTTTAAGAGAGAATAGCTATTTAAAGTAAGCCGCACTTTCCACGTACGAGTACGTATCCGAGAAAATTTTACCTATTCAAGTTTGATTTTTAACGGTGCCTAAACATTTCGGGGGGGGGTTTGAACCCCCAAAACCCCCCCCCTCCCTACGGCCATGATGATGTGTTTTTATTAGTGTGCAAAGAATCAGCTACTTTTTGCGCGAATGGACGTAAGAGCTTTGTACGTAATGCGAGCCAATAAGCTGTATTTATCGCATTCTCAACACATCATAGAGCAAGTTAATTATCCAACCGGCCGGCGGGCTGCCCCGGCTTCGCACGGAAATTTATCAAAACTTTCCGTAAATACATTTTTTTATACACTTTGGTTACATTATTCAACTTTTTATACGGATCCCTAACTTTTTGGAAAATATTATATAGCCTATGTTCATCAGGAATAATGCAGAATTGTAATTCTATTGGTGAAAGAGTTTTTCAGATTGGTCCTGTAGTATCAGTGCCTATTCAATTCAAACTAACAATCAAATCCTTGTGCTATTTATAAATACTATGCAGGTAGTTAGATCATCGCAACAGCACTTGATGAACCGTGATAGTCGTAAATTATTGAAAATTATATTGATAAATGCTGATTATATTTATATAATCAGCTAATTTTTTTTTAACTATTATCCTCTTTAATTTGGAGGAGGTTGTTGTTATTAACATTTAACAGTTTGTCAACTACTGCAGATAACATTAATAAATAAAATAAATAATGCTGGGCAATCCACACAGCATCATCTAGCCCCAAGCTAAGCACAGCTTGTGTTATGTGTACTACCTAGATTACTGATATAAATAATACATTTAATTCTTAATTACATACATAGATATTTTTTGATATTTTTATGTATAGAAAACAACCAGAATACATTACATATAATCGAAAAGCAGATAAATGCCGACTTTATGTGCATTATAATAGGATGAGAATTTAAGACGTGTGATTTAACGTTATGAAAGACTGCACAATGCTTGATGCGGCAAGCTAAAGACAGGGCGCTATGACGCTCATTAGAGGAGGCATATGCTCAGCTGTGAATAATACACAATAGGCTGATGATCAAGCTGAACTAGGTACATGTTTGATATACATCATTGTATCGTAGAAAAAAACGTTGATAAACCTCTACCACCAAAGTGCACTTTGAACCAGTAAGAATCTAATTTGTACAAAAAATTATTTGTTACTACATTACAATTTTCAACAAGCATAGGTATACTTAGGTTTAATAAATCAGATGAAAAAGGTAGTAGGTACTTTAACATAATTTAGGTAACTATTCGTTACATAAGATAGCTCAACTAAGTACTCAACGTCGTAGAAATACTTGAAGATCTCCTTTATTTTCCTAATTGCCATCTTTCCATCATAGCCTAAATTTTATTAGATTTTGGCCTCGTTTCAAAAAGACGTAAAATTCTTAGTGGAATTAAACTGCGTTGTATGCTAATTTGAGTCCCCTTATCACTTCCATACCGTATATATACGACGCAGTAGGGGTCATCGGCCGCGTCAGCGTTATCAACATTATCACACCGCGACTTTGATTCGACTCTTGGTTTACAACTTACTCTCAAAGTCTCAAGTAATAAGTAATGTTCTTGGTGGAATCGCATACCTACGACTTTTGTTTACAAGTTTTGTAGGCATCAGCTCTGATACGACTTTGTTGCCGTTTGTAGCCATTTGGACGTATTCTTAATCCTCAATTCTCGAGTTTTTTACGGCCGAAGTTCAGTAAATATCATAAAATAACCTCGGGGAATAAAGGAACTCGCGTATCAAGTCCCACCCACTCGTGACAAGTAATTTTAACCGGCGGAATATGCCCTAGACGCTAGACGCCACAATGGGTGACTTCCTTCAATTATCAGACACAGAAACCAACCTTAATCCGCCAGCATAAAGACTACTCTGACAAATAGTGCGCGAATAAGAGTGTTTTCAAAAGCCAGCAGTAAAATGATGTTATGAAAATACATTTTGAATTTCTTTGTTCTGGCTAGTGTTGATTAAGTTCAGGCCATTCAGAATGAGAAAATTCAGTTTGAATTAGTGTCAATTATACTTTTTAAATATACCTACGTGGTTCAACATGACTGTGACCTTTATGCAGTTTTCTCTTGAGAATAAAATTAATTTTTAATGTTCCACTAAGTGTTACACGCAATTTTACACGCGTTTTTCTGTGATAAAAAGTAATTCCAAGTCTAGAGTTACATGTTTACTAAATTTCATCGCGTCCAGTAGTTTTGGCCTGAAGAGGTAGCATCATAAAATGAACTTTCGCATCGATAATATTAGTGTTATTAATAATTGACCACTCAATTCTTGGAACTCACACCTTATAATCAATATTGCTGACCAAAACGTGTATAATTTTACCGTAAAATTATGGCTATTTTAATCATACCTATATGAATACGTCAGGCGTAAGCACGAAAGTAGGGTTAGTACCTACGTAGTAGGTATCTTCGATGACCTAATGTACACTCCCCTAGACAATTCTACCGTGTTTAAAACAATAATAGCTTTCAATGGCTCGTATCATGTCTGGCCACTCAATTCATCACGCTATCATTCATCTATACTAATATTATAAAGAGGAAAGATTTGATTGTTTGTTTGTTTGTATGTTTGTTTGTTTGTTTGTTTGTTTGTTTGTTTGAATTGAATAGGCTCCGAAACTACTGAACCGAGTTAAAATATTCTTTCACCATTAGAATCCTTAATTTTCCGTGATGAACATAGGCTATATAATATTTTCAAAAAAGTTAGGGATCCGCATGAAGAATTCAATAATTGAACCGTGGGCTGTATATTCAAATAATGTATTTAGAATATTCTTTATAACCGTTTCTTGTCTGTTTGTGTCTATTAACGTAAAAATAAGAAATGATGGTGATGAATTAAAAACGAAATATTTAAGCTAATTGGCTTGATTACACGAGCCTTGAACCAACAGCGAATGCACTTGAATGTAGTCGATCGTCCTTGACACACAATAGATAGATCACTAGTAAGATTGGAAACCGATAATAAACATGAAGGTCATTGTTTTAAGCATTTGAAGGGTTAATCGTTTTAGAACTAAATCTACTGGCTTGCAAAACTAAGTATCACACTTTTAAAATTATTGTAATATTATATGTACCTACACTACTTTGTACACAAGATAATTACACTTCCAAAGTAAAAAGGTCGCGAAAAAGAGTTTAATTTTGTATAAGTATAAAAACTTCATAGTCGGTACCAACTAGAACAAGCCCTGATAGCAGAACGGGAGAAAATTTCTCAAAATCGGCTCCGAATCCTAATCATCTAAGCCCGTGGAATACATAGTACATAGGTATATACTATGTATACCACGGGCTATATGTGTATATGTACTATGTATACCCGGGCTATGTATACCGGTTATTACCAATAAGATAACATGTGAAACATACTTATGAAAATATTAATTGAGTTTTTGGCACCCACACTTAGCTAAATAAAATAGCTATTTTATTCTATTATAAATAAGTTAAAATTCTAAATTCTATAGTTTAAGATAAATATAAATTTTAAAAGTGTGGAACTTAGTTTTGTAAACTCTTTTTAATCCTGAAAACTAGTTTTCTATTGGATGGGCTCAATACTTTCAGTGAGCTTTTGTAAAAACAAAAACGATCTTAGCATAGGTATATCGGATCAAGTAACGTACGTTTTAGCCACTTAGAATCGTGAATACCTACGATTGCAGTTGCCGTTAATCAGCTATTGTATAATTTGGAAGCTTTCCAAATCGAAAGGTCTTCCGTTGATATAAGTTTTGTTCATAAGTCTGTGCCAAATACTGCAGTGCAAGTAGGCCAATGTTTCCTTCTTTGTTACTCTTATACGTGTATCTAGATTTCCGTTATGTTTATTAATAATATCGCATTTTATTCCAAAACAGAGTTACAATACAATAAATGAAAATATTTTTAAACTAACTAAAATACTCTGATCCTATTTGTGCTCCTGTTTCTGTGTTTCTTTTTACAAAATGTCTCTCAGTTCAGTGTGTCTTTCGGCATAGGCCTCCTCCAACTGCCTCCATTGAGGCCCGTCTTGTGCGACTCTTGTCCAGTTAGGCCCAAGGGTAAGTCTTATGTCATGTTCCCATCTTGTTTTTGGGCGCCCCTAGCTTCTAATGCCATCCCTGGGGTACCATACTATGACTTGCTACCTCCATTTATCTTCCTTGCTGCGTAACATGTGCCCTGTCCAGCGCCATTTCTGTATTTATTAATAACTAGCGGTCCGCCCGGCTTCGCACGGCTATTAAACAAAAATTTCAGTAATTATACACACATCAAACACGATGGGTTTCACAGTTTTCTTACGGATCCCTTCCTTTTTTAACAGCATTGGGATTTTTGATATTGACTCGATACTCTATAACTGACACTGGCCGTAAAGAAAAAGCAAGCAGCAATTGAATATATAGCGCACGATTTAATTATTGAATTTTTCATGCGGATCCCTAACTTTTTTGAAAATATTATATAGCCAATATTATATGGTGAAAGAATTTATCAAATCGGTCCAGTAGTTTCGAACCCTTTTAAACTAACAAACAATGAAATCTTTCCTCTTTATAATATCAGTATAGATAATACTTATGTGCTTACTTATTTACTACATTGTCCTTTCGTCTTTGTTATAGGCGGGTTGTGTGTTCAATTATGTTGCTATGTTTGCAAATAAATTGATCCATACTCAATATCATAAATACTTTTTTACGAACATTTCTTTCAGTATTTATATTATCTACCTTCAACATGTATTTAATATTCATTATTTTTATATTTACTGTATTGACTGAAAATGTTTTATGTCAATAAATTTTGGTTTGATTCTGGATAATCTATGAAGGATGAAACCTCCCAGTACAAATTATTCTATACTTAAAAGGAGAATTTAAAATATTGTCAATGATACAAAAAAAATAAAGAATTTTTGATTATTTGTACGTAATTTTTAACTAATTAACTCGCCTATCTAGCGGGAACCTTTTTAAGAATAGGTGTCTGAACATATATTAAGGCTCCGGCGACAGATGAACTTCCCTTACAAACGTAATACCAAAATGATTTTTAATGGGATAGGTACTTTTTATCTCGGGCATATGTACGAAAACTTAAAACGTCGTTTGTATTCCCATGACTGAAGTTTTTGCCATCGTTTATTAATCTCATAGAAAGGCTATCCGTTCTAGATTGGCTGAAAATCAGCGCCCTTTTACAATAGTGCCACTATTTATGTTAGGGCATTACGCTGAGCCAAGACCTGTTACAATGCCTACGTACATACCCTTTGTCTTCCTGTCCACAGATGAGCTAATTGTGATTTTATAATACCTGATAGTTCATAGTTTGTACTTAAGTAACCCCTGTGTTTGCTTTATTGTATTGTTTTATTTTCCAATAGTATTGTAATAACTTTCTATGTGTGTTCTTTCTTGCTTTCTTTCTTTCTTTCTAGATTAAAAGTAAACAATTTGTTGATGAAGTGTAACAAAATCAAAATAATGTTTTCAAAGTTTATCAGAATAATTGTTTTCGGATATATCAAGAATAAAAAAAAAACGTTTTTTAAAGTTCTTTGTATCTGCTCTATAAATAAAACTGTTTACGACGACGTCAAGACCTTTTAGTATGTGAAGGTGCAGCTATGACGTCAGAGATTAAGCTAATACGGTATCTTGCTTCGTGTATAAAAAGAGAGCTTAACCATTTTACCCTACTGTGCCAGAGAGTTATGGACCGTAATGTTTAGATTTAGCGTAAGTCCACTTGTAAATAAATAAATGAAAATCGACTTACTAGGCCCTCAACAAACTGCTTTTTTTAGGATCACTCAATTGTAGTTGAAAGCAATTGTTACGGAAAAATTGCTATGATTTATAAAACTGTTTTACAAACCGTGCGAAGCCGGGACGGGGTGCTAGTGAATGTAAATAATTCTGGCCTATTCAAACATTATTAGCACTAAAGCCAGAGCTTGGTATTTTTGTGGTGTAAGTTTAATTTTATCAAACATTAATTTTCTTGTTACAAGGGTCTTTCATCTCGATGTATTCCTTATTTTTGCTGCTAGATAGAGTGATTCAAGAGGAAGGTTTTTGTACCAGCATTGCACCCGTGCGAAGCCGGAGCGGGTCGCTTGTAATATATAAAGATATAATAATAATATTAAAATCGAAAACTTCCATTCGGCGATGATGTATGTAAGCCTCGAATAAATGTTTATAAAGAGTCATAATTAGACGAGCGAATGTGTATCTGTTAAAACTATTTCTGAATGTTGTTTGAAATATTAATAATTTCTAAACATTATTCTCGTTTGAATTTGAATGATAAATCCCGAGTTATATGACGGTTATAAGAATATTTCGTAGTAACGATTGAGAAATAATCGATCGAAGAGGAACTTTTTGGATATCAGACGTATAATTTAATATAAAATTATGACCATCTAGCAAAATATAATACCAAAAAGGCACCTGATGGGGTGGGGTATACTCAAGGTTACCTTGCATCCATGTCGTCGCATACCATATACTTATCTTGTTTTGGGATTCGGTTATGTTATGTATGAGTGGTATTCGTTAGGAATATAAAATTTTATGAGGACAATAAATAATACCATCTATCTATACTAATATTATAAAGAGGAAAGATTTGATTGTTTGTATGTTTGTTTGTTTGTTTGAATTGAATAGGCTCCGAAACTACTGGACCGAGTTAAAAAATTCTTTCACCATTAGAATCCTTAATTTTCCGTGATGAACATAGGCTATATAATATTTTCAAAAAAATTAGGGATCCGCATGAAAAATTCAATAATTGAACCGTGGGCTGTATATTCAACCTCTTTTTCTATTATGGCGCGTCAGAATAGAAAAAGAGGTTGTATAGCGCACGGTGCTTGCTTTTTCTCTACGGCCAGTGTCAGTTTTGGAATGTCGAGTCAATGTCAAAAACCCCAATGCTGTTAAAAAAAGTAAAGATCCGTATGAAAACTGTGAACCATCGTTTTAGTGTGTATAATTTCTGAAATTTTTGTTTAATACCCGTGCGAAGCCGGGGCGGGCCGCTAGTTTAGTATAATTTTTTTGGTATTAGACAGGAATAGATCCCTCTTCAAACCCAAGCAGTCAAATAACAAAATAAATAGTTTTATGGTGTCTTGGCGTTATTTTGACTGGGCACTTCATTGCAGGTTTTTAAGCAATTGCAATGTGGAATAACAAGCTACTGGCAAAATAAACATTATACCTAATTGGGATAATTGAAAAAAAAAACAAATCTAAAATGGTGGCGTGGCGCTTATCAGGTTCTCTCCCTTGCACACTAGTGCAGTAAAAAAACAGTCTTGATTTGAAATCCGTTCGTCCTGGACGGACGTCTTTACAAAGTTTCACATTATAATATTGGTAATTGAGGTAGGTGTGCATTATACCAGGTGTAACATGTACCATGTTGTGTATATGAATGTGGGTACGACTTTAGTCACCTTTTGAAGCTGTATTATTGGAAATAAATTCGATCCGGTCTTGTTTTTATTATCATTAATTAAAAATAAACGAGACTTATAAGACTTATACCATCAAAAGGTCTGCGTTGGCTGCCTAACAAACCATTCTAATCCTGTTATCATTGAGTTGGGACCGGATAGCGCGTCCTGTTAACACGTAGAACCCTATCTATTGAGCTGTATTATTTGATGTGCCCTTCTGTGCCATATCGCTAGATGTACTTGAACGCTATGGAAGTTTTCGTGTTTGCGCCGCGAAATGTGTACGTAGTGTACACAAACACATGCCACACTTCAATATATATATGTAGAACTGGCTTATGCTAGCCATTTAGCCGTAAATTTATGGATAAAAAGGTTAGAAATCATTAACATCCGTGTAGCCAAGAGGTAACAAAGAAACAGATGGAAATCTTAACTGTTTTTTAATGTATTTTCCTTTCGCTATTATGTTACCTTTATGTGTAGAAAGACCCACGGTCCCTCATTTATTCCCATTATATATCCGAGGTTTATCTCCGAAAACTTTAAAAATAAGGTGTCGGTTTTTATTGTTTTCAAAACAATCAAATTATATATGTAGCGTCAGGCTCCGACATGATGTGAAAAAAACACAAATCACACTTGATTAACTCGATCGATATTTATTCCAACAAAATCCGTTAAACTTAAAATCAACTCGATTATATTTTCTGAATCACTTCAAAACCGTTACATTCAAATAAGTTAAAGGTAGGAGATGTGCACTTCGCAACGGTCGACGAACAACTGAGCCGAGTCTGCGCGCGCACTGCCTTATAAAGGGTTGAATGACGTCACGGTCACGTGTTCGTGGTCACGTTGTTCGTTCGACGTTTGCGTACTGCACCTGACGTTTACAAATATTCGCTAAGGCGCCGTCACGGCCATACTGACGTTCGCTCGTCCTCGAGCGAGTTAACAGCATCTGAGGACAAGAGACCGCGTTCGATCATCCTGACAATACAACAATAATTTCAAACATTAAGTAATTCATCATCATCATTAAATAACTATTCTAATTAAAATTTCAATAACTCGCTGGTCCGGTTAACATAAACCCTTCAATATTAGAACTATTTCATCCCTTCAGTTTCTCTTACTGGACCGGATTATGCTAGTCCGGATGAATCCCTTTAGCTGTCTGGGCCAGACCGGATAAACATCCCTTTAGCCGACTGCTAGACCGGATTTACGTCCCTTTAGTAAACTATGCTAGTCCGGACTCATCCCTGTAGCTCACCATGCTAGACCGGATACCATATCCCTTTAGCTTAGTCATTGGTCCAGACCAACCCTTCAATGACTGATATTCTTTACCTCTCTTATTAATTCTACATTTTTTTTTATATCATCTCATATTTTTTTTTTTTTTTTACTTTAGTTTATTTAACTTTAATTTATTCTATTAATTCTCATTAGTATGGTGTACAAGAGCATCGGTTACAATATTAACTGAATGCGGTAAATCTGAGGTGGAACTTTCCTCAGAAATAGCGCGAGACCTACTAAACACTTCGAGGTTATCGCTACCCGCGCTCAGAGTACGCGAACTAGCTGACATGGTGTTACTGTTAATAGACATAGTATCGCTATTTGAAAGTTCAACCTCAGTATTATCGTCTAAGTCTATACTAGTATCGTGACCAGTTTCATGAATATCGTTACTATAGCTTGTATCCGCCGTCACGTCATCCTCGGCGCAACTTTCGGCTATTTCGAAAAATCCTAACGTACCACGAGGTACTTCTCGTAGGTTTTCGTGGGCAAATTTGTATGTTCTATTAGAGCCATTCACAAGTTTCATTTCGTACCTGTCGTTGTCTAAAACTGCGGTGATTCTAAATGGACCTTTATACTTGGGATCTAATTTTCTTTGATGTCTCTCCTCACTCCTAACAAAAACGAAGTTTCCTACAGAAAAAGGTTTTACTTTGGCTTTACCGCGGTTAAAGCGTATTACATCAGATTGGGCCAACCTTTTTATATTTTCCGACGCATCAGACCTAGCCACTTGTAGATCCAGTCTAGAAGGATCAACGGCATTTGTAGATATGCTAGAAATACCTAAAGAATTTCCTTGAATTCCGAACATCAGCTCAATTGGGGTAAAACCAGTACTTCTGCATCGAGTGCTATTGAGCGCTAATTGGATTTCACCGAGTTGTTCCTGCCAAGACATATCGGAGTTACTTTCAGCTACCGTCAGTAAACTCTTTAAGGTTCGCATAACGCGCTCCACCTGCCCATTAGCTCTACTTGCACCTGCAGCGATAAGGTGCAAATCGATATTGTGGTCTCTACAAAAACTTTTAAAATCTTCATTGTCATAAGAACGACCCCGATCAGCTATTATTCTTTTCGGTGCCCCAAACAAGTGTACTGAATCCCTGACCGCTTTAATAGCGTCAGAGGAATTTAAAGATAGCGTGTGTTTCAAAAAGACGTATTTTGTAAAGGTGTCAATCGTAACAGAACAGTATTCCTTAACATCGCTCTTACCACTGAGCTTACCCGTTAGGTCTAGGTGCAGAGTGTGCCACGGAACTGCTATTTTTGGGATTGGGTGTAGTCGGACCTGTTGAGCACCCGATGGACCTTTAGAAGACTTGCACACTACACAGGAATCTACAAATTTCTTTACATATTTTGACATATTACTAAACCAATAAAGTTCGTACATCTTATCAAGCGTCTTTTCATACCCTAAATGCTTAATGTCGTTATGAACGTGACTAATGAGTGACCATATTAGGGAATGAGGAAGAATTGGTAACCACTTTGTTGTTTTAGCGCGCTCTATCCTACGGTATAGTATTCCCTGCCTAACATCATAAGTATGTGCGATTTCGGAAGGTAACTGGTTCGACTGCACTTGGGATATCAAGTTCGAGATTTCAGAATCGCGTTGTTGCTCAACCGATAACCATCCCTTTTCGAGTTCTGAAAAGTTAACAACTTTGGGGCGCACGTTTTCTTGAACGTGTGATACTGGTTTGACATCTTGTATCTCCTGAAGGGAGTTTCGTGACAGAAAGTCTGCATGGGCCATATTTTTGCCTTCCTTGTAGACAATGTCAAAATTATAGGACTGAAGAATTGCCCACCACCTATGGACTCTGTGTGTGAGGTCCTTCTTTGAATGCGAGGCCTTCAGAGCGTTGCAGTCTGTATACACGGTAAAATGGCGACCGTAAAGGTATCGGCGGAAATGCTCGACAGATTTCACTACGGCTAGCGTTTCCAACTCGTATGAGTGGTAGCGACTTTCAGCGCTGGTAGTTTTGTGACTAAAATAGGCTACCACGTGTGGGAGAGAATCATACCTTTGAATGAGTACAGCCCCATATCCGTCGCTACTGGCATCGGTATGCAACTCGATCGGCATTAACGGATCGAAGATTTTAAGTACAGGTTCGGTCACTAAATGTTTTACTATTTCGCTGTGAACCCTATCGTGTTCAGCAGTCCAAACAACACGCCCCTTCCCTGATGTTAGGGGGTACAAAGGTTTAAGTAGCTTAGAGAAATTTGGAATGAACTGCCTAAAGTATGTTGCTAACCCAATAAACTGTCGGACCTGTTTGACTGTATTTGGCTTTGGAGCATTTTGTAACGCTTGAACTTTGCGAGGGTTTGGTTTGAGCGATCCCGAAGATACGACATAGCCTAAATACTCTATCTCCCTTTTCATAAAAGAGCATTTCTTAAAGTTGAACGAGAATCCGGAATCGGATAAGGTTTGTAATAATCTGTCAAGCCGCGAAAGACCTTCATCAATAGTTTTTGACGTCACAAGGACGTCATCCATGTAGACCAGGATTTTATCATCATTTCTAAGAGGTTTCAACGCGTTGTTGATGGCCCTCTGAAAAACCTGTGGGGCATTTCGAAGTCCAAACGGCATTGTCAAAAATTCATATTGACCTGCTGGTGTAACGAAGGCAGTCTTTTCAACAGACTCCTCATGAACCTTCAATTGGTGAAACCCTGAGGCCATATCTATTATGCTATAGTAAAAGGCGTCATGCAGCTTATTGATCTGATCACTAATCAAGGGGAGAGGGTAGTTATCCGCTCGCGTGTTGCTGTTCAGCTCTCTATAATCGACACATAAACGATCACTACCATCCTTTTTCTTTACAAGCAGGATAGGGCTTGAGAACGGTGACGAACTTTCTCTAATTATATTGGCATCTAACATTTCTTGAATCTTCTCATTAACGATACTAAGCTCTATAGGTGACAACCCATATGGTCTTCTATGAACTGTCTTAGTGGGATCAATAAGATCAATTTTTAGTTCACCGGTTTTAATGCGGGTAGTAGGCAATTTTTGAACAAAGTTATCTGAATATTTTTTAAGTATGAGGAGTAACCGCTGTTTGTCATCCCCTACAAGGTCAGTGTCAATAGTATGTTCGTCAAACTGACTAGACATTGCGCAAGAATTAGATACTTTGTTTTTAGTAAAAACTAAACTATCACCACTAAGCTGAACCGAAATACCTAGCTCTAGAACATCATGACCCAACAGAACCTCTTCGGTAAGATGCTCATCGGGTAAGGCGTGATACATAATCGTAAAATTAAGATCCTTTACTACAGTGGGACACTTCATTTGCAAAGTAGAAATAACATTACTACTACCTACACCTTTCAAAGCAACTTGTTCATGAAACCGTTCACCGTCAAGTATTTTACAATAACTTTGTTTGATAAGACTACACTCGGACCCTGAGTCAAATACAAAAGGTATTTTAATACCACTTATCTGTAATAATCCACGCGCCGCTCGAGTACACACGTTGACCTGCTTGCTGGAACCGGCGACGGCATTCGCAGCGTCTTCTTTCTTCTTGTAGCGCATAGGACACGCAGTGGCCACGTGATTAGGGTCAGCACACACGTAGCAGGCGACGGGTGGACGAACGCTCGTTGTCGACGGGCGTGGTTGCTCAGCTCGGCCCGCCAGAGATGGATTTTTGGCAATAAATCTGGTTCTGTCACGACAGTCTTGACCTCGATGTCCCATTCTGCCGCAGAAATGGCAGTTCCCACGAAATACAGCGCCACTTCTAAAGCGTTTCGTATCCGAATCAGTCGAAACAGGATCTTCATTTCTTCTTTTCAGTGTAAAACCTCGCAACGTACGAAACAATTGATTTTTATCGGTAATAACAACAGAATTTAGTTCCCGTCGAATTCTATCATCACACTGTGATAATACCGATATAGCGAACCCGGTGATCACATTTTCTGGCATATTCACGTCGGGTATCTTCTCGATTAATTGCCACAGACGCATACCTGCTTCGGCTGGGTTTTCTTTGCCATCGAGCTGGAATTTCAAGATCAGATCGAAATGATCCTGAATCATCATAGGCTTCGCATATTTCGAAATCAACATGTCCTTGATAGTAGGCCATGACAATTTATCGGGTTGAATCTTTGTCAGACATGTTGCCGCCCGGCCCTTAAGAGAATGTGTAAGGGCCAAAATTAAATCAATGCCTTGAAGTTTCTTTTGCTCAATTATAAGCTCACTCAGCGTGCACCAGTTTACAATATCGGACTCTGGTTCGTCAGGATCAAAGTTTACTAATTTCGTCGCGGTACCTTGAACTGGCTGAGAAGATGTCATATTATTGGCGATTTTCTTGAAGATTGCTTCCATACCAGAAGAAAACAACATAATTTGCTCCAACATCGGGTTGATTGCTGCACTTGCACTTGGTGACGAAGACATTTGTGGGGGCGGATCCGCAACTTCTGATGTAGCGTCAGGCTCCGACATGATGTGAAAAAAACACAAATCACACTTGATTAACTCGATCGATATTTATTCCAACAAAATCCGTTAAACTTAAAATCAACTCGATTATATTTTCTGAATCACTTCAAAACCGTTACATTCAAATAAGTTAAAGGTAGGAGATGTGCACTTCGCAACGGTCGACGAACAACTGAGCCGAGTCTGCGCGCGCACTGCCTTATAAAGGGTTGAATGACGTCACGGTCACGTGTTCGTGGTCACGTTGTTCGTTCGACGTTTGCGTACTGCACCTGACGTTTACAAATATTCGCTAAGGCGCCGTCATATAGGTAACTGACCGTGCGAAGCCCGGGCGAACTGCGCCCGGGCATTTAATAGAAAATATAAATTTTTACACACATTGCTTTACATTATTGAAGTTTTCATACAGATCCCTATATTCTATTAAATCGGTCCAGTAGCCTATTCTATTTAAACAAACAATCTTTCCTTTTTATAATATTTATTACACATTAAATAAATACAACAAGTTACAAACTTATACCTCTTGTACCTCCTCCATCCCATATCATCGATACTGACTCTGGTAATTCTCAATTCCAGATTCGTGAAAGACCTAGACGACGGCTACGTCCGACACAGGCCGACAGCACGCCTACGGCAATCAGCATCGATGGGCGCATCCACGTCGACTTACAACGAGATCATACCACCTCCGCTGCCGCCGCCGCCTACTCTAACGCAAGGGCGGCGGGTTGATACGTCACTACGTCGCCTGGAGAGGACGCACGACGACCTGTTTCAGTTGTAGCGACCGAGACAGCGCAGGTAAGGATCGTGACATCATTATGCGCCCCAGTGCCAGCTCTGACGCAAAGACGACGGGTTGATAAGTCACTACGTCGCATGGACAGGGCGCTGATTCAGTTGTAGCGCCCGAGACAGTGTAAACTATGTGACGTCATTTTATTGCCCACGTACGTAGGGGCCATGGGTGGATACATCGTCGCTACGTCTCCTGGAGACATCGATGTAACGCCGTTATTTGATATTTACCATCTGACACTCAGTGTCAACAAATAATAATAATAAATAAATAATGCTGGAAGCATCATCCAGCCCCAAACTGAACAGGCTTTCTGTTATGGGTGCTATATATTTGATTTTTTATAATACATAGAATACCTACATGGAACATAATATCTATAGATAAAACATATATTTGTTCGGAGGCGGGAATTGAACCAGCAACCTCCTGCGTCTCAATCGGATATTTGCCCGCTGCGCCACTGAGGTCGTCTCGACAGTCAAGAGACATTTTGATGATGTCTATGATTTCATGGTATGTCAAGCAAGCCCGAAGAAGATCTTGTGTATAGATAGTTCTGTCTGACATTATAAAAAAGCTCTTGATTCTTATCGTACACGGAACTTAATTTTCCTATCAGATTTCGAACTCGTTTTTGATTTAAATTTAATTTATGTTTTATCCATTTCCAGATATGCGCGCCTTCAATAAACGCCTTGCGTTGTGTTGGAGCTACATCGATCGTCAAAAACTTCGATTTTATATTGATCGCAAATTTGACACCGTTTCCAAATATAGGACACCGGTGAGTGATCTTCTAAATTGGACCCTAGTTTCAAGTGTTACGATTTAATATTGTCCGTTTCGTAATAAGTGTTGAACTAACACTATGCCTGTAAGTTAAAGTGTAACGTATACCTACCTGATTAGCTGCTATCTGTCGCTTGAGAAACCGATGTTTTGTAAACCTAGGTACCTTGATAAACAATACTGAAATATTTATTCCTATAGATGTAGATATAAATATAGATTAAATCAATATATTAACAAAAATAACTAGACATAGCTAAAAGTAAACTCAAAACGTGTATAAACTAAACGTAAATATTTAATAAGTCCTCGATTGCAACTGTTGTTTTAAACATTATATAGGTACGTACATAGTTTTATTATATTTGTTGTATTGTATAACATTTTTACTCTAAAGAGTGTGCAATAAGATCGTTACGGAATGGATTTAGAGCGGAATGACAAGATGTGGTGTTCTTGTGAATGAGAAGTACAGAGCGATAGACGCGTACCGTATCTTCTAGCGCCAAAACGGTTTTTACCTAATTACAAATAAACTAAATAACCTATCCAAAAATAAATAACTAAAGAATTACTTCTACGTTTCTTGACAAAACAAAAACCCAACAAAAAATTCTGCTGTTTCTGAGATAAATAGAAAACGTGTGCAAAACATCTATTTTTCAAGAAACTAGAGAAAACACCAATCGTGTTACACATCATCCAAGATAAAACTTCGAAATAATATTTCCCTAAATATGAAGGCGGTGCCTTTTACAGATTTTAAGATAAATAATGATTTCGAACTACGAAATTCTCATTGCACACTCTTAAAATCAATCAGCTGATAATCTAAGCAAGGCAGTCTGTTAGAGTAATTTATTATTATATGAACTATTATGGCACTAATGTATAGAGTTGTTGAGCTTACAAATGTATAATAAAATAAACAATTTGAATAAATTGTATATAAAAAATAAAATAAATAATAGATACTATTTGAAATTATTCGCGGGACGAAGCTGTATATTGTCATAGGATCTTGTGGAATGGCAAGAGTTTGGAGGCCTATGCCCAGCAGTAGGAAGTCAGGGTGCGGATGATGATGATGAGAAAATTTATAAGTTTATCGTAAAATGTTAAAGTAATTGCAGATTCTGTGATTTCGCTTTTGTAAAAATAATTTTTTAAGTCAAAAATTGTCATACCACAGTTTGTATGTACGTTGTTGTCACAAAAACTTGTTCTAAATATATTTATGTTATGTAAATATATATTGTTTATGTTAATCAAAACGGTCCATAATACTTTTGTTATTTATTTGGTAATTTAAACAAAAGTTGAAACTAATATTAAGAATATCATATCCCTCAAATGTTATAATATTTATGTATACAAGGTGTAACAAAACATGTGTACTAAGCCGAAGGGGGAGGTTTCGGACCCCAATGGTGATCAGTTGTGGGGGGGAGATAATAATATTAGGATCTTCAAATTTTATAGGGAGAGTTTAATGTCGCAAATTTGATATGTTTATTATAATAAATTAAATGCACATTGATTTTATTTGGGTCTCTTCTGGACAAAATGTAGCACTAAATTGTAAAAAAGTAAGTAAATGTGCCTTTTAGATAAATGTTTAATAGGACTGTTACTGCAGCTGTTGGTATATCACCTTTAAATATACTGCACCTTCGTAAATACAGTGATAACTTAATTTGTGTGTTTACATCTGACTTTAAAGGCAACTGAGTTTCTTTTTATGAATAAGAAAACTTGCAGCTATTTCTTGTTGTAATTTCTTAAAGTTCCTACCACATTTATTTCGTCTCAATTTCGATTTATTCGCCAACAAAATCACTACCAAATTGGTAGTGATTGGTGAGTACCAAATTGGTGAGACCACAGCTTGGAAGTACCAATATAATATTGCAAGCTGTGCGATAAAGGCACAATGTTTGCTAATTTCATGCAAGTTCGCTCCTATTTATAAAACTCTCTTAGGATAGTCCCTGGTGGCGCGTGGTTATTCAGATTTTTTGTATGTTGTGCGTTAACTATATCAGAGATTTTAAGATGAGTCGTTTGTTATCTTTTTGTGACATGCCATGAAGAGAAAAAACCCTGCTATTGCCACACTATTGCTTAAAGTAGATTAAAGTAAGAATAATCAGAAAGTATCGAAGTTGGAATTTTTGAATACAAATCAGATGCAAGGTGGCTTTTGAAACTGCAATATAAAATGGCTGCATTTATTGAACTACTGGTGCTATGTTTAAGTTACTTCGACAAAACCCTTTTCAATCTCATTATTTTTTGTATGTACGACTTACTACTTGCGACTATATCTCAGACTTCCATCTATACTGTGTCTCATTGTCGTATGTGACAGATGCTTTAATGAATAGGGTTTGATTGTGTTGCCAGTTGCAAATTCCTTGACAAAGTTGTAAAATAACAAAATTACCGATATATGCTTTGTATATTTATTTCTTATGATCAGGTAGGCCATTATGTCATCAAGGTATTTTACAACATCACGTTGTGTGCTGTAATTTGCAATATTGAAAAGGGGTTTGTTTAACAAACTTTGTACGAGTAATAATCAGCATAGGAATAATACAATAATAATTTGTATGTGATATCGTGTCTAACTGTTATAGTAATAAAGTCGAAAGTGTGTTATAGTAAGCCCGTTAGTACACGAGGCGACTAAATAATCGCTGGCTCATCAACACTAGTTTGTGGAAAATGATTTTGGGTTTCTACCACGACATTATCTGACAAGATCGACTGTTGGTTACTATAGGTACAGTCACTGCTAAAAGCGTTAAACTGATGAATACTCTTAAATCCGGACCACGTATAGAAACCGCTAAACCACTTCATTCACACGTATCTAACTCCAAAAAAAGTTCAATCAAAGTTTAACAAAATAAAAGAAAAGATTTACAAAAAAATATTCGTAAATAGTTATAGATAAGAACACAAAAGAAGTATAAAAGAGGTAGTTCTTATATTTCAAGGTAGTTTAGCCGCCCTGTCTTGCAGATGGCTTATGTTAATCATGCTTTTTTAGCGGCTTTAGGAACGGTGTTGTAACGGTTTCTGTTACTTTGTGTGTTTATGAGGTTTGAAGTCGTCTGCTCAACGCTTTTTGTCTATGACTGTACGTCACCTCGTGTTTAATGGACTAAGTAGATATATCTAGATAGGTACATATATTGCGAACAATCATTTTATGTTGCGAATTCAAGCTTTTACTATTGTAAATTATTCATATTGTTTATTTATGCTTGTGGAGCTTTATTAAATATTTTTATTACCCGTTCCACTGGAGTTTTAATAAAACACAAAATAAATAGTTAAATGGTATTGTACATCAAATTATTATACCATTTTTCGATTACTTACTTAATTGTACCAATATTTCTAATCATTTTGGTATTACGTTTGTATCCGAAATTCATCCATCGGAGCCATAATGACGACTGAACACGATGAATAAGTTGTTACGTAAAAAATAAATATAAGCAACAAATTAGAACTTTACAGTTGATAACTTCATACTGTTGCAAACATTCAACAGGTAGCTCAACTGGTCCCATATCATATCAACACCAATGGGAAGCATTCCGAAAACGCTGACTGCATTGACCTGCTGCATGGCAATGCTGATACCCACCAGCTCTCGGGTCACGCGTCGCTTCGACTAGAAAAGCCATCCTATTGATGATGGATGATGCTCTTTGTTCTGGCATTATGTACGTAATAGCCGTGCAGTGGCCAACGTCGCTTATACCGAGCTGTATAACATGATGCACATTGGTGCATTGTAATGGTATTGTCGAGTTATGGTGTCACTTAAAAATCTCATAGTACTTAATAAGCTTCATTTATGAGGTCTATTTATGAATTTTGTGAACAATTAAACACGTTAAATAGAATTTTTATATTCAGGCTATAACGATATAATAAACAAAACTCAACAGTCAGGAATTACTTACCCGCTTTTCTGGTCACGTTTTTTTTAAGCTAGACATTCATATTTTACTATTGTCCTGGTCTGTGGTACTATTTTCAAGTAATTTCGTTGGATCATTAACTTTTCGTGTTATCTTTTCAAATACCGTTTTTGAAAGTATCTAAAGGTGCGATAGGTAGGTACACTTCGAGCTGTCCACACTCATAACCCGACATTAAGTGGACATCAGTTAATAAGGTACCTACACCAACAACTCACGGCCCGTTCACACATGGGAGTACGTTTTACTGGTACGTTTTTAACGGATACGTCATAAATTTATGCTCTGTTCACACATAGGCACAGGCACCGTATAACGTTCAACGGATCCGTCATTACTGGATGCGATGTGTGAACAGAAAACTTGCAGTATACCGCCGCTATTCTACAAGGATGGACGCTGTCGTGTTGTATTGGTACTATCGTCGGAGAAGGAAGATTTGACGTTATTGGCAGTATCCACTTATGGCCCAAAGATCTAGTTCTCTATGAATGTACAATAGAAAATGCGAGTCAAAACCTGTCGCATCACTCCCCCTCCTACACACCGCACACAGTATCTATCCGTTAAAATTCTATGTATCCGTATATTTTTACTATTCCGTCGTCCAGTATTCGATGACAAAACGGAATGTAATTTTTTTACGGAACGATATTTTTTACTGTATACAGAATACTGTGCCATGTGTGAAGTCGCTCATAGAACCACATACTTACGCCATCGACGAAAAAAAAACGTACACGATAAAACGGAACAGTAAAACGGAGACATGTGTGAACGGGCCGTAAATCAAGAGCGTGGTTGCACATATTTTTATGATTTTGTGTCCTTAGATATTTCTTCCTCTTCGTCCCGAATAGCAGAAAAACTAATATAAAATATGAAAATTCACCAAAAAATGTTTACGTACGTAACGCCATCTCTGCTTCTAAGGCGGAACGAAGTTTGCCGGTTCAGGCAGGCAGTTACGAATAAAAGATGTGGTGTGGCGTTCGCGGCGGCGACGCGGCGACGATGCGGGTGAAACGAAGCAGGTTCTAATTTTAGCCAATGGGAAGAATTTTGAGATGGTATTCTAATATTTTGTCTTGCTGTTTCTCACTACTTTGCATGTTTCATTATTCTCTTTCATAAATAACTATCTGTATCAGCCGCTGTTGTCCGTCACACTAGTACCTACCTACTTCATCGTGGTGCAAAGTACAACCGCAGCAGATAGCGCTTATGTTATCTGGGCGGAATACCTACAATTCATACAAACATTTTGTAAAGGGTGTAAAATAAAATAAAAGGGTAGGTACTTATTACTCACAAATATCACAGATTTATTTCCATACAGTACAGAACAGAGCCACAGTCCTCAAAGCTAAAAATTTACATTCAGGAGATTTTTGCAATTTTTTTAATTGTCTTTATATATTCTCACTAGTTCAAACGTAGCTTATTGCTACAATTGGGAGCAGACGGAATAACATTACTTGTAAACATAGCTAAACAATATTTAAAATACCTATGCTTTCCTACTAATTTACAACACATGTTAATGAGAAACACTACATATTGCTGTACCTATATGTCGCTGCAGCCGGATCTTAGAATCAGCCTAATATAAAATAGCTTAGCCGTTTAAATAGGTAACAGTGCCATAACATTCGGTTTAGCTTTTTAGCTAGCCGACGACGACACGTTGAAAACGCTAAGTAGCGCGGTTAGATCGTTCTCCTTTCCTAGGTATTATTTAAACTGACTGGCACTGTTTTTTAAACTGCGTAGGTAAATATTTTTGTAAACTGAATATACAGTTTTTACAAACGGACTGTTTCAACGATCCGGGGTGGCAACAAAAAAATAAATAAAATACATTATAAATATCTTACCAGCTGACAGTACTTACTTAATAATTTTACAAACTTTTGGCTTTTGTAATACTACCTATCAGTAGGATCGATATTGCAATATTAGGTCCTTACATGAAATTGGCGTTATCTTTGGAAAAAGCAAAACGATTTTTTTTATTAAGTAAATTATTTATTTATTCAATCAAAGTACCATTGAGCGAGAATCAATAAAATCTTTGAAGGCGATATTTGACCGTACCTATCAGAATTGAATTTTCTTCCTAGAAAAATATTGCCCAAATTCTGCAAAGTGGTTATCTGTTGGAGCAAGGTCCGAGGAGTTCGTTGGGTATCGGAGACATTTCAATCGCAACCCCTCTTATTTAGCGATTGTCTAATGTGTAGTGTGTGATAATGATGTCAAAAAAGAAAAATAAACGCCGCAAGAACAAATTAATCACTGAATTTGAAATGAATTCGAATTATTAGCCAAAAGCTTTTGAGCTCAAAGTTTCTAGCTCGATAAAACGCCAATTTCATGACCTAATTGTTTCTTTCTAAATGAAAATGATATTTACCACAACATATACTTTGAAAGTGTAAGGTAAAAGTTGCAGAAAATTGTTTTAAATCGTCATAGGTTATCTATTTACAAACTTATTTACTATGAGTTGGTACAAAATCGTTATCAAATACTATGCTACAATAAGCGTTCTATTTTTATTATTCTAATAATTTCACAAGATTCCTAAGTCGGCGCCTCTTCTATTTGGTCAGATATATTACTAGAGTCCAAAGTCCTATTTAATAGAAAATCCAGGTCGTTGGATATTTTGTTGAGCATTCGATCCGTGTCCGGGGAATCGTACGCTTTGTTCCACTCCCTGTTCACTTGTTCTATATCCGATTTTGTGTCTTCTTTTACTTCAGTGGACGGGAGTGAGGTGGACGAACACTCTGATTTACTTTTTTTAAGACAGGATTTGACAGGGTGTGAGGGGATTCTAGACACGTCAGGGTTCAATTGGACGCATATCGTGCAATTTTCTTTGGATGTGTCTAAGTGTTTGTCGTAGGGTTCGGAGTCTACTGAATAGGTCAGGAGAGGGATGTTTGTTTCGGGCGGGGGGGTGAGGACGCCTAGCTCCAGACAGACCCTGGGCATGTACTCCGGGTGGCGCGGGGGGGCGCGGGGGATGAGATCGCAGGCCGCGTGCGGGGCGCGGCGCTCGTAGCGGTGCGGGCTGATGATGGACTCTTTGTATTCCACGCAGCGGATAATGTCAGCTACACTGTCGGGGTTCGATAGTCTTCTGGAAAATATGGAAATAATGAGGAATTGGAAATCAATTTATATTCTCGTGATCATGACCACATCAGTCAAGTACGTTTGTCAGTAGGTACAAGTGCAACATTTCTTACTATTCCATTAAATTTCTATATTTCCACAATGTCATACAGACCTCTCCTCTAGCAATGTCAGGTTAGAGAGACTCTTGTTATAGGTAGGTACAACGCTTTTCACGGGATGTATTATGTAAACCTTACCAAAAAGGGCTTTTAGGAAAGGTTAACGACGCGGAATTGTTCTATAAACCGAAAAAAGCGAGAATTAGCTGGAAACTGCTTGACCTTGACCTCAAAGGTGACTTTCTCATACTTGAAGTCGAGACAATTTGTTTTGTTGTGCCTCTAAAGATTGGATGGATATAATATGTTATGGAAGGTAACGTTGTAATCCATTGGATTAATACAATACAAAAATACAAAAATATTTATTTCTTAACTTAAACCATATACCAAAGATATCTATTTACCCAAGCATGTTGTATGTAATCACCTGTCTGGAGCGTGGAGCCGGGGCGCGCGCCAGTACGCGGCGCTGGGAGACGAGCAGCTCTCGCGTATGTCCGCCGCGCCTCGGCTCTCCGCCTCGCCGCCTTGCGCTATGTACACTGGGAAGTATGAACCGTCAGGCTTGGAAGGTATAGGGGTTACCACAGTTAGGTACTGACGCGGAATCGAAGTAAGCCGGTCAGAAAATGTACTACATATATACCTAGTGCACTAAAGGACAACAGAAAAAGAAACAGCTTGCTTGTGTCATAAAACATTCTTAGCATTATGTAATGCTAACATTTAAGGGATGATAAAGTTCATCATCTCCTAAATCATAGAAATAAAGCAGGGACATGGCAGTTTTAACAAACGACCTGATTTTACATGTCATGATCGCCATACTATCATAGTCAATATGAAAATAAAAAGATGAAACACACAAAGAAACTCTCAAGATAAAAATAACAAACTTTTTATGATAGCTAGATGAGTATGTAAGGTACTTACAACTAAGCGTAGTGTCTGCAGCCGGCGAGTCCTGGCAGTGTTTGCTGGAGGGCAGGCTGAGCGCGCGCCGCGCTGATTGCAGACACGCCTCGTCTCGGATCACGTAGCACACCAGCATTGCTACTCCCTGGAAGATGCATAGCTCAGTTGCAGCAAGTGGGAAAAAGGAAGGATATGTAAGGCTGAGCTGACAAAAACAATTGCATTGGTCCTCCCTGATAATTTTAACTTTAATCAATGCTGCAAAATTATAACTTCCTATGTTGTTACCACGTTAATTTAAGCGTTAACAAACAGTGCTGATTTCAATTTGATGCACATGTAGACCCCCTACAATATTTGACCCTCTAAAATGACACCTAGTTTATCTCACGTTAGCTAAAGCAGCGGCGGAGAGCGCTGCGCCGCGCGCGAGCTGCCTCTCTCCAGGCTGCGCGTACGCCGCGCCGGCCGCCTGCGCCGCCGACGTCGTCAGCAGCAGGACTAGCGTGTGTCGCACCGCGCGACTACTGAGAGAGCACAGAATATTAGTCAGGTAGCAAATGCTTACGTTGCATTAATATTTTTTTGAAAATGGCCAAAATGAAAATGGTTTCAACTATCTGGGCGACAAGGTTATAATTGCCAACAAAGACTAAACAGAATAGCATCGTCTTGAAACGTTTGCGTTTTATTGAAGAATTTTGTTAAGAAAAGATTACCTACATCTTTGTTTAATCTAATGTGCTTAACAAACTACTTAAGTACCTATAATATATTTAATGTAATTTCTGATTGCACCCTCACTAGGCTAGGCCTGTATCGAGGGAGCCTATACATTTACGACAATTCAAGAATTATGTAAAAAAAAGCGATTTAACTAATAAAATAAAATTAGATGAAACCATTAAGTACCTACATCTAGGATAAAGCTTTTAAGAATACCTCTGACTTGTCATATGACAAGGCAGCAAGCCACTTTTGTATGGTATGTTTTGCTTCAGCAATACTTGTATCCTTGATGTTACAGTTTTTAGCTACATTATTGTATACTCGAATTTTCATAAAACTGCCTGTGCGTTGTGCAAACTTTGTTTTAGTAGAGGGGGTAATCAATCTGTAAACTCTACGATTGGACACGAACTCAGAATCAGGGGAGGAACTATGGGATTTATGTACTGAAAGAGCAGTTTTCAGTACATAGAGTTGGCGAACCGTATGTACACCAGCTTCTTTATAGAGGGTCGAGGTAGGAAATCTATAAATGAATGTCTCTGTCTCTAAATCTGAATGGCTTACGGAGCATCACTTTTAAAACTGAGCGCTGCGCTCTCTCTGCTTGGATGATGATTTAGCAGCACTACCCCAGCAGGAAATACAATATGTTATAAGCGATTGACAAAGAGCGAAATGTAGCAACTTAAGGGTATCGAGCAAGCTACATAACGAAGGTTTTTTATGATAATTATAACCTTTCTAATACGGGTTGTAAGAAAAGTAATGTGAGATTTGAATGTGAGTTTTTGGTCAATATGAACTTCCAAATATTTTAAGTCTTGTGTACGGTTAAGAGTTTCACAAGTGCAGGGTTTCTGGCGTAAGCATGTATTTTCATGTACTTGAATAATTGCGCTTGGATCTGGAGCTGACACCGTGGAAACAAAGACACTTTTGTGGAAACTCATGAACGAGGTTTTTTTAGTTTTTAGCGTAAGGAGGTTTTTTTGAAGCTATTGAACCTATGAGTTCCACACCACGCTCCACACGTGAATAAACATCGGGGCACGAAGGACCATCAAAAATTATTGCAGTGTCGTCAGCGTAACACAAGATATCTATGTAGGTCCGAGGATGCTGCCCTGCGGTAATCCAAAACGAATTGAATGAGGAGCACTTGTGACCTGTCCAACCTTCAGACACTGGCTTCGATTCGTGAGATAGCTTTATCAAGCGCGATGCCTCGAATACCAAGAAGGTACAGTTTACGAAGAAGTATCGGAACGGAAACCGTGTCAAAGGCCTTGGCTAGGTCAAGAAAAAATCCAACAGCAATTTCCGTTATCCAAGTATGACGAAACCGTTGAAACTAGGTAAGACACTGCATCATCTGTGCTTTTGCCTCTTTGAAACCCATATTGTTTCGGGGAAAGGATGTTGTTGGCTTCTAGGAAGTTGACAAGGCGTCTGTTCACCAGCTTTTCAAGAATTTTCGAAAAGGAACTCAAGAACGATATCGGTCTATAACTATCTACGGAGCTCTTTGTTCCACTCTTATGGATACTCTAAGTAACCATACGCCAACACAATAAGGAACGTTGCCATCAATATGGGATTGTAAACTAACCTGTCTTTCAGAAAGTCCCTCCTCTCCGCGGGAACCTTATGAGTGATCGTCCGCAGCCGCAGCGCAGCGCACAACGCCAGCACCAGACAGAGTAAAGCTAACAGCGCACAGCCGCCCACGCACACGGCGGCCGCGGCGGACCCCAGTTGTAGCGGCGCGCCGCCCCACAGTCGAGCGGTCAGCCACGCGAGTGTGCACACACCTACAACGATCACTGTAAACAGATACAACACTCTGAACAGTTCTACGAAACAATAGAATTATTAACCTGGGACCTACTTCTGAGAATAATAATTGGCCTTCATTTACTTCTGCTAGCCTTTTCTGCCGCATCTGTGCTATTTGCATCAGATCGAGTGCACCAAGCACTATTTGCATGCAGATACGATTTGCTATCGACGAGCATATCCTCACCTGCCAGCAGCCCCACCGTGGGCGCCCTCTGCGCGCTGCCCGCCAGCTCCGCCTGCAGGATGAGCGGCTGCGCGCAGAGTGCGGCGCAGCCGGCGCACCAGCACGCGGCGCACACCCAGCCCAGCGGACCGGGGCACGCTTGTGTCTGCCAGGGGAGGAACGGCTCAGTCGTTATAACAAAAATAAATTTAATTATAGGTACCTATTATTCATAATTGACGGAAACAGAATTGTTTTCTTTTTTTTAAACATAAACATAATTTTACATGACGTAGGTAACCATAAATATACCAAACACTGTGGTAACAGGCTTCAATGCAATATAATCGAATTGAAGCCCTTAAATTTCAAAAGCAATTTGAAGTTTTTGTATGGTAAATAAAACCAATGATACTATAATCAATAATTTCATGTTCTGCACATCCTGTTTTATCATGCTTAACCTTTGTTATCCAGAACATGAACTTTGATCCTGTTGTTCACCACGTTCAAGTTATAAGATCAGATAGGTCAGCAAAATTAAAGCCATCAAACCTGTCCAGTATCACACTCGAGCAGTGTCAGCATCGCCACAGAGTGTGTTCCCGCAGTAGCAGCCTTCAGCAGCACTGCTAACCTGGCGCGCCTGCCAGGCACCAGCGCCAGGAGCTGGAGAGCGGCCGCAGCCAGGCACATCGCTCCGCCGAGGCTGGCTGTGATCCTCACTATACCGCGGAGGTCTTTCTCTGCGTCAGTCTAAAAGTTATTGTTAATTAATGAATTACTAAAGCCACCACAAATTAAATAAAAAAAATATGAATTGAATAGGAATCACTCTTCATTAACTACATGGTTAGACACAAGTTTCTTCTTAGTGATCCATTCCATGGCAACATTGTCATGATCATGTTAAGCTTAGTTCCTCCTTTGTTCATTTCGTGAATGAAGCATTTAGCTAGCGTACCCTTACTCAAATGAATTTGGTCTACTTACCAGAGTAGACCGTGCGATAGTAAAGAGCGCGAAGGTGCCTAGTCCACGGCACCGGCAGCTGACGTGTGTGGGCTCCGACACGCGCAACTCGCATGTTTTGCTGCTCCACGATCGAGGCTCCGAGGACGTTCGGAGAGCACACGCTAGTTTTGATGCTGTAGATGAAGTATGTTTTATTTATTTATTTATTTTATCTTTTCCTTGGAAGAAGTTGCGTAACCGAAAAGTGGCAAACGCCTTCTTAGTGTGGAGTTATTCTTAGGCCTAGCTTCAGAAATGAAAGTTTACGGGTAAATTATTTGTTTTGTGAAAATTTGTGGAGGGTATTATGCAGGTGACTCAAAGCCGTACTTATGTTCTGTTAGTGCAATGTTTATAAAATTTAAACTCACCAATAGCACTATAGTTCTTTACATGCGTGAACACAAGCTTCACTCCATGTTGCAAAGTCTTGTCGACTCCACGTCCGCTGGCAGTCAACTGCACCTGTTGCGATGCGATCTGGTACTCCATCTCCCGCCCGGTCCTAGAAGACGTATTGCTACAAAAGATTGATGATAAAACGTCAAAACAAGAATACAAACAAAATAAAAAGGAAGATGTGGGTATGACTATCTATGGCAAAGAAAGAAGTAAGCTGACAACAGCTGGAAAGTGAAATCAAGCACTACTTATAAAACAATAAGACAATTAAATTACATTGTAGAAAAGCATTTGATGTTATTTTTAAAAGGAAAAAAATGGCTTCTTTTGGAAATAGCTTAGCCAAACCTTAACCAAATACCTTTTTCAGATTAGATTGTGCACATCCTACGTATATAACGGGCATTGTTCAAATAAATAAATAAAAAGTAAAAAATTCAAGTAAACTAACTTGAACTCAATAGACATCCTCAATGACGGCAACCTAGCAGCAAGATTATGATACAACACAGCCACGACCGACACCATTCCTGTCCTCGCCACAAGCTCCACTCCAGCTGAAGCCAAGTTCCATTCCTCCATTCCAGAGTGAGATTGTAAGTCGAAGTGCGCTGCTTCGTCTCTAGAGGTTTTGGTTTTGATGGTGAATTCGTGGTAGTGGTGTTCGAAGTTTTCTCTCATGCCCGCTGTGTCCGCTATTGTGTTTTGTAGGTCGTAGATTTTCTGGAAAAGATTAACAAAGTTTCTGATGATTGTAAGGATTATGTACCTATCTACACACAATACAAGAAGTTGTTATAATCCAATAACAATTTTCTTACTTCTTCGTCCAAAAAGGCATCCGGATGTCTCAACAGAGTATCATATATCTTCAACAGATGGTTAGCGCTCTCCATCCTATCCTTCGGCTGTCCAGCAGAAGATAGTAAGTAATACAGCATTTCTCTTGAATGGTAAAGAGATTGTGTGCCTTCTCCGGGATGCGAGGGCAATGACCGGAGTACTGCGCCGTATTGTCGAGCAACGTCTGACACGTTGCCCCAGGAGTATCCGTAGGATATCTTTGTGAACTGGAAAAGACGGTGTTGCTTTGATTGAACAAAAGCAATTTAGATTGGATTTGTTTGTAAAGATAGAGGGGTAAATGGACTTGGTGGTGTCTAGAGTGACAGGAAAAGATGCGTACCTAAAGAACATATAAAAGTAAAAGAAAATGTTTGTAACCTGATCGTAGATATCTTTCAAAGAATCGGCGATGCAACCGGAGAAATCAGGTAACATCCATTTCACACCACGCTGCACGGTCTTGGATTCACAAAATCTGGAATAAAATAGGGTTATTATTTAAAAAAAAACTAAAAACTGACTTATATATTACTTTGACCTGATAAAACGTGCTACCTTGTAGTTTGGCCCGTGTGCCCCGGCGGACAAGTCGCGGACGCGTAGGCTCCTGGAGCAGTCTTCTTCCACTTCAGCCCGTGGGAAGCGTCGGGAGCGCAGGCCTCGTCGGTAGAGCCGAGTGCCCACATGGTCACTGCTTTCGCATTGGTACCAGCGACGGAGGACACTTGACATCGGAATTCTCCAGATTTCTGTTAGGAAAAATTCATTGAACACTCTCTCTTTTATATTTTAAGTAACGAGGACTTGAAAAATTGGGTAAGCATACACCTTAGAGTAGATATGCAGTACCTTTGGTGTGATTGATTTATGGTCTGTGCACAAAAGTCTTTCGTTTTATTTCACTGTCAAGATAAAAGTGCATAAGAAGACCAGCATACCTGAACGTTATAAAGCTTGAGCACGCTGCCAGCAGGATACAGATCCTCCCAGACCTCCCTCCCCGGCGCCAGCGGCAGTAGCGTCCTCTCCCGCGCCCAGCTGAACCCGACCACCCCGTCCGCTCTGCCGGCGCCCGCTAAGCAGTTTATGCTCACGTTGTCTCCCTGTCAAGATTGGTGAAGAGGAAAAGTTATCAAATAATAAGGGAGAATTATGGCTCTTGTCACGTATTGAGGAACAAACAAGGCATTAAGCTGTACAATTAATTAAACACAATTATGCTGTTTTGAATTACCAGGCAAGAGCCTTTTAAGGACTTCAAGCGATTGTGATTTAGAACGGCGACCGATGTTTTGTTTAGTACCTTTTCAACAGTTAAAGTAGAAGGCACCAGCCGGATGTCCGGCGGCTTCAGCACCGCCAGCCTCAGCGCCCGGCATCGTCTCCGCCCCGCGTCAGAAGCAGCGCAGGACCACTTGCCTCCATCGAGCGCCTTGGCCTCCGACACGCCGAGCACAGACATGCGGCGCCCTAGAGCGTCCTCCGAGACGGTACGGGTCCAGATGTCTCTGAAATGTTATAATATAACTTGAATCAATAGTGAAGAATAAGGCCCGTATTATGAATGCTTGCTCAGCATCGATCTAGGCCTGAGTAACGCTTATCTATTAGATATAGATAAGCGTTACTCATATATATACTAATATATATATATATAATATTATAAAGAGGAAAGATTTGATTGTTTGTTTGTTTGTATGTTTGTTTGTTTGTTTGTTTGTTTGTTTGTTTGTTTGTTTGTTTGTTTGTTTGTTTGTTTGAATTGAATAGGCTCCGAAACTACTGGACCGAGTTAAAAAATTCTTTCACCATTAGAATCCTTAATTTTCCGTGATGAACA
The DNA here is from genome assembly GCA_963931895.1 of Eupithecia pulchellata. Taxonomy (NCBI): domain Eukaryota; kingdom Metazoa; phylum Arthropoda; class Insecta; order Lepidoptera; family Geometridae; genus Eupithecia; species Eupithecia pulchellata. The sequence continues at coordinate 9,270,458 of OZ007537.1, read as the reverse complement.
TAGGCTATATAATATTTTCAAAAAAGTTAGGGATCCGCATGAAAAATTCAATAATTGAACCGTGGGCTGTATATTCAACCTCTTTTTCTATTATGGCGCGTCAGAATAGAAAAAGAGGTTGTATAGCGCACGGTGCTTGCTTTTTCTCTACGGCCAGTGTCAGCTTTGGAATGTTGAGTCAATGTCAAAAACCCTAATGCTGTTAAAAAAGTAAAGATCCGTATGAAAACTGTGAAACCTATCGTTTTAGTGTGTATAATTTCTGAAATTTTTGTTTAATACCCGTGCGAAGCCAGGGCGGGCCGCTAGTGTTATATAAAATAATTACTCTGTAGTATAGGTGCCTAACTAATGTATGTCGTCACACAAAGACGAATACAAACATACTTAAGGGAAAAAAGATTTAATAACATTTATTTAACGTGACACTGAGATTTCACCCTCTATACGCTCAAATCTGATGAAATCTCAGGGTCACATTATTACCTACCTCATTGCTTATAATTTAATTTTTTTTGGCTGGTAGATACATAGTTAAATTTTATTGTAGAGGCAATAAATCAAAATAATAATAAATAAAACTGGACACTCCGCACGGTATCATCTAGCGAACGTATTAAACTATTTATTGTGTATTTATCGTGAACCTATATTATTTCCCTTACGTCTTTCTGATTCTGAAGACGAATTGAAAGTGGTCGTGGATACTGCCGTAAATTTTTGGGTGGGTAATTAATACATCCAGGCGCCTCGTGACCATGATCGTTGCAGCGTCATGGAAACGTAGAGGAAAATAAAACAATGGGTTCGCGATAAATTCCCGATGTCTTTAATATGATAAAGATTAGCGCCAACTGTTTGCATTTATCACAAGCAAGCCAAAAACACTCGTGTAAACAATAAAACATTAAAGTATAGGTAATAGAATCGGAATTCAGATAAAATTCTGGAAACTTTTATCGAATAACGTAATTGTATTTGACTTTTGGGAACATTTTCTGAAGCAGCGGCATTTTTTTTGGTTAGAATAATAGTTAGGACAATTGAAAATAATTGCTCTTCTATGTATAATATGTACAAAAAAGACTGGTTGGTACATAACAACAGATAAAACATCTCCAGGGCCAATGATGGAAATCGAGATCTTCACCGGATAGCGACGACAATTAGTACCGCTGCGCTGACACCATGCTGAGACTGAGCAGTGAATTGGTTAATTGATGAGATTTTACTTTACTGAATCCAAAATGTACCTACCCATCACATTAAACACGACATAAAGTTACTTAAAAACTATTTTTGTACTGAACTAAGAACTGACCTCGTAGTCCCATTGAAGTTGACCTCGACCCCGTCCTTGTACCAGGTGAAGGCGATATTGGGAGATCCGTATGCCATACAGCTGAGGATGAACTCCGACCCCTCCCACACTTCCGGACGCTGGTTTACGATCAGAGACTGTCAGAAGATAATTTTATTTATTTTAACTTTATATTTAACACATGACATTGAATGATATATTAAATAAAAAAAATTAACCATTACTAAGTAATCGCTTAGGGTTACGTTCCATGTTATACCTCTATTATATTTTATTATAACAATTTTTACGTTGGTTGTACCCACTGTGATATTATACCTAACAGTAGGTAAATAAGTAAAAATATTTTTATATTATTTCCGTTCTTATTATTACTCTTCTGACAACCTCTATCTCAGATCTTCAGGAACCTTGTTTTTGGTGGCTGCAGTTCAGAAAACATCTTTTTATTATGACTCTTTTACAGCTCAAGCCGTTAGACTATGGAACGAACTTCCTATTGAAATTAAAAAAGCGAAATCTCATCATACTTTTATAGGGAAAGTTTACGAATATTATTTAGATCAAAATAGGTAACAAGTCCCTCAAATACACTATTGTTTATTGGTTGATATGTATGTATATGTGTATGTTTATATTTAGGATATAAGTATTAGGATTATTTTAGTTTGTATTAGATTTATTTTCTTTATGTATACCTATTAGATTTATTTTTTCGTCGTACCTGCACCGCCGATATCTTTTATTTTTATCTTTGGTTGCTTCGAAAAAATCGCTTTAAGCAATAAGGCCGCCAATTTTAAACCTTTCAGTTTTATATTTTAGTCATAAGATTTTCAGAATAAAGAATTATTGTCTTATCTTATTTGCTACGCTACAAATTCAATCACAAAGTAATTTCTATAGATTCTATAGGTTATCCCATACAGCACTTCTACTCATAGCATAAGTTTGCGAAGATTTGAACATCATCACGATCTCTTAAAACTTTTGAACATATTCAGATTAACTTTGGGTTACACTTGGAACGTAATCCGGCGCTTTTCATGGATATAAACTAGCTTAACCTACTGTAAATCCGTGAATAGCGCTAGTGAAGCAGCTCACAGAAGAAATTAATTTAATTAATAAGAAAGCTGATCTCCTCCAGCTAATGATTTTTACCGAAAACCTCGTAGAGCATGCTACGATTTTAGCTACGGCGCGGCGTAGCAGATCTTCGAAATGGCATGCGTAGCAATGGCTTTGGTTCGTTGAATAGAATTAAAGCGGTCTTACATTTGGCAAAGTTCCTCTCAATTTTATGATGATAATATCTTAACGAACCTGCAGAAGTGACTAAAACATCGTATGTCGAAACGACATCTTTGCCATTCAAATAGGATTGAACAATGGCTAAAAAGCTGAAGAAATTTCACATAGCTATAGTGGATTTATTGAATTTGTAGATTTCAGTTTTTTTTTTACATATTTTAGAGATTGATAGACATATAATACTTTAATTATACTTTAGTTATTATACTTTAATTGACAAGAAGATTACATATTTTCTGGTAACTAGAATTTTTAATCCTATGTTAAGAAATATTGAATTAGAATTGAGAAAAATTTATAAGAGTTATCGTTTGTTACTATTTTTTAATCTGTGATGGGTGAACTATAAAATTTATATTCTCTTTGAATTCTGTGGTTTGCGCTTTTAAAATCAGAAGCTGATATCCAAAATCTGAAGAGACTGAATATTGATTATAGACAGATCTCGTATTTTAAAAGCTCCACTTATAATTTAATAGTTCCTGTTTTTACTTCTATATTAAATAGAGAATCTAAAAGCTTTTCTTAGATTTTTTATATTGAAAAATTTAAAATATCTTATCCGCATTCGAGCGGAGTGGATGCAAATCGCAAACATTTTTACTTGAAGGAGCACTTAACTATCCGCTGCGGTGTTTGAAACAGATTTCATTTACGAAGGAATATTTCGACTAACATTGAAGACACTTCCCCATTACATAGGCCTTACTGGGCTTTGAAATGTGATTATTCTTGCGCTTTACTGAATGAGATAGAGTGAATGAGTGCTCTGCGGCGACCGCAAGACACACGTCCCAAGCAAATTCAAGCCAAAAACGTTAGATAAATAAAGAAATAGTTTATTAGACAAAACCTACAAAAGACACACATTGAAAGTTAGTATAATACCATAACCATATAATTGACAATTCTGATAGATTTCATTTTATATGTACGTACTTACCTGTAGACTAAGAGCAGAATGCATGTGTAAGTGCACCGTGGCCGGCCGCAGCCTGAGCCTGTCGGTCCTCGCCCTGCTCGAGCCCAGTCTCGCCAGCGCCGCTTGCAGCAGCTCAGCTTCCTTCCGCGAGCCCCACACGCGCACCCACACCGACCGGGCGTTGTTTGCTTCTAATGAACTGAATAGTAGAGCTTGTATAGTAGATTTTTTTTAATCAGTCGAATAAAATAGAGCACGGGTTTACTTATCCACTTAAAACAACTGTAAATTGATTAAATAGTTTAACTCTCTATACATCACAGTAAGATAAATGTTGGTTCAAAAAGAATTTGCGGACAGTAACTGTACAAATTCAAATTCTGTAAAGATAAAATTTGCATAATTTATCCTTAAAACTCTGCGATCGTGCTAAAATCTCTCATCTACTACGAACAATTTACGTCAGCAAAATTCAATATTAATTTCAAGTTATAGCTGTAAAAATGGCCTTACCTTATGTTTAAAAATTCAATTTCGTCCTCCAAAGTGATGTTTGATGCCTTCAGATAGCTCGTTATCTGAAACGTTCAGAAAGGTAAGTAAAGGTAACAGTTCGGCATACTATTCAGTTTTCACTGAACTGCTTTCAGAGTCGTTCTTGTATCATCGTTCTTGATCCAATATCTTGTGACTCCAATATCAATGAAGATTAACTAAGAGAGGTGCTATTGTGAACAACTGACAACTTACCTGCTTTACTACCTCTTGAGATATGTTCATACTTGGCTGGTCTAGCACTTGTAGTCTCGTCTCAAAACGGATGGTAGCTGAAAAATATTCAAGATAATCCCACTAAATAAATAAGTACAAATTAAAAATAGTTACTAATTGATTCCGTGCGAATTGCTGTCGTGATTGTTTTTGCCTGATAATAAAATTCTGGATGCCTAATTGCCTATTTTAATTTTCGGACATGGAATTAATATGGAATTATATAAAAGATTTATATTTTTAAAAATAATTAGTTATATATATGTATCTATAAATCCATAAAAAAATCATGAAATCAAACAATTGCCTCTAGACGAGACTTGTGACGCGAGACTTAGACGGTAAGTAAAAGTTAATGTGAAAAATGTGTTTTCTGATAGGTATATCCTGTTGAAACTTCATACTTACAAAAATCTGTATCTTTCGGGTTGCAGTCACACGTGGTCCCGTCTTTGCACCCTTCTGAGCATTCTTCTATGCCACACTCTGAAAAATAAACACTTTTATAATTTCTCGACACTATTAATGCGAGAGTCAAAATAATTTTGTCAAGTATAACCACAAATTAATATAGTATTGTCAAAACGAAGAGAACAACATTTTTATGGAGCCAAATTTAATAAATACATATAAACAAAAACAACAAATTACAACTAGAATTTACGTTATATAAAGGCTAATTGCTCTTAGGCCCTTATTAAATTTTACATAAATAATAAGAAAATAATTTATAGTTGAAAAGTAAATTGTTAAAAGACGACCGCTGCGGAGCGGTAAGCCAAGTCGCCTGCGATAATTATTTGTTGGAATATAATTGTTCCGGGTGATTTGGTCGTGCAAGTATTATTAAAAATATTTAATATATTTAATTAAAATATATCAGTCATATATGTAGTACCAATATTATAACAAACCTCTGCTTAGCTTGGGACGGGATGATGCTGCATGGATTGTCTAGCATTTATTTAATACCAAGGATAGTCCCGAGGATAATGTGACTTGTGGGACTAAAATTTCAAGGTAAACTTAACGTTAAAAATCATAGGTACTTAATATCCCGTTCAGTTATTAGGTATTTTAACTTCTATACCATAAATGAAGCCTGCAGTAACCTTTATATTGAATAGTACGGTTGATCCTTTAAGATTTATTCTGAGTTAGCAGTAGTAATTATCTGTTTATTCTCAGAGATTGGCTGTGAACAAACCTGGTGAAGCAATCTGCGACTCACAGAGGTCGCCGGTGTAGCCGGGAGCGCATATACAGCTGACCGCGACCGGCCCCATCTGTCTGAGGAAACATTTGTTTTACATCGGCACGGAAAAAGAAAAACCTGTGAGGAAGTTTATGTTTCATTCATTGTAATATTGCACAAAATAGAGACGTTTGCCAAATGAAAACTCCTAAAATTACCTAAAATTAGAGTAAGATTATAAAAAATATTTTACTAAGCAATACAATTGACAACTGAAGGCAAAAAAATGACAAATCAATGAAATTATTTTAAGATTATTGTTTCTTAAAATATATTTTTTTCGATTAAAACGTGTCTTTTCGGTATTCCCTTAAGATACGATAACTACCCTTTGACCTGTACGACCGTGTACACTACGAATCATACGAAAAAATTCCAAGTCTTATCCAGAAGCCTCATTGCACGTGTTCGATTCCCGCCTCGGGACAAATATTTGTACGATCTGCAAATGTTTGTTCAGGGCGATCTGGTCGTTTACTATGTATAATAAAAAATATCTATACATGTATTAATATTGTATTATGTATATCAGTCATCTAGTACCCATAACACAAGCTCTGCTTAGCTTGGGGCTAGATGATGCTGTGTGGATTGTCCGGCATATTTATTTATTTATTTATTATTATTTATTTATGAGGAACTTATGACACATGAATCTTTCTCCCTCTAAGAACGCTGCAATAAATTTTAAAACGAAATAACTACCAAAAGTTTTGCTATCACCCTGAAAGCTCGTGTATTAAAGCTTGAACCTATATGTATAATACCTATGGGATTTCGAGCTGCGAATCTCACTATAATGTAACAAGGAAAATCGGCACAATAAACTTACTTGGAAAATTGCTTTTAAAAATTTAAGTTTCAGATCGAGAATATATAATATCATATAAACGAATATTCAATAACATAGGGAAAAATTGTAACAAAAACATTGAAGTACTATTACAGTTTACACTTCACTGAACAAAAATCTAAATATGGTTTACTGAAAATCGTGTCTAAGTCAGGCTACTAGCTTAAAGTGTCCAAAAGTTTAAGTAGGTACAATATCTCCCGTCTTTGATCTGTACGAGTAAGTACATACTAGGTATCAGATCATACGGTAATGGTTGAAAAGGGTATCTACAAATGATCTCACACGGCTTTGAATATTAGAGAAGCGAGATGCATCTTGGTTGGATCGATTTTTAGAGTTTACTAAAAGCTAGTGTAACCTTACAATGTTATAATTTACTTACTATGTAAATTATAACTATAATTTACTTACTATGTAACTATACTTGTATACAAAGATTTATATCCGTATCCCTAAAAACTTACTAACCGAGTATGAAAGTTTGCTCAATAAAGCTTTACCTGCAGGTGCCGCCGTGTTTGCAGATGTTGGAGGAGCTCGGACAGAGGGGCCCGACGCCGCAGTCAGCGCCGGAGTACCCCTCGAAACACGAACAGAAGAACTCCCTGTATATAAAGAAAATGTTATTTTGTTTGTAAAATTTTCAGTAACATTGTTAACGCCGCTAATCCAACGCGAACACAGTCGCAATGCAGAGCTGCAACTTCACGCTGTGACCATTCAAAATATCGATACAGCCCCTGCGCATGGCGCAAGTTTAATTAAGTTCATATTGAATTAGTAAAGCATTTTTTTGACGACCTCTGTGGGGCGGTGGGCGAAGGGATAAATATTTGTACGATCTGCAGATATTTGTTCAGGGTGTTCTGGTCGTTTTATATAATACTAGCGGTCCGCCCCGGCTTCGCACGGGTATTAAACAAAAAATTCAGAAATTATACACACTAACACGATGGGTTTCACAGTTTTCATACGGATCCCTTACTTTTTTTAACAGCATTGGGATTTTCGACATTGACTCGACACTCCATAACTGACACTGGCCGTAGAGAAAAAGGATCGTTTTTCTGAGAGAAAAAGCAAGCACTGTGCGTTATATATTCAACCTCTTTTTCTATTCTGACGCGCCATAATAGAAAAAGAGGTTGAATATACAGCGAACGGCTCAATTATTGAATTTTTCATGCGGATCCCTAACTTTTTTAAAAACATTATATAGCCTATGTTCATCGCGGAAAATTTGAATGGTGAAAGAATTTTTCAAATCGGTCCAGTAGTTTCGGAGCCTATTCAATTCAAACAAACAAACAATCAAATCTTTCCTCTTTATAATATTGGTACCTATAGATAATAAAATATAACCTATCTATGAAATAGCATACAAATCATCTATTATAATCATAATGCTCGATCTATTTATAAAGTTTTACCTATTTATTTCCGCATAATATAGCGCATTTCTCAGCAAACGCTTCAACACTTCTAATGAGTTTATTTGACCCGAGATTTAGACTGATTTTGGAACCAGAAAACATTGATCAATCCACCAATCTAGGAAATAAAGTAAAATGCACAACCGGCATAATTCAAGACTATTGTAAGTCTACTTTCAAAAGGCTGCTGCAATATCGTTTCCATTGCCATAACACAAGCTTAGCTTGTTGCTAGATGATACTGCGTGGGTTATCCAGCATTATTTTTTGTTTATTTATGTAGTTACAAGGTAGGTATTTCTATTTAATTTTATTAAAAAATATGTTTTAGTACTAACATAGCTATCATGCTACCTAGCTATGACCACTAAGGAATAACAACAGTTAGGAAAAACACCGGCCATTCCAAATGCTAAATCTTTTGGATAAATCTCACCCGTAATCTTTTGGGCGATACAATAATTTCGGTTGCAAATGGCTCACTACCTATTACCCTCATCGGTAGCTTTCCCGTCCAAACTGCCCTACACACTGGATTTTCACGCTTTATTGACTACCCTAATGGGTTCTTAGGATTATCTGAAAATTCCGAAATTGGACGTTGATTTTGATCAAGATGAATTTACTTCACCTAATCCGAGCATAATTCAATGAGTAGCGGTCTGCCCCGGCTTCCCACGGGTATTTAGCAAAAATTTGATTTTATATGATCCCTCACTTTTTTGAAAATATTCTATGTTTAATAAAGCCTATGTTCATCAGGGAAAATTAAGGATTCTATTGGTGAAAGAGGTTTTCAAATCGGTCCAGTAGTTTCGGAGCCTATTTCATTCAAGCAAGCAAACAATTAAATCTTTCCTCTTTATAATAATTAGTATAGATTTAAATTACTATTCAGTAAGCAGTTTTATCCGGTACGAATTTTCAAAATAAATATCAGAAAATCGAAGAAACTTTGAGTAAGAAATTAATAAAATATATTATTGCTTTTTCTTTATCAGAATGCTATATACAATAAATAAGTTTTGAAAGTCAATGTGACCGATTTTGCTTATAGGCTTTTTTATAAAAAAAAAACTCACTGAAAGTCCCGCCTAGCATAGCAATGCCCCAGCAGGCGGCACTCGATGGCGCTGCACGAGGTGGGCCCGGGCGGGTCCGCGGGCGCGCGCACTGCATACGTCACGTTGAACCCGAACACGTTCAGGAGCCCTAGGGCTCTCAGCTGTGTGCCTTCTAGGTGGTTCAGGGTGAGCTCCACTACGAGGACTGGGCTTGTGACCTAGGACAAAAGAAAAAAATAAATACATTTTTCTTCTCTCACAATAATTATTATGTAATTACACGACCTTAATTGCTTACTAATTAAGTGTAATTGCTATATAATTGATATATAATAAATTGATATATTCTAAAAATGTAAATAAGTTGTACCTGACCCAGATGTTCTTATTGACTCTACCTGTAAGTATGTGACTTCAATCAGTTGATTGCCATCGATAACTAATCAATTTTAACTGTCAGCACCATTTATTCGCTAAAGTGCTCCAATATAGCTAACATTTTAATAAAACTCAAAGAAAATGAATAAGAATAGAATTATTCAATAAAAAATTCTACGCAGTGGTGTATACACAAGGACCGAGTAGTATTTGGCACTTAACCAACGACGAAATTATAGTTTTTTTCCTCTTTTGCCAAGTAGCCTGGAAAAACTGCGCTGAAACAACGTGATTCAAAAATCCTTTGAAAGTTATCCTCTGGCACTCGGCATGTTAGAGATGAGTTATTTGCGCAGGGAATAATACGGTAACATCGTAGATCAAGTTGTAAAAAGCCTGAAGAAGCTGCAAAGTAATGAAAGTGCAATTTAATGTATGAGCAAAGAACTTCTTACTATCATCATCATCATCACCAGCCTATAATAGTCTACTGCTGGACGTATGCCTCCCCTAATGAGCGCCATAGATGGCATCATTATTTGGGGGTTATTGCCCATAATCCCCACGCATAATCATAATCAATAATCGTCTTACTATGGAAACTATAAAAATAAAAATTGACATCTCTTTATGGCGGAAAGGTATTGCATAACATAAAATTATTAGGTGTCCACGAATATTTAAATGGCCTAGGTGCCTTGCGGTCCACGGTAGCTAAGCGTGGTAAGGCATGCATGGTAAACGGGTTATTGTAATGTAAGTAATGTTATTGGTCCTAAAACATTTGTAACTTACATTGTAGTACACATTCGATTTATTGAACTGCCCGAGGTTTCAAATAGTTAAAATGCCTATGTTTTCATATTCATGTACCAAGCTCTAGGCGCTCGAGGCGTGTTTCTTCCAGTATTCAATGCATGACTTTGAATACCAGGAGAATACCATCCGTCCGTTATTTGTTCGCTTCACATAGAAACCAAGAAAAATATATGCAACTAACAACCTTACAGGGAAGAAGATAAGACCCCTAGAACTAACATTTATTTTGGCGTTTTTCGCATATCGGCTTATCGAGTCCATGAGTTTAATGTTTATTCTTCAAGACAAGAATGACAATGTGATGAGACTTTTGGATTTTGTTTTCGTTCCACTAAACATGTAATGTCAGTTGCTCTTGAATGTTCGGTGGATAAGGCTAGATGATAACAGCTGTATCAATGAAGTATAAAACCTGCCTAGCTACGAGAATGATCTCCTTTAATGATGTAGTATGCCAGGCGCAGGTAATCAACTTAAGCGTAAATCCAATGCTACAATAATCCAAGTATGTCCCAGCCAGACTAAGCAAAATTTTTGCATGATATAATGAGCTAAGATGAGCGCAATTTTAGTAATAAGTTTAAATAGATCTTTGATATGCTTCAGCGAGCAGCACACATCTTGTTAGGTAAAACATTTAAGCATCTAATTTCCCTAAATGACCCAACAAAAGTCGCGTCTTTTCTAAGATTTGTAAAAACAAGATTCGTCGAGTGCGAGTGTAACTCGCGCGCCGAGGGTTTTTAACTTTTGTCGTATAGGTAGGTACGTATAATGACGACCTATTGGCGCGGTGGGCCAAGGTCCGCTAACGACGCAGGAGGTTGCGGTTTGATTCCCGCTTCGGGACTAATATGTATTTGTACGATCCGCAAATTATTTGTTCGGGTGTTCTGATCCTTTTCTACGTACACAAAAATATATCTAGTGATACCTATACTGTATTAACTATAACAGTTATCTAGACTGAAAGTTTAAGAAAATAGTAAACTGATCCGGTAGGTTGTAAATCACATTGCAAAATCATTATGCAGAATGAAACAAGAAAGACATAAGCTGTTTGAAACATTCACACAGTGAAAAAATAAATAACATTAAACCAGCACCGTTTATAGCAAATAGTTGCAGGATGATGCTCGCTGCATTTTATTGCGAGCCAGTAATTTCCGTCGCAATACCGAACCGCAGATGCTAAAATGAAACGTGTTCGAAAACATTTAATTTTAAACGATGCTCGGGAATGTTTTTCAGTTTCGAAACACTAAGTCGTGAGTTTTAATTAAGTGTCGTTCAGTTCAACGATACTCTTTAATTATTTATTTTTTCTTTAAATATAATATTCCCTATTAGCAAAAGATTGCCTACGTCAGACCTGTTAGTAGGTACCTATATATAAATATCTAACTCATTAATCATTCACTATTATTATAATAAAAATAGCTGTCTATTTTTGTGTTTTGGGCATCCAGTTTTGCGACTTCATAGCACAATATTTATAAATCGTGCTATGGAACTCTCACACAATAGCTTCAACCCCTCGCAGACTTTTCGGTAACACTAATATTTTTGGTAAGAAGTTAAGAACATCAGACAACATCATATTATACCTAAAACTTTAGCAACTACAGCATTGATGCCTTCACCTGAAGAGAGCAGCGCCGTCGCCATCGTCGCCATCGAGATGGAATCGGACGCTGCGTGTTGTACCTGAGGACACGAGGGCCGGCCGCGCCACAAGATGCCTCCTTGGCTTTCTTTCCTTCTTCTTTTTCAATAGAAGGAATACTAAATCGGAATTATTTATTTTCAACCAATCCGTTTTCAAAATAAGCGACTATTTGATATGGACTTTTGTAATTTATTAAGACAACATAAGTAATGCCTTCCTTTTGAGCATAGCCAAACCGCTTCGTTTTGAAACCGAAGATGCAAATCAAAATAATCATCAAGAAGGGAGATAAAACCCTTCTTAAAAATAATAGACCCATCTCGCTCCTAAGTCACGTCTATAAGCTTTTCTCACGAGTTATATCGAACCGTCTCGCCAGGAGACTCGACGAGTTTCAGCCACCGGAGCAGGCTGGGTTTCGCGGAGGATATGGTACCATAGACCACATTCGCACAGTGAGGCAGATTATACAGAAGTCCGAAGAGTATAATCAGCCCCTGTGTCTGGCTTTTGTGGACTATGAGAAGGCCTTTGACTCCGTTGAAACCTGGGCTGTTCTACAATCCTTACAGCGATGCCAAGTAGACTATCGTTATATCGAGGTGCTGAGATGTCTCTACGAAGCCGCTACGATGAGTGTCCGAGTACAGGACCAGCAGACTAAACCGATCCAACTGCGCAGAGGAGTGAGGCAGGGGGATGTCATATCCCCGAAACTGTTCACGAGCGCGTTGGAAGATATGTTTAAGACGCTGGACTGGAAAGACAAGGGCATCAACATAAACGGCGACTATATCTCACACCTGCGATTCGCTGATGACATAGTCTTAATGGCGGAGTCGCTAGAGGAGCTGAACCGGATGCTGGACAGTCTAGCTTCAGCCTCCCGATGTATCGGTCTTGGCATGAATTTGGATAAAACCAAAGTCATGATCAATGCCCACATTGATCCAAGACCGGTGATCGTACATGGCCACCTTCTCGAAATTGTTTCTGAGTACACTTACCTCGGGCAGATTTTGCAGTTGGGTAAAAACAATTTCGAGAAGGAAGCCAAGAGGAGGATCCAGCTAGGCTGGGCAGCGTTCGGAAAATTACGTCGAGTCTTCTCGTCATCCATACCGCAATGTTTGAAAACGAAAGTTTTTAATCAGTGCGTCCTACCAGTCATGACCTACGGAGCTGAGACGTGGACACTCACGATAGGGTTGGTCCACCAGTTCAAAGTCGCTCAGCGCGCTATGGAAAGAGCTATGCTCGGAGTTTCTCTGAAGGATAGGATTCGTAACCAATTCATCCGACAGAGAACTAAAGTCATCGACATAGCTCAGAGAATTAGCCAACTGAAGTGGCAGTGGGCCGGCCATATTTCGCGAAGAACCGATAACCGCTGGGGTAAACGTGTTCTTGAGTGGAGACCGCGACTCGGTAAACGTAGTGTAGGACGCCCTCCGGCCAGGTGGGATGACGATCTGCGAAAGACTGCTGGCAGATGCTGGATGCGACAAGCCGAAGACAGGGCGCTATGGCGCTCATTAGGGGAGGCCTATGTCCAACAGTGGACTAACATAGGCTGATGATGATGACGCTGGTCTCTAGGTTTAGGTTCTTAGAATGAAAATACAATACAACCCGAGGGCTGTTATGAGATTGTGTTGTGATCCTTTGTGACAAACTTCAAGAAAAGTGCACATCTATATCATCCCTGCGTAGTTTATGAAGGCACTTTGAAAACTTTAGCAATTATGTGTGCTTTTTGAACTTTGAAGCTGACTATAAGAAGAGCGTCTGCTTGTGCTGGAAGTTGACAAGATGCAAATTGCAAACGTATGTTATGTATTACGACTATGATAGCGTGATTGTAATGCATTTTATGTAGAGTGAAAAAAATACATTAAATTGAGTACCTATTAATATAGGTATACAGTTTTTTTTTCTATAAGAGCCAGGGAGTTATTGTTTTTAAAGGGCGCCGGTTGCAACATTTAATTAGGTATTCATATCAAAAGAAATAAAATGTTGTATTTGGTCTCATAGTTAATACAGCCTTATTTGCCTTTGTCGTTAAAATCACCACAGACAGTAACAGTTCGAGGTGAAGCCCTTATTCATATCATTCAACCTTGTATAAAACTAATTCAAAAGATTTGTTACTAACATCTACCTACTCTTATGTTCCTTCGAGTAAACACCCTTACAATGTAATTTATCCTTGTTTACTCAAGCGAACGTGTGTATAATTTGACTCAATCAGCGATGTCACGGAGGAATTTTCTAATGTAATAAAGAGTAACGCAGAAATAACACGTTAAATGGATAAATCACATTCGAAAGCTGTCGCAATCATCATCATCATCATTAAGATAACATGGTGGTATAATCTTCACTTTTCTTCAAATCTCATCGAGCCAATGTGAAATTTAAATCTAGTTCATACAAGAATATTAGAAAAATATAAAATATTATCTTAAATGGGTACAAGGTATACGGCCTGTTTTTTGTATAAAAGTAACTTTTGGTTTTAATGAGGCGGACTCCACAGACTGTCTTCATAACCATTGGTCCACCGGTTAAGCAGTCTGAAAGGCCTTAAAGGTGATGGATGAGGCTTTAACCGAACCGTTGATAGATTTATTATCATTATTTTAATCATATTATCAGTCATTGGATTATAGTCATTTAAGGGCGAGTTCGCACATCGAGCGTGTTGTAGTAAATGTACAGTATAGCCAGCAGTTAGCAAAATTAAATTGGGTATGTAAATATTTCCACAAAGAAGGTACGAGCACGAACAAGCATCTACTTTATCTAACTGGCGAATAGAGGAAATGGTTAGTTGCGCAACAGTATGCAATAGAGCTCTTAAAAAAGCTTTAAAAGGCTCCATTTACTTTATACAGAAGTAGTGTTTTCCACTTGATTTTTATTTACTTATCAGAAGCAGCTAACTATAGTAGCTCTTTATATTACAGAAACGCTTCGCGGCCTGTAAATGGTACAAACACCATAAAAAGTAACTTCACAAAAAAACACTAAATCACAATGCCAAGAAAAACAAGTAATGAGAACTTACTAAACTGCAAAAAATGTGGAGACCATAAAAGTGGTAAAAGGCGACGTACGACGTGGTGACTCAAAGTGCTTGTTGGTAGCCGCACAAATGAACATTACAAGAGAAATGTTATTATTTTCATCTCTGACCGCTAACGATGAAAAAGTTGACCATTTTCAGGTCACGGCTACTGTAAAATTTTAAATCTTAAATGTTATGTCAAGGTTCACAATATGTGACGTTTACTTTTACGTTGAACGGATCAGAAGTTAAGAAGGCAGATCAACGTCATTTCTACAAGAATAAATTTAACTGTTTCCAAATCATCTGTTTTTGTTTGCCGACGTTAATCTATATCTATACATATAATAAAAATCTAACGGAACCCTGTCTGTACATGGAAGATATTTTAGAAAAAATAGTATAGGGACCTCTATTAACGCTAATAGGACCCAAAACAATGATTTTTAGAATTTTTGTCTGTTTGTCTGTTTGTCTGTTTATCTGTTTGTCTGTGCGTTTGTGTGCGATAATCTCAGAAACGGCTTATCCGATTTAGATGGGGTTTTCAAAAATATGTTATGGTAAGCTTCAATTAACATTTAGTGTTTGTTTCAAGTAAATCGGTTCATAAATAAAAAAGTTATCTATACTTATAATAAAACTGTAACAGGACCAATGCTGTACATTGAAGATATTTTGAAAATTTTTATTGGAGAGCAGTCTATTATCGATACTGAAGACAAAACTGTATTTTTTTTCATTCATGTCTGTCTGTCTGTCTGTCTGTTTCGCGCATCACGCCGAAACTGCTTGATGTATTCGAATGAAACTTGGTGCGATTTGAGTTCATACTACGAGGAAGGACATACTTAGGATACTTTTTATCCTGGAATTCAGTGAGGTTCCCCTGGGAGAGGAGATGGAAGCAAAATTATTTATACTTGCATTACGCCGAAACTGCTGGATGCATTCGAATCAAACTTGGCGTGATTTGAGGTCATTCTACAAGGAAGAAAATAGGATACATTTTATCCTGAAATTCAGTAAGGTTCCCCTGGGAGAGGGGATGAAAGCAAAATTCCTTAACCTAACCATCATGCCGAAACTACTGAATGCATTCGATTGAAACTTGGCACAATCTGAGTCCATACTATGGGGAAGGACATTTAATATATTTTATCCCGGACTTCAGTAAGGTTCCCGTGGGAGAGGAATGAAAGTAAAGTTCCTTGACCGCGCATCACACCGAAACCGCTGAACGTATTCGAATGAAACTTGACACGATTTGAGTTCATACTACGAGTAAGGACATAGGATACATTTAATCAAACATATTATTGTATTTTATGTTTTATTTAGGTTTTATTTTTACCGAGGGACCGGCTAGACTAAAGCCTGATGTTCACTCTTGCGCTTCGACTAAGGAGTCCAAAGAGTTAATAGACAAGATTTTTTTTTTCGATGGCGCGACATTTTGCCTTTTTCTCTCACTTTTTCTCCACGACAACGAGTCAAAGTGACAATCTATTTTCTGTTTTTTGATCAATGAAGAGCAATGAAGACATAAAAACTGGCAGAAGTCCTTCTGTTATTTAATTATAAATTGTAAAATATTCTCCCAAGAACGTTACGGAAGGTCATAATGGTTGAATATGTGTTGTACACAATATCCAACAGGTAAGTACCGCTCTATGATGTATTTATTTTCTTTAACTTTGCACCCTACTTCGCCTGAATAGGTACCTAATAGGTAGAACTTATTATCAGGCGAAGTAAAATGTAAGTATGATCCATGCAATCTTCATAAACATGTTCAAATGTTACTTAAAATCCTTAGATCAAAGAAATTACAGATAGTTCGTCCGATGCTATTTGCACTGAGAGATGCAAGGTGTAGGTACGAACAATTTTAAGCCTAAGTCGTCGAACATTTAGCACATAACTCCTTACTTTTCGATAACTCTCACGGTTCCACGGGGTTCCACGCTTCTCCCTTAGTAGATCAAAAAAACTCAGCTTTATATTATGATGGTTTAAAATTAGACACTTGACGCGAGTCCCTGGTCATTTGTAGTTTCTTTCATCGAAGGAAACCTCATTCTGTCCTGTCTCCATTTGAACGGAACCACGAAAAAGAAACTAAACCAATCATGTTTTTATTTTTTGCAGTAAAATATGTATGGACACTGACACTGGGTGATGTGTCCAAAAGTCCTGTAAGGTCTAAAGGTTTAGATTTTTGGGTGTTCTACAAGTAAGTTCTTAATCTATAATCTATTTTAAAGTAGAACCTTTAGATCAAAAATACTTATGATATTGCGTGCGCTGCTCTCACCGCACCGACTTGAGACGCAGCTCTCCATCTTTATCTATACATTTCCGCTGCTGGAAGAATACTCAAACGTATCGTGTGATTATGTGACATACCAGAGGCATATTGATGTGATTAGTTCAGTAGAAAAGGGGCCCCAGTCGAACGTCTCGAAACCAAAACCGTAAATAAGAGCAAGTAAATATTTTTTTCATAACGCATTTACTGCCCTGCTGCGCTAACTGCCCCGTTACACCGGGGCAGGAGGAAAACGTCTGCGGCTTTGAAAGTTAAAGTTAAGAAGGCTCATGGGGGCTTAAAAAAGTCAAGTCAAGCAAAGAAAGCTTAGAGCAGACTTTCTATAAAAAATAGGTACATATTTTCCAAATAGGTATGCTTTATAACATCTTTCGCTCCCCAGCAAGACAGGAGAGGAGACGGCGGCGGCGGCTGCAGTGATGTCGCGCGGTGCCTGTGGGCGAGCTACTCATCTGACGTGTCCAAATTCTAAACTATACTGTCCAGTCCTCCCGGTCATCAAATGCTTTATGTATTATCTTTCTGTCATTGATTGCTTTTTCTATTTTATTGTTTGTTATTTGTGTTGTTAAGTTGGTTTGAATTATTAAATATTTTGTAAAATTTTATTTAAAATAACTATTTTTTTATTTGTTTATTACTACTTGGCGATAATATATAAAAATCAAGCGTAATTTCCAAACAAATCAAGTAATTTCCAAACAAATCAGTACTATGGTACCTAGGTATGTTTTTTCATTAAGTTATATTTCAAATTATAACAGCATTTAGAAACATTAAATTGTTTTTACATTTCTTCCATTATAAGTCGTGTACAGAATGATGACGAAGATAAATGCGGCACAGTATAGGTACTGTCCCACGTAGATCAATATTTGATTTAGTTTTTTATTCCTATCCTATCCATACAGTTCTTATATAAAATTTTGATATTTACCTAAATATATTTATGTAAATACATTAAAAGTGTAAAAAGACAGCACATTGAAGTTTTGTTTTTATTTAATAGTAGAATAGAAAAACTGTAACTGAAACAAATGTATGACAATCGCGGACGAAGTCGCGGGTACAGCTAGTTAAAATATAAATATAGTTCCACAGTATATATAAATATAGTCTTGGTTCTAAGATGTTTTAACATTCACGTGTCTCATCCCATTTTCTGCGATCTTTCATTTTAGGTGCTATAAATGCAAAGCGTCGGTCGGCGAAATTTCGCGTACCAGCGCTCTTGACTGCGGTGGTCTTGATTTCGAATACTGCTTTAAATGGACTCGGATGTCAGTGACCATGGCCCATTTCTGAGCTGATCCTTTCAAGTATTTGTTTGTTCGTTGTTAAATAGGAAAGCTTTTGAATTTAGAAGCAATAGCATGTATCATAATCTGCCTGGGAAGTATCAGGATTTGTGAGTTTTAAGGTCATGCTCACCCTTTTTCCATTTTCACCTATTTCAGTGAACACTAGCAGTGGAAGCATATTTTTAAGTTTTATATCATTTTGACAGCGCATAGGATAAACAATAACCTTGTCTATGAACCTTTTGAATTGTTCCATGATTATGATAATGAATGATTGATTTAGATAAGTCTGGGCAGGTTTTGATACGAAGCAAAACCATCAGATAAGTTATTGCAAAAATTTATCATATTCCCAGTTTCGTCTCAAGCTCTAGCGCAGTGGAAATGGTAATTGTTTAGAAATGCCGTTTGGCTGAACGCCATACCAATCCGTTGCAGTTATCTTAGAACTGGACCTATCTTGCCAGCGTC
The DNA here is from genome assembly GCA_963931895.1 of Eupithecia pulchellata. Classification (NCBI taxonomy): domain Eukaryota; kingdom Metazoa; phylum Arthropoda; class Insecta; order Lepidoptera; family Geometridae; genus Eupithecia; species Eupithecia pulchellata. The sequence continues at coordinate 9,251,479 of OZ007537.1, read as the reverse complement.
GTCGCCTCGATATGACACTCGAGTGTTCCATATCTTATGACCTGCGTGTGGCCTATACTCGTAAGTTGGAATGACAATTAATGACAATGAAGTTTTTTGTTCCGCCAATAGCTGTTTCAAAAAGATTATGACTCGGATCCGATTTTATTCCAATTCTTCTTAATACAAACATTTTATGGTAAAATGCGATACATACCGTGAATAGTTAAGTTATCTCTGTAACGAATACTTAGACACATGTCTATGTAAATTTATTACAGAGACTTATGCCGAAGTAAACGTACTCCATTCTTTAGAATCAAACTGGGCAACAAATAATTTAAATCCTATCAAGCATACAAGAAGCGAAGCTTTAAGAGAAAGAGAGAGAGAGAGAGGGAAAGAGTTAATTTATTTTATCAAAAAAGTAACGAGATAATTAATATAAAGGAAAGGTCTCTATCACATTTTCGAGATCATCCAATCACTACATATTATATACATCTTTACCGTACAGCCCCAATTCTAATAAAGCAAGCACTAGACAATGGTAGTGCATAATGGAGCTGGAGCGGGCCCTAACGATCTAAGATGGCGGTACACAGGATTAGGGCGAGGCTGAGAGCATCTGAGTGGAACATGTCTACAGTGATGTGAGCCCAGAGCTTCATTACATCAGTTTCAGGTTAGTTTTGAAATATAATAGCTAAGGTTGTTTTAAAGGTCTTCATTCTGACTTGGGTAAGCTAGAGTTCAAAGCATAACTAATGGAAAACACGGCTTGATGTTGAAATTGCTATATTACTTTATTGTTACGACTTACATTTCGTTCTGGTATACCAGCCGGATAGGGCTTTTGAAGAGCTTCTCAGGTTTTATTTGTTCTAAAGAAAGTGCGTGGGTAAGCATCAATACAGTAAAAAGGTTACAATTATATACGATCTTAATACTAATAATATCTAGAATGACACAATCGGCGGCTTTATCGCTAATAGTGACCTATTCCAGGCAACCTTAGATAGGATACGTACCGGTATAAAAATTAACGGTGGCGTTATTATCAAATATGTTTATCAATGGGTAACACCGCGGGGGCACGCATTCACTTATAATATAATTTACTTTTAGAATTTTCGAACAATTCATACAAGCGTTCCAAAATTAAAAGCATAGTAGCATAGTGCAGTTATGTATGATGGGTGCGGTGCGGAACAATAGTAAACAATGTTTTTTTTGGAATTTCAAGAATAATATTCTCCTGGGCCGGTGCAAGTGCCGATTAATCAGCATTATAGTCGATTCACTCTAAGATTTTCGCCGAAAAAAAAACATGTAACATCCGAATCGCTATAAGTAGGTACCGCTGTACCTACTTACAGCGATTCGGATGTTACATGTTTTTTTCTGAAAAATAAACGTGTGGACGAAAAGGAATACATTATTGGTACATGTAACATTGGTTGAGCGCAGAAGCACACTTGAGTCTGTGTAGTAGATGCTTAAAGTACTACTAAAACCTAAAGTTAACGTTTTCAAACAACATTTGTTACAGACAACCTAAGCAGACAACAGTCACGTACTTACAAGACCTTATTACTCCCCATTCCGGTATTAAAGTCTCCAATAGCCCTTGCGGGTAAACTTCAGTTTATTGTTTAAAACAGCTTCCGGCATATCTCTGCAATTATTCTCGTTGAAACTTGAACTTTGTTTGCAAATAATTTCTTTGTATTTTACACGTTAAATGGGACTTACTCTGGAGGAAAATGACGGCATTAATATGTAATCGGTGTATTGAATTCATGAAACATGGAAGAAACTTCGCATAAATGAAATAAATATGTAATTTACTATGTCAGTAATTTTTTAAGTTGATTTAAGATTTCGTAACAAATATTTTTACAATTAAATAAATAACAGAAGCAAATAAGAGGACTAGTATTTTCAACTGAAACAATTGTAAAACAGACTAATGCTAACAATCTACATGTAGTCTCAATTGATTCATATCAATCTTAAAAATATTATTATATTCAATGCAAGATATATTTATTTAAAAATGTTTTACGTTGCTCCCTAAAAATGATCGAATTGTCAAACAACTAACGCAATGGCTGCGCCTCCGATGGTCCTTTGCCCAAAGATCGAAAACTAACAGAAAAACATTTAATCGTTTCCAAAATAACCAGCAGCGGGCAAGGTGCAAAAATTTAACGATAAGGTATTTTATTCAGCATAATTTTAAGAAATCCGCTCATTGAATTAAAAGCTCTAAGAAGTTTGTTTCAGCAAATGCGATTAAATAATAACCAGATTCGCCGAGACAATCTTCACCTTGAGCATCATTAATTTTAAGTGATAAATTAGAAAAGCAACCTCAGTTATCTAATTAAATTATATAATAATTATCTGCAATAAAGCCAAACAAAAAAAGCTATAAAAAGCTAATCGTAAAAGTTACATAACGGATGTTACTTTCAATAAACATAAACAAGAACCCAAATTAACTTAGAAGACAATTTACACATCCAATGTTGCTGTTTTGACTCCAAACGACAAGAAACCTGTCTCACATTATGTGAAAAGGGTAATAATATACGATTTCTGTCCTAAAAATCTTATTTTGTGGTTTATGAAATATTGTAGCGCGTTTTACGTCATAAAATATCACGTAAATTTGTTTGTTGAATATTAAGAAGGACTAATATATAGAGCGTCATAGCGCCATGTCTTCAGTTTGACGTATCCAGCATCTATCTGCTGTTTTTCGCAGGTCATCATTGGCCAGATGGGCTGGCCAGAGGGTATCCTACACTACGTTTACCCAGTTTTTGTCTCACTCAGGAACACTTTTGCCCCTGCGATTGTCGCGATATAAGGCCGGCCGGCCCACTCCCACTTCAGCTCGCTAATTCTTAGATCTATAGATTCTATAGGTCAAATCTACTACACTACTCGAAACAAAAAAACATCAAGCCATAGAGTATATATTGTAAACTTTTGACTTCAAAACAAGGCTGGGTCAGTCGGCCGTTAATCGTTACAGATTATGAAGTCTTCATATTAACTATGTACATTTTAACATTATGTCGCTTCCTTTGCCGAACTTTTTTTACTTCTTTGTCAAATACTTTCAATGAAAAATGGCAAACCAACCACGAATGGCCAATAAAAAAAGATAACACTTGTGATCAAGAGTTCTAGAAATATAAAAAAATATTCAGTCTCAGTGACGTCTTGTACCCAATAGCCGTCTGCGAGCAATACATATCAATATGTACATACCTATTTGTCAAAGTAGAAATCATCCGATGAGAGAAGATTGCCAAAATTTATGTACAATTTACGTAACGAAAAATAATAATGTACATCATTATTATATGAGTCTAAAACCAGATTCACTTTGTTCTTATCTAAATATCAAACTGAATTTTCAAAACGACCACCAACAAACAGTGGAGATGTTAATTCGATTGAAAGTTTAATAAGATACACCTAAAGTGTAGACGTAAGTAACTGCCTATCTATTAAAAACCTCTGCATATAACATTCTCTCTTTTGAATTTAGAACTAGAAGAGTTTAGGACAAACTACATGCTCATTCGAATGTCAAATTCAAATCGCGAGAGTACAGGCGTAGAATAAGGAATGAACACGTACTCTGCAAACGGGAGTGGGACGGAATAAAGTCCAGCCCTGCGATTACGGTAAAATATCCCATTCAATGGATCGCCATCCGAGGAGACTAGGTCTATGCAATTTCGGTTTCCATTATGTGATACAAAGCATATGCATACAATTTTAACGTAATATTTTTACGTTACTTTGATTTAGATTTGCTGTAATAGAATAAAAATGGTCAAGTGTGAGTTATCTTTGATATGTAATATGTTGTGACGCTAAATTCCGTCGTCGGTCGACTCCATCCTGGCAGTAAGTTGTATGTATTCTTAGTACTGGCGTTCATAGTACTGGCAATTAAATCGTATATCGTATATGCTCAGTCTCCTCGGATGGCCCATTCAATGGGAATGGGAGGTTTTAGCGTAATTGCACCGCAGATGGGGTCCAGGTGAATAATGCATGTTGCAGCTCCATCTTCGGAGGACCGATAAACTCTATAATATACTTAGAATGTAGCGGATAAGCGCCGTCTTGGACTTGGAATTTGTACACCTTGTTGGGGATTGGACGAGGTAGTGAAATATGGAGCCGGATCGGATAAAACGAGTACGTAAAGCTAAAGTTGTAGCACCTCTTCTTATCAACATTTAAGATGCGCTTTATTTCAATATAATAATGTGTTTGTTGAAACAACTAGAAAACCGACTTCACATTTTTTTAAGTTTACATAGTTTTTAACTATTGAGGAACTAATTAGTACCTAAGTATGTTTTGGACAGCAGCACCAATTTCTGATCAAAATCTTTACAAAAACGACAAGAACCATCTTAATCCGTCTAAAATTAACGTAGAAATAGGTGTTCAAAAATATCATTATCCTCTGTTCTTGAAGTCTGTTTAAAAATAATTGAGAAATGAGAGATTTGAAAATGGAAGGGGCGACTGAAATCATTCTTAATTGTGCATATTCAGCGAAACACCTCGTTACAAGTATTAAAATAAAAAACCACAAACAGGCTATTATTTTGATCGAGAAGGTTTTATGCAGCCGAGAGCAATTACCAACACAGAATTGCCTTCGACTGTAGGTGGGGCTATTACATACACGAGTTATTTGTGCTGGGAAGAAGGGCTGACTGTTTGAATTTTCTTAATTTTCTGTTCTATTGGCTATATTTTAGTTACTAAACAGAGTGAACTAATTTTGAACATCGTTTTATGGTGTTATTTAAATATGAATATTAAAAATAAATAATGACGGACAATCTACAGCATCATCTAGCCCCAAGCTAAGAGCTTGTATTATGGGTACTAGATGACTGATATGCATAATATAATATTATTACATACTTAGATAATTTTACTATACATAGAAAACGACCAGAACAGCCTGAACAAATATCTTTAGATCATACAAACTTTTGTCCCAGGCGGGAATTGAACCCGCAACCTCCTGCGTCGTAGAGGTCGTCATGAATCACGATTCATGGTAATTTTTTTATTTTTATTTTGTAATAAATAAGGTAAACCTACTAATATATAAAAACATTCCTTTATTGTTTAGGTTAATGCTACACTTATTCATTCAAAAGATATTGAACCCCCGAGAGCAGCCGTGACCGTGACCTATATAATATATTTAGTAGGTACCAACACTTGATCTTCGAATGGAATATAAAAAGGACACGGTCCCTAATGGATCGCAAAACGTCATACACGTTTTCAACTCTCAACGACGTCGTCATGTTTAGTCACAATAATTTACAACTCGAAACTTGTTTGTACTTACTAGAAAAATATTTCTGTTTTATGTATTTTTAACTAATCCTTTGAATATTTTCATCATATTTTTATTTCAGCAGCCACGTCTCGCCGCGCTTCGTGTCAGCCAGCTACGGTTTAGCGGTGTAGCTAAAAACAATTAATATAAACTACTAGTTATGCCTTATTAGGACGTTATAGGGAAGGAATAAGTCACCAAAGTTTATGTAGGTAAGTTTATTCTTGAACAAATAGTGCTTTTGAGGCACCGAGGCGTCAATTTTATGCGAATATCGACACATCTTTTATGCATGCTCGACCAACCCTGCCAATATAATATACATATATATATGTATGCATGTAATGTATCATACCAAATAGCTTTGCATATTTCGAAGGATGTAAATGAGTCGTATGTCAAGAATATTGACGGGAAACGATGAAATCATATATTACCTATGTACCTATAACATAAACATTCTGAAAGAACGTTTAAGGTACGTTCTACGGTTGTACCTATTTATGGTAAGTACGTCCCTATACCGCCAGAAATCATTATCATCATCCTACATATATACTCCAGTGCTGGATGTAGGCTTTTTCTAAAGAGAATCTCACTTAGTATTTCACTCACTGAATTACTTTAAAAATTAAAATCCCTAAAGGAAGACCTCTCTGGAAAGCGGTTGCGATATATATGCATTAATTATGTTTGCCAAATTATTGATTTCAAGCGCTATTACATCGTCCTCAAGGTATATTTTTCCCTGCTGTCTTAGGACTTGTTATCGAATCGTTCCATCATTCACAGCAAACTGCCGTCAACACTTAGAATCTAAATACATTGAAGTAAATTTCATTAAAATAATAAGGTACTGATTGTATATTAGGCGCAATGTAATTAGCATTTTAATAAAAAAAAATTTTTGGTGGTGTTTCTCTGTGGTTTTTCCACAAAGATATCTTAATAAAAATATTTTTTTATGTAATTTTCCTTTCATTCCAATAACCGAAAGATTATAGGAAAGGAAGATAAAAGTTTCTCTTTTTTTACATAAAAATAGATTTCTACGGAAATGTCCAAGTAAACAAGTCTAAACGGCAACTGCTCCGACTGCCTGAAGCGTGACACGATCAAAGGAAATAATCTCGGTCCTATTCAGGACTTAAAGGGTCTTAACACAAAGTACGTATTCTAATTTGGGTGACAGCATTTCTTTATAGCTGGGTAACAGTGCACAAAACACTCCTACGCGAGATGTCAGTGCAGATCTTAGTTCCCCCACTTAGAATTAGAATTAGAATTAGAATTAACAGTTTTGCAATTCACATTTTCAATAAATATCTATTAATTACCAAGAAAAAAAGCAACACTCGTTTCAAGTTATCATGAAAAGTTAAAAACAATGAATTCGAAAATTCAGGAAGCTTTATAAATATAAAATTATTTGCCGTTTCGATTATTTGCGGCTAAATAACGAAAAATCATTGAGTAAAGTACCAACTCCCTTACAAATCGTGACAATAAAGCTTTACAATGGCACAAAAGCTAACATTCACAGAAGAAAACTCTCAGTCAACAAGTTCAAAGAAATGTTGTCTTTATGACAAATATCGTTGATCATTGTAAATGATTTTTACGTACGGACTAGGCGCCCATGCCTACATTGATTGATTGCTTATCTTTAGGGCCTCTGGGACGAAGATACACGTGAGAAAATTTCTGAGCGAAGATGTGTTTTCGTAAATATTTTGGCCATGTCCGGTTGAGGAAGCTACTAATTTTTGTTTGTACTTATGTTCATCTACTTTTAACAAATGTACCTCTAACTTTCCTAACATTTGTTCGTCAGCATAATTTTGTCGAACCGTTAGAAAACAGTTGCAGTTGAAGGTGTTCCAATAACTTTGGACACATATACCTCTACTATTATTATTATTATTTATTTATGATCAACTAAAATACCTGAAAATTTAAAAAACGCACTAATCCAGAAAAACAATAAATTTTTTTCGTCCTTTTTAGCTCTTATTTTTTTCTCGACCACGTAACTCGACATGACTTTTAACTCTCACGGTTTCAGATTTTCCTTTAGTTGCCCTGAAATAAAAAGCACGCACGGTAAAAACGCACGCTGTATTTACCTTGTGTGTTGCGTTCAGAGAATATTATGTAACTTTTCTGAAAGCCCTCCTTCCTCTAGTTTTTACTTCATCTGAGGAGAATACAGTCTTTAAATTTAAAATGGAAAACTTAAATAGTTATGGGATAACCAAGTTTAATAACAACAAGTAATGGTTATTCAATTCACTCTTTTTAGTTTAATAAGCCTTTTTGTCTACAAAAAGCCTTAGGTATCAATCCGTAGGTATTTAGTATACCTATAAAAGTACAATGTCCAACGACACAGATTACAGAAAGGATAATGAAATGGTTGATCAATGATGTATAAACCACGGTCTGAAGGGCAGAGACATCTTTTGTGGCTTACAGAAATCAAATAAAGATTTGATTTATCAAAGTTATTAGAATTATAAACAGGTTTGAAAGACATAGGCTTGGTATTTCTTAAACGTCCCTAGGAATTATAAACAATCCTACATTTATTCATATATATTACTAGCAGTCCGCCCCGGTTTCGTACGGGTATTAAACAAAAATTTCAGAAATTATACACACTAACACGATGGGTTTCACAGTTTAAAGAATAGTCTAGCTTCACATCTGGCATGAAACAAATAGGAAAATCTTGCTGTTCGAAAACATTTACAGTTGAATAAATGATTTGAAATCAGGAAGGGATCAAATAACAAAACGTTTTATTCATAATGCTTATACTCTTGTTTTTTTTGCAAACAGAACGTGAGAATTGAGAAGAGAATTTGTTCTTATCGGTTTATGTAAATAAAGCTACCTCCCCAAAGCCTTCGCACTTACTCTGGACATTGTCCTTCGCTAAAATATGGTTGTTTGGTTGTTTTGTTAAGCTGGGAGTGATTTAATACATTTTTATTTACCACAAAAAATCATTATCTCCAAAAAAAAAACATTGTTAAGATACATATGTATGATACCAATTTTATTAGAATTACAAGTTACAAAATAAAAATATTGCAACTTCAAAAAAACAAACCGAAAATACAAGAATAAACCCAATTTCTTAATAAACTTTTATGAGCTCTTCATTTCCTGACCTATATAATTTAATTTCTGCACCCTCCCGGAAAAATCCCTTGTATTCTGGCGGGAGACCGTCGAAGAATAACAAGAAGCTACTATTAGTTTTTATAAGGCTTAGGTACTATAAAATTACAGATTATCTATAGACGGGCAAAAAGCCTTTATTAACAAATAAAATTACAATGATCTAACTAAATAAAAACTAGTATTTACAATTGAAACAATTGAGCTAACTGCAGACTGTTGCGAACAAACTACAGGTAGCTCAACTGATCTATATTGTCGGGCACCGCGGCGGCTGCGAAGCGGCCGCGCGTGGTAGCCGGCTCTATTGTTCTCCGCGTTCGGAGCTCGTATCCATTGTATGTAGTCGTGCGGTATTCACTATTATCGTTCGGCCAGCGGGTTCACGTGGTTGGTAACGAACAATATATAGTATAATTATTAACTAATGAGTGTAATGCATTATTATGAATGTTCTTGTATATATGTAAATAAATATAGTTGTAAGTATATTACTAATGTAGTATGTAAATAAATATAGTTATAGGATATTATTAATGTAGTTATATAATTGATAAGTTTATAATTTATAAAAGTGTTATAATGTAGGAGAAGCCTACAATATCAATACCAGTTGGAAGTGTACATACAGATTATCTTGACGATAAAAAAAGCTAAGGAGGAGTTTTGCTCTAACTCGAAAACTAAATAAACTACCTAAGAAGGTAAAGGTAATTTGTTCGCGTCCTTCCATTAACTTAAAAAGATAAAGTGAACAAAAAAATAAAGGGACAACTTTATTTCCTAGTTTTACTTATGAATTTGGTAATGTGTTCCGACTCCTGTAATTGATATTTGATATTCACAGCGAGTTATAAGATCTTATGTATAATATTGTATGTTATATTCATAATTATTATAATAATGTGTAGGTATGTTACTGACTTTAAATTAAAGAGTACTTCACTCTGTGAAGTTTTCTGTTTGTCGCAGAAGAATATTTTATGAAGTTACCAGCATAATTTCCCGTCTATTGTCTCCTAAACTGAATCGTCAGGATTATGTCAACATAATATGTTGACACAATCCTGACGATTCAGTTTAGGAGATAACTTGATATAACTGGATATTAGAGATAACTTGCCTACTTAGAACAGACATAATATGTCTGTTCTAAGTAGGCAAGTTATAGAGCAGCGCTTGTTACAAAGTTAGCTAACTAACCGTTATATGAATTTACTTGTGCGGCTGATAGTATTATGCTTACGGAAACTGTAAACTTGAGATACGGAAAGACATTACCTTCCTAATGTTGAGCTAGGGATGCCTTCATAAAATAAGAGGAAGTATATGGAAACTTCCTTTTATTCTGGTGTAGGTTCCTTTTGTAAAACCTTCATGGAAGCATTCTTTACGTATTATCCAAAGAGATCTACTACTAGCCTTTCCTTTAAAATCAAACGGCTATAATATCATACAAAACATCCAAGATCACTATCTTGGATATGCGGAAGCAATTCGAATTTTAGCGGAATAATGGAAAAGCTTCGAGGAACATCTGAGATTACTTTTTTATTTATATTTATGTCTTCTTTGACGTTAAGATTCTTAAGCAAAATAAATCACAACCCTCCATCTAAAAAGATAAGCTCATTTCCTTATTCTCATTTGTATGATATTATAGGCGTTTGATTTTAAAGGAAAGATGAGTTTACTAAGATACATACCATCTTTGAATACAGAAAGTGATAACCATTACGTTAGGTAACTCTGACTCTTGATGGCCACTAATAAGATCCAAGATCCTGTGCAATATTCATGCTGGTGAGTTAGTGAAAGTCCGTTAGGCAATCGATTGCCTCATTGTCGTTTAGACATTCTAGACCTCTGAGAATTGATGAATGGTTTGGTGTTAGTGGCTTTTGCTGACAGGCAGATCTGCAAATGTGTCCAAAATCCGATTAAATGCGAGTCAAACTCACCTGTACAATTTGGCATATAATGCCAAGAATGATGATTAGAAATAGGAGATGACTATCCTTCCAACAAGCCACTAATATATATATGCGAAAGTGTGGTTACCTTTTACGGAAGAATTTAACAAATAAAACTTTTTACTGGCGGATAATATGTAAAACTGAAATAGGTTATTGTAGTGTATCAAAAATTAGTCCATCCCGCCTATTATTACCCCTACTTTCCTAAAGTCTGTAGGTTTAACGCTCCATGCATTAGTTTCATTTATTGACTTATAATTAAATCTTTAAAAAAATGTCTGCAATGAAAGACGCACTCATTATGTCCCAAGTTTTTATCGTTTTCAACCATTCGGGTGGAAGAGTTAAACGGTGTCCGAACTAGAACAGTCGTAAATCTGAACTGGCTACTAGAGTACAACGACTGGGGCGGTTAGTTTGGCGCAAAGTAACGGAAGCGATTGAATAAGCAAGTCCATTGTTTTAGAGATATACAAGGTAGATTAATTGAAATACTTACTCGCAATGAATCAAGCGTGAGTTTTCAAGAACAAGAGAGTGGAAGTAGTTAAACAATTAAGAGAAGTTTAATTACCAACCGCAACTAAAACAAGAGACTAATTTCAGAAATTTTCTTTGATGAAATTTTTATTTACAAAACCGTTCGCTTTCGTCTTGAGTTTTAAGAAATAGAAAATAGCTTCTATGCACATACCTCTATATAATCTGCCTACCTAAAAAGACTAGTATGGAGTCTACTCAAGAAAATCAAGGAAAATAAAAATATTTCTTCCGACAGAAATCATGAAAAATAAGAAAAATTAATAATAAAAACAAAGGCAAAGGCAAACATTTTTCTTATGTATGAGGCGCAATGCAAAACATATAACGTAGTAAATAGTATAACAAACAGTAGAGCTAAAAGGCTTGTTTGCTCTTCACCTTATTTTATATTCAATCCATTCCTATTTGCGTCAGCTATTTCAATACTCGCTGTGCCATCTACAAAGCCATCTTATAGAATGTCCGAAAAAGACGATAAGATTTTGCCTTTTGAAAACGTTAAGCCTTCCAGAATACAATACAACGGAGCTGCGGAAGTATATACATACCTATAGGAGGCTACAGATAGGGTTGAATTTAACGGATATAAATTTTCATAGCTATTTTCATTCTAGCTTCTTTCAAGTCTAATAAGACAACAAAAATATGGTGGTAAAAATGGTGTAAGTATAAGTAAGTCTTATAATTCTATTGTTGTAAAAAAAATAAAGGATTTAAAAAATATCCCATAAAAATATTTCGGCGGGACTTGAACCCGGGATTTTCCCCCCGAAACCTAAGTAAATTTCAGTTAATATGGTGCTAACCTCATAACCACTTTTGGTAGTAGGTATTCAGGTAAAAATAGAAGCGTGAGTTTGAGTAGCCTGTTACTTATACGATGCAAATCAATACTATCCTCAGATGAGTTTCTCAGATGATTATTAAAAATGAATCAACAGATACCACAAATAACTCAGACATAACCCAAAAACCAGCCCCAGTCTAGGTATATCATCTCTCTAGCAGCCATTTAAAAATGTGATAGGAATAGTGCCCTGAGTGGGAAACCCGGCCATGCGTCAAACACTAGATAGTGATTGGAATTTATGGTCCATTAAATTCTATTCCAATGGAACACTCATACGTGATCCCCGATGAGCTAATTTACTGTACTTTTATACGAGCGGGAGATGGTTTGCGTAGGGGTAGGTAATCATTCTTCTACAGTTAAGCCTTGATGCGAGAGGGTGGATGGTTTTCAGTATGCTTGTGACTTGTGATAAATGGTGTTACTTATAAAGATGTTTAACACCATATCACTTACATTAAACTTCTCTTCGACGATAGGGGTTGGCAGCCACAGCGATTTTCATGGGAATTCAACGCAATTGCCTCTACTTTTTTAATTTCAATGGTTGAAATATTCGTTTATAATAGCGGCTACGAGCGATCTCTTACAAAATCAAAATCAAAGTGCTTTATTTTCTTTTAGACCTTACAGGACTCTTGGACACGTCACAAAATACAAGTTGCTTAAATAATAAAAATGGGAAATAAAGTGATCACTTTGATTCATTGTTCACTTCAATCTTTTTAAGGTGAAGTAAAGAAGCGAACAAGAAACCTTTACCTTGTTACATTGTTAGTTTTCGAGTTGGAGCAAAACTCGTCCCAAACTTTTTTGTCATCTAGATACTTAATCTGATATTTTATAGTAAGCCTTTTTGCAAAGAATATTTTTAACAATCCGTTTGAATTTATTTATAGATAATTTTTGCAACTCATTTGGAGTTTTGTTGTAGAAGCGTATACATTGCCCTTTAAAAGATGCATTAATCTTTTGTAGCCTAGTAGTGGGTACAGTAAGTTTATTCTTATTTCTAGTATACTACAGGCAAGTAGGTTATCAGTAATACTATAATATACCATAATACTTATTCCCGGTCGTTGTAAAGCTGGTTAAAGTTGGGAAGTTGAAATGAACCCTAAGCAGTGTTTTGTATTTTTACGGTTTTTAGTTTTATAAAGAAAAATTTATTTAGATATTACATTGTATAATGGACACGAGAGCCATTACCGTAATCTACTTAAAAGCACGCAGACGAGAGTTTGGAAACTTTTGTAATATAGGTGTTATTGAATTGGTCTAGCGGCAGGACTGAACATGTAAACATCAGCCATCCTCTTAGCCACTGCGCTAGGACTATAGTCATATTGTCATTATTTAGATTACTGTATTAGTTAAGTGTCGTGCCAAAACCCATCGGTTGCAGTGCAAAGGCCATTGCGATCCCTGGTTGATGTGCCTGGTGGATTAGCCGGTAATTATGCAAAATATCACAGTCGCGTATTTGCATAAACACGGCTACAGGTTGAGCCTGTGGCTAAACTATGTTGAACCTGTGGCTAAACTATGTATACAATAACTAATATAATAAGGTTTGTTTTTTGAATACATTAAACAGACCTAAGCTCTTTGATTCCGCGTCAGGCTGATAGAGAAAAGTATTATCAAGATTTAAAAATATTGAAGTTATTACTTACCTACGTAAGTCTGAATATGTAGGTAAAATATTTATATCTTATCAGGTATCCTACCTAGAAAATCACTGTGCTGACGCTTTCGGCAACCTAAGCAGATAGTTAGTTAGTTCTATCAATCACCTATAATGTAAGTGTCTACGAATTACTTTCTCTAATTCGTCCAAAAAGATTCCGCTCTTTGTGCACAACATTTTTTGAAGACATTTTTCACAAGGCAACGTCCGTCACAACCATTTCATAATTAAATCCGCCTGAATACCAAATATTTAACAAAATACATTTCTTTCGAAAGTATATTACACAATACCACGAAGGTAAGGGAAGCTTCTGTAACTCTAAAGCAAAAAAACCACTACTGTTTTATTAATATTAGTCTGCTTACTTAAAGCATTGCTATTTCTCCCTCTGATTCTTCTATGGTCATAAGACAGAATGATAAATAACACTGCTTAGCAACTGTTTTAAGCAGGCAGTTACATTCTAATAAATAGTTGTGAAGGCAGAACAAATAAAATATGCATCGATATACATACTTTCTTACTACAACAAGTCCACGCTGAACACACCAAGTAGTACCTATCCAAAGAAATGAACTACAGCCAATAATTTGAAGCCGACTGTATTGGAAGCTTACGCACAGGTATCCATATTTTTATCACTAGTATACCACTAACCTCAAAGACAAGTAAACATAACACTATATATCTACAACTCTCACGCCTTAGCATCCAGTGGTTGAACCCTCTTTGTTTGAGCGTACGCAATATGAATAAATGAGAAATTTATTCAAGCGGAGAATGGATGAGCTGCATAATTTTGTTAATTTATTTGTTGAGTTCCGCGGTTGGACCATCGCTGGGTAAGTTAGATTAGTGGGAACGCACGCAGGTAGCTTATTTCGACAAAAATAGTGCCCACTATTGAACTACATGTTACACTTTTGATAGATTAAGATTTGCTTATGTAGTATGTATTGTATATTATTTTATTAACACGTTTCAGTACAGTGTTTTAATAATCGCAAATCCGGCAGTGCTCTAACCAAGTTGTAAAGACACTTTTTTATTTACCTTTGATATCTAAAACAAAACTCCTTACATCCAAAGTGTGTGTCTAGACCGTATGAAAAATTTACATAAGACCTTCTAAGTTTTATCACAACAATTTATAAATGAGGTTAAAAGGCACATAAATAAACATTAAGAAGGGAAGGCCATAACTGTCGACAGCAGGCACCACATTGTAATTATTACAGCCGTTTGTGTCTTACGGCTCGTTTGGTTCTGCGTCCCGTTATATCAACCTGATTAGTCTCTAGTGTATGCTTTTAGTCCTGTTCATAACTCTAGGGGCTAAGTTCACAATCTTGTGTAAGACAAAATATACGTTAACACGATTGTGTTAGGTCTGTTATTCTAATCGATACCGCACCATTCCGAACTTTAACATCCTTTAAATCAAAAAGAAAGAGTTCAGAAAACCGAAGAAAGAGGAACTGTAAATGCTCAACTGGGAGTTTAGTTGCAGACTCATCAAAAACGCCGACTTCTTTTTATTATTGTTGACGCATTGCTCCGGGCCTCGGGTTCTACTTCCAAATCGGATATTCCATTAGCAAGAGTTGCAGCTTCTCTTTTAAAAGTTTTTATTTAACTTGCCGTGTACCGTTTGATATTTAATTCCTCAGACCAGAGGTTCACTTCTGCTTTTAGTTTATTTGCTCGATTTGTTTGGGTAGGGTGGAAAGCTTACTTAATTCCGGTTTACGAGCTAATCTAAGGGTTTGATTAAGTTTAGTGTACTAAACAGTAAAATGTATTAGGTTCATATGGAAAATGCAACAGAAAGCTTCCGTTGCATTTGCCAAATGCGTAAGGGTTATCAATAAACAAGTAATTACCGCGGGCAGCGTCGTTGTGGCGGTAGTAAGTTATGACATCGTAAATTTGTTAGTTGTCAGCATCGCTGTCGTGACACCGTGCGCAGCGGGCGGGCAGATTAGCCGTGGCTGAGTGCATCGCACTTTAGGTTAGAAATATAACAAACAAGTTTTACACACAGGGTGTTCCAATCAAAGCGGATCATGCTGATTTGGGAATTCTGACCTTCATCCTATGGATAATAATTAATATTCTTTCCTGCGTTTTAAAAGCTCAATTTAAATGAGATTTGATACACCAGATAATATATCAGATTTCAATTATTTTATATCATTACGCTTACAAAATAAGCACATAGACAAGTCAAATTTAAAAAATGGAGTGTTATTGATTGCTGAATATTTCTGAATTCCATAAATCATTGTATGAAAATCTTAAAATAACAAATGTATCGACGAAATTTTATGGTTTCATAATAACCTGCCTATAAAAAAAGAAAAGACGTCGATAGGGTCTCACTGCTTTGACACAAATTTAACACCAAGTTATTTTGAAATAATGCAGGGTAAATAATAAATACCTAATGCTAGACGATCCACACAGCATCACCTAGCCCCAAGCAGAGCGTGTGTTATGGGTACTGGGTGACTTATATAGTATGCCTAAAATATTTTTATATTGTTTTCTATGTTTTTATTATATACATAGAAAGACGCCGTGTGGTGCCGGCATAGAATTTCACCACCCCAACTCTTCCCATGGGTGTCGTAAGAGGCGACTAAGGGAAATACACCAGGAGGCGGGCAGCAGCGCCTTCTGCAGAACAACTACACCGAACTGCGATCCCCAACCCGCATGCCCAGCGTGGGGATTATGGGCAATAACCCCCAAATAATGATGCCATCTATGGCGCTCATTAGGGGAGGCCTATGTGGACTATTATAGGCTGGTGATGTTGTAGATGTTGTACATAGAATGACTACCATGAATATATATATGCAGATCGTAAGGCATTTGTCCTTAAGTGGGAATAGAATCCTGCGTCGCAGGCGGATCTTCGCCTGCTATTTTAACACATTCTCAAACGCATAATGCTTTATAGTAATTCATTGGAACACTTTAAAGCAGGTGCTCTATGCCTCTTAAAATTAAAGTGTGTGCTTGGGTTTTCTAGCTCATGAAAGTATCTCAATAATTTATGATATGGCCAGCAAAACTTAGCCACATGTGCGGCTAGTGGTCCGTTACCGAGAAAGTGTTAAACTTTTGGTCTAGAATTGTGAACTAGTTTCAATAGAAATTACTTATGAGAAGATTATTTATATTTATTCATTTCAGCTCTTGTCATCGTACAGTTGAGAAAAACATCCTCCCTTTTCAGCCATCTTGTATGATCTTTGGCTACATGGCACAAAATAAGTCAAAGTCCACGCCGCTGCGTTTTCCGAGGCTTGCCATGATGTCACTGAACATACCTGAATGTAAAACAAATATGTCATCCCTTTTGCAGATTATATATACCTTTATGAACGACCCATTTAGCCTAGAATAGAATATAAACATAAGCACTTCCCTGAAACGGAGTATCCGTTTACGACGTATACGACACTGACTAATGTTTCTTAAACGTGCCTTATATATATAATATGTATGTAGGTTATCATAGAATGGTAACATTTTTACTAAACTAAATAGACAGAACAATTATGTATCCACATAGAATATCTAACGCACCAAATGTTAGCTTCTATGTCATAAAATATGAATACACACGGCATGCATACAAGTATGGCTACAATAGGATCTCGCGTTACAACATAAGATTATTTCAACTAGGTTACTACAAAATAAAACTTTAATCTACTAATCGCTTAAATGATATACGAAAAAGCTGATATACTCAAAGTCATTCAGCTTAGTCCCATAACGAGTACGTTAACAACAGGTTAACTAAATGTATGTTAGTTGTAAGCATCGCCATTATTTCTCGAGTCCGACATTATTTAGTTCGGATGAGTTTAGTGGTGCTCAGTACGGTTTGTTCCGAGGAAGTGCACATGTTGAGCTTAATCGTAGCCATTTTAAATCAACAAATGAATAGTGTGGTCGGAACTAAAAGCACCTGCGTTGTTCATTAAGAAGTCGTTAGTTGGGTTTAATTTGTGTTTACAGTTTTCAGTGAAGGTGTTTTGTGAATAAAATATAATACATTTTCATAACATTTTCTATGTTGCTGTGAACAGAGTTATTAAGCTGAAGGTAGGCTTGATATCAGTCGCGAAACTAAGTTTTACAGATTTTCTGTTCTAGGTTCTGGTGTCATGCTTTGTCCATGTTTCATATGTGCTTTTGTTAAAACAATTTCCATTGGATATCCTCTGGGAAATTTAGATAATTATTAGTGTATTCATATTAAACAGCAGAATTAAAAATCTCTTCCGTTTTATGAAGAATATTAAAATAAAATAAATAATATAATAAAAAAAATAAGATGTTCCGTAAATTCCACTGATTTACTGATACTAATATGGATATTCAATTTACAAAGCATGACCAACTACTGCCCCGTATAATACTAGTGTCTACCTTCTTTGTACAAATTCCGCGCATATACTATATTTGGCAAGAAAAAAATATAAAAATGTTAAAAAACTGTAGTAACGTAGATTTTTTTAGCGTTAGGTTAAACAAAAATAACCGAAACTAATCTGGTGAACTGTTTCTAGTAGATGAGTATACAATATGAATAAGGGCCAGACATTATTGTTAGAATAATCAATAATGCCGCCAATTGTTCTCTTTGCTTAAATAGGTTTTAGAAATATTATGAAATACATATTTTGATGATAATAAATGAATTCCTTATAGGGTTATAGTATCCACAGTATGTCATCATCTTTATTATTAAAAAAATATCATGAATAAAAAAATCTCCAAGATGTATATGAATTAAAATAAATTCGCTAAAAATAACGAACCAAAGTATTCGTTATTTTTAGCGGATAGGAATTGATTTACATAAATGATTCATATAAATTTGGTTCTTCGATGAGCAGCATACGAACGACTGGCTGCAATTAACGTTAGTTATTTTCATGACTGCCTTGGAATTCCATAAGGGATTATCATGATGATCATATCATCGTGATTCTCGTTTTCTTTTTCCTTGATCTCTTGAGGTTTGTCTTCCAATGTATTCATTAGATGAAGTCACATGAACAACATTTCCTATATAATGGTCCATGTTTGCACACAAAACCACTCAAAAACACCCACAATATGCAATAATAGACTAATTATTGAAAAAGGGCAATTATTTTAGGATATGTTTACGATCACCTACTCGTTATCGACCATGAGCCTGATCGGTATGTATAAAGAGGCCAAAATCGAATATCTTATTGCCACCGGTTTTTCGACCCAAAAAGTTTGATTCGACAAGTTTTCCAAACCTGAAAAAATAATCATATCGTATCTTAACAGTGACAAAAAGGATTCAAAGCCATTATTGGCCCATTTTTCTGTAACCTATACCACCTGTAAATTCAGTAATTATCATTATTCGCTTCCCGCAAGCTCTTTCCAATCACCCGGTGATGTATGGCCTCGGACTCGGCAGTTCTCGTATTGTTTTTGATTGTATTCTTCCGATATTTCCCGTTCATCTGAATTCAAACGGTCCAATCTAGTTATGATTTTTATTTTTGTATGGTTTTGCGCAGTCACTGATGGTTAGCTTAGAATGCCAGTGATTTTAGTTACTTAATTAATAAGAGCTATTATTTCGTTTTTTAAATAGCTGAAAGTAACAATACTAATTTCAATCCATAAAGTAGGAGCATTATGCGAGTTTTATAAAATTACGATTGTATTAAAAGGCGATTTTTTAGATTTTGCGATTCTATTAAAAGGCTAATAATCTGAACCGCAGTAATTATTTTACATGATGATTTTCACTTATTCGTTAATTCCTATTTTATAAGCTTGTATTACAATAAGTATTTTAATTTTTTTTTTAACTAAATAGGCTATTTTTATTTGAAGTATTCAAGCTTCAATATAATGTCATTGTTTAGTTATTTCCATCAACAACCATTCTCGAGTGACTAGAGAACTATTAGGAATGATAAAAAGGCTCAATCTGCTTTGTTTTTAAATAAGTCAAATTATTAAGGACGTATGTACTTGGAAATAAAAGTTTGCGGCAATGTCCACAAACTTTGTGCACATTGACAAGTATAAATTATTTCAAGTCCAGATGTTTAGGTATGAGAAGTTCATTCAACTATTTGATTTTTGTACTAAAGCCTGAATAATTTTGTCCGTGAATATAGTTAAATAGACTAAGACTACCCAAACTCTTTGTCTTATTGTTATTGTACTGGAACATCAGGCCACGGACCCTCACCACACGAAAAAACTCCCACACATTTTTTCACACATTCATCACTTATGTTTATCTTGTGATTAATGAGGTTGTTTGTTACAAACTGGCCAAAGTGTATAAATATGTTATATTATTGGATAGGATTTAGTTTTTTCGACCACGTGTTAAGTTTTTGATGCTAAAACATTTTGATTACAAGAAATCTTTGAGTAGAAGGAAAACAAAAGTATGATAAGTTAATTAATTCCTTATATTGGTAAAATGTACAGGAAAACTTAATGAAAATTTATGATTAAGGTTCTTAAAGCCACGATAAGCAACTGAAGTTACTACATAAACAAAGTTATAGGACGATTCATTAATTATAGTTTAACCTCAGTAGTTAAATTCAGTAATTAAAATTAATAAGCCTAGATATAAAAATAAGGGAAAAAGCTAAGATTTACCAAACTATCATTTTCGCAAAAATTGTAAACGAAAACAGTCATATATTTTTTGAAATTTTTATACATTTGTTTAACTGCTTACCTGAAGATTTTCTCGCTAACACGTAACGAAGTTTTGGAAAATTCACAAACATTGCTACGCAAGCACTATCGCAAAAAAATTAAATCTTTTTACTTCGGTTGGTTTCCTATGGAATATTTTTTATATCGAAAATCTCTTTTTTTTATTCTGAACCGCTCATTATTTTTTCTGAGAGCTCATTCAGTGTGTTTCTTAATAAAATAAAATATATGATTCAGATTGAGTTTTTTGTGATTGAATATACCTCTAATAAATAACTCTGGATATTTTCACAGAGATTCATTAGTAGATATTTAGGCTCAAGTAAGTAAAACACGTGTATGATATCACTTATTTTATTGACTCGAAATATCGATTTGTAGAACGATACAAATATTTGTCTCGCAACGGGAATCAAAGTCGCAACATCAAGCGGACCTTCACACAATGCACCAACGCGTTTGTTCTAATTTATGTATCAAAGTTGTAACACACAGCTGCTACATATCTTTGTATGCAAAAACCAACCACGATCGAGGATATCGACATCAAACCAGTTGAAAATATTGCGGAATTTACATAAAAAACTGGCAACATGTCCGTCAGTGATTCAATTATCTGCAGCATACATCGTATTTGAACGGGCTCTCATTCGACACACGCTATGTACGAGTAGCTCAGGGGCTAACGTCAACTTTAGTGGATTTAAAAAACCAGATTTGTATTTTAAATAACGATATATTGGTGGTGGGTTACAAATATCAACCATAGTTCGAGACTTAATCATTGGCTCAAAATCTTTTCCAAGCGAGTCCAAGCTTTTTGATATGGGCTTTACTAACGGCGATCACAAGTTTTTGTCACATATTTTTTTTAATTTGCTTTCTTTTAGACGCACATTATTTTATGTATACACGGAATTTTATTTTATTATATTATTTATTTATTACTGCAATAATTCTTCGATAGTAAAAAACCTACTTTCAAACATTATGTTCATCCAATATGTTTTATGTCATTTTCGTTCCAGCAGGTTAAAGGCATCTCGTCTCAACAGGAGACAAATAACATCGATAATGAGGAACCATAATGGTCCGCTGTCCTTTAGTCTACTTTATTGGTACCACGGAGCAGATATTGGTACCGAATGCGACCGCCAATAGAGCTTGTTTAGACAACATTTGACAAGCGCGACGCGGACTCGTGAATACTCGTGTCAGTGCTACCCTAAATCTATGGCAAACGTAGCTTATAACCGAATGGAATTTACTGTTTTATTTTATTACTAGTAAGCCTTATTGTATAATTTTGTAAAAAAAATTGCCGTAATCAAACAAACGATTTCTTGCTACGGGGCGTAGCCTCCTCTGCGTAGACGTACTACGGCGTAGACGTGCTACGAGGCATTCGTAGGATTCGTTATGTCATAATAATAGCGCATTCAACTACAGTAAAATCATTAAGTAATCTCATTTAATATGTAACCACTATTTTCTGCCCGCGGCTTCGCCCGCGTTTATCTACGGAAAAGTTCAAAGATTATTTCAATTACATGGAAACTATTATAGCAGAATTAGTACTTCTCAATTGGAACAGGCCTACTCTCTCTGTACATTTGTTTTATTCTAACGACTGTTTTGATCGTTGCCTGTGATCCTAACAATGATCAAATAGTTTTTTCTTGCTAAATTAACGATGACAGGAGACTTTTATTACAATTTATTAAGTTATAGCGATGATCAGAATGTGAACAACCAACTGGTAGTCTAGATGTTATGCGAATACAGTTTATTCTACAATGGTCATGTGTAAACTCACAGGTCTACTCCAAAACGATTGTGACACTCAAACTACAACATTGCAAGCAAGTGCACTTCAAGTTTCGACAGCGATTACCACTCTATCGATTTTACCGTGCTCTGGATTAGTAAGTGGTCGCTGATCTGGTTGTGCTGTTATTGACAAACATTGGCACGGAAATTTTACTCATTGAATAACACTATTACATCACAATGTCACAAATTTATAATATTCTGCGAAAGCTTGAATGTTGGTTATTCTAATTTCGAAGATGAAATTGTATTTATAGATTTCTAGACCATAAGTAACATAAAATACGCAGTTAGGCTAGGAAAAATCGTGCGCGTGGTGGAAGACTGTGCCATTGTGAAAGTGCTACAAAACTTAATATTTATTACAAGAATTTTTAAAAAGTTAAATTAGTTTAGAACGCAAATTAAAGAAATTTTAAACAAAAAAAAAAAAAAATTGCAGAATTACTAACTTCTCAAAAATTTCTTTGTAAAAGATCTTTTGGAAATATGACATTCGAAGTTAAAATATTTATGAGTGGCCAGGGAGGGCCAAATCTTTAGTGCAGCCAACAAATGGCAGTCAATGTTCTCTCGCAATTTGGAAATAAAATTACTCAAAAATCATCACATTCAAAGATACGATTCACATAATTAAATACACCTTGGCGAACCAGTCATGCACTGATAAACCGGTAAGATCCAAGATCAAGAAACCTACGGCCGTTTTCTCGTGGTCCTACTATTTTGTCCTACTAGGACCACGAGGGTGACCAGACGTGGTACGGTTTTATGTTAGTGCAAATTATAAGATTAGGAAACAATTAATTTATTAATAAACAAAGCATAAAAGCAATAAGATAAATATCTACATTTCATAAAAGGAATGAATGTTGCTTAACAAATCACGGGTAACTCGGTTACCGCGACGCCGAGTGCTCGCTAATCCAAGAAATCAAGGAAGACGGAATATTTATTGAAATTTTATAGAAATAACATTAAATTCCGGAAGATGAACGTCTGTAGTAACTTTTTTAGGCTTTCCCTATATCGCATTGAGATCATCATCATCATCATCACTAGCCTATAATAGTCCACTGCTGGACATAGGCCTCCCCTAATGAGCGCCATAGATGACATCATTATTTGGGGATATTGAATTGAGATATCCTAAATATACTTGTGAAAACTATTTAAAATACATGAGAGGACTTTTTTTTATTAATTCGTTGCACTGCAAATTCTCCTTGTATTAATTATTTTCCTGCACAAGGTTAAAAACATATAAAAATATTAATTTTGATAATATATTAAAGAACTATCAATAATTAGAAGCCAGCAAAGAGAGAAAACAAACAAACCTTCGAAACCCGAAAGAAAACGGCAGAAAATTGTGCCATAATTTATAGAAAATTGGGGTAAGTTACTAACTAAAAGTTTCCGTTAAGTTGGAGAGCCAAGGAAAGTAAGATTGCTTAGTTTTTCTCATTTTACTCGTTAGGTAGGTTCGTACGAAGTAATGTAACAATTTCGTTATTTTTATGTTTTTTGGTGCAAACAGTACCAAAAATTGGACCTATAACCTGATTTAACCTTATTGCAAATGAGTGTCAACAACCAGTAGTTAACGATTCCATAGTAATTTGGCAAATAGTGTTTCCTGTTTTAAATCTCTATTATTTCAAAAGGGAAGACAATCATAGAAATATGCTTAACTTGAGGTTTCACGATGATGATTGTGAATTGGCCAGCAATAATTTATTATTTGCAAAACAAACGTTCTTCACTTCATTCGGTAAAACCTTTATGAACAAAGAAAATTACAATTAAATTACGAAATTAATTTATTTATTCATCTTCTATCTCATCTAATATCTCAAAAGTCACAGATATATGTATCTCATAGATTTAAAAGATTCCTAATTTACAATAAGCAACTTTATATTCAACTGCTTTGAGAAAATGATTCCCGAAAAGTTTTGTACCTCTGTTAAACAGCTACAGTACTGTTTTTCAACGTAAAAGTTAGAGTTTTGCCAACTAAAAGGTAAGAAGAATAAAATGCTAAAATGTCAGATAACACCCAGATGTTAGTTCCGTGGATGTGAATATAGTCCTAGTGCTCATATCAGTCTCTCGAGAGTGCAAGGCGTTGAAAAATGGCGCTCTTTGTCATTTCGATTATTGAAATGCAGTCCAGCGAGAAATGGAGATTTATTCCTTTTAGACGATTTTAACTCGTTGTTTAGTTGACTTTTAGACAAAGGATTGTAGGGAATATGTATGTTTTGGAACAATTCAACCAGAAAGTCATTTCAAAAGCACCTATTCCGAATTCGGTAAACGTAAAAAGTCTTCAAAATTTACACATCATATAGTCACAAAACTTACAGATCAATGCTTGAACTGAGTATAGGAGTAATGATCGCGTTAAAATTGTCTGTTTACGTTTGGTTACGTGATATAAGGGTTTGATAGTAGCAATTACATTTTGTTGTAAATAATAAGGAGTCTTGCTAATTAGTTTGCATGTATGCGGAAAGACCGCATTGTTTTTTGATCATGCGTTTTCTGTAAAATCGCGTTAGATAACATCAGGCGACGCTAGTTCTCAAAAATCACAGATTTAAATTCACTGTTCGCCTCTGTAATGTACCGTTACTAGTCGATAGCCAATCCGAACTAAAGTCTCCACTCACGGTCGATTATCTTTATCTAACTTATACGCTTTAAGAGCCTAGTTTGCAATAATCGTAAAACTTTAGTAAAATTACCATTTCCCAGAATGGGTCCAAACTTTTCTCTTTATGGTTTAGGATTTAGGGTAATGAAGGTCCGAATGTGAGATCGAACAACATTTGTGAGCCAAACTCGAAGGGCTCCTAAGGAATTTCTCACTTTAATGTATTCGGTGTACTTGGCAATTTGAAACCCGTAAATGAGATTCTAGAAAGAGTTTAACGAAATGTGCGACTCGACTCGAGTGGAATTTCATAAAAATCTTCATTTAAAGAATGAAATCTCTGAAATTTAAAAAGAGGGTGTTTTTTGTTGTTACTTGAAAGTTATATTGTCCCACTAATATAAAAGCAGTATTTTTCACGCTCAAATACTGATGATCTTGGACTATACAGAGTTTTTTTTTTATCTATACTAATATTATAAAGAGGAAAGATTTGATTGATTGTTTGTATGTTTGTTTGTTTGAATTGAATAGGCTCCGAATTACTGGACCGATTTGAAAAATTCTTTCAACATTAGAATCCTGAATTTTCCGTGATGAACATAGGCTATATAATATTTTCAAAAAAGTTAGGGATCCGCATGAAAAATTTAATAATTGAACCGTACGCTGTATGGTTGAATATATAGCGCACGGTGCTTGCTTTTTCTCTACGGCCAGTATCAGTTATGGAGTGTCGAGTCAATGTCAAAAATCCCAATGCTGTTAGAAAAAGTAAGGGATCCGTATGAAAACTGTGAAACCCATCGTGTTAGTGTGTATAATTTCTGAAATTTTTGTTTAATACCCGTGCGAAGCCGGGGCGGGCCGCTAGTCTCATATAATATGCCTTCATTAAATACGAATAACCTTTAAAACGAATGCGAAGGCGCGAGCAGAAACTATTTTTCTTTTGCTACTTTTCTTTAAGGCAAACACTTTGCTGAAAGACACGTCTCTAGAGCTCAATAACTAATGGCTCCTGACAGATACGGCCGAAGTGTTACTTTGTTCTTTTATTGATCCACTTAAGGCCTGCCTTGGAAATATTTGATATGAAACTATTTTGATCCTGGACTGAATTATGAAAACCTTTATTAAGCTCTTTTATTTCAATGTGTAGGTTTTAATTGAGTATTCCATGTCATGATGGTAAATTAACATAACTGTCGAGGCCAGTGTTTGATCAACGGATATAAGGTTATAAGATTGATAAGCAAATAGGAGTAAAGGAAGATATTATTTATATCAAGTTATAGGAAAAACGGTACATGAACTCAGATATTTTATTTCCTTTAAAAACAGAAATTCGATACAATAACATGATGGCCCATTCTTAGACAAGATAATCTACAAGCCCTAATGAGGTTTGACACGTGTTTGACACGCGTCAAACCTCATGATTAGGCCAACAGGAACTGATCCGTAGGGAACACAATCCTTTTATAAATACGAATTCCAAAATTTTCATAAACAAAGAACCCTTTAAAACGCACGACTCTCTTGCTCGGATGGGAATTCTCTTACAAGGGATTTTCCTTAACAAACATAGTCATATTGACATAAGTATCCTGGCAAACACAGTAGGTAGGCGTTGAAAGCCGTTTTAAATTGAATTAAAAATATTTGGAGTACGATTAAACAAGGCTGAATTAAATAATATTAATAATTTTATTTTATTAATGAAACAAAATCCACAGTCCTTATTCTGTATAAACTTAATATTCATGTTTTTCTTAAAACCAATAACGGATTTACATTCTATAGGTGAATTATTTTATACAGACAGTCAATAAGCTAATTTTACACTCAAGTAGGTACTACTACATATTTTGTTATTATTATACGTTCTCACAGTACGTTACGGCGTAAAGTATCTGCCGGTATTGTTTTTGGAGCTTCTGCTAGACAAACTATATGTGTGTGTGTACTAAGAGTAAAACGAACCCGCGACCCTCCCTCAGTACGTTAGCACACTCCCGTACTATATAATAACAAAAATCTTAAATATGACCTCACCCAGGAGGATGGATCTTTCATGCGCTATATTGAAAGGCACATTATATTTTTCTTAAGGGAGGTTTTTAACTTGCAATATCTGATTTCGAAGCATCACTACAAAGTATCAAACAATTCGCTTTCCGCTGTGTCTTTCTGTATGTCCCTATGTATGCCAGGACGGAACGGACGAACTACGCAACGGATTTTGATTCGGTTTTTTAATACGTAGAGTAATTGAAGCGGAAATTATCTATGTAACATGCGTAATATATTAGAGAAACACTAATAATTTTAGAGGTTTCTAATGCGATGACGTAAAAAAAACTAATTTTTTGACACTATAAGCCGAGTTGATGTTTCGCTTTGTACTTCGTACGTTGGCTCTGTAGCAGAACAGAAAAATGTGAGACGATAACTTGAAATTTATTATTTTTTGGGATTTTGAAACCGACCTCGAAACCCTAAAAAAATTGCCGAATTTGACAGATTCTGCAACACAAAATACACGAACGTCGAATCTATTGTGTATAGATATTGGTATTATGGAAACCAAAGCCATGTGAAAATGTCCTCAGGTATCAGTGGAAAATATGGCTAAAGTATTTGTGTCCCATTAATATCAGAAATACCGCTATTTTACAATTAAACCAAGTTGTCGTTCACTCTCATGTGACTTCAAAGGGCTTTCTCTTTTACGATCCATCAAAACCAGGTCAGGGCATGGGGTTGGAGGAATCTGGTCCACAATGGCGCCACAGTGAAGATGATGAAGGACGGATAAGATCAAATATTAGATATCGTCCTACTTAGAAAAACTCTAAAGACGATAAATTGGTTTTCTTCTGAAAAGTTTTATTTGTCAACTTATAAAAACCGTTTTAAAATTGACTTTTGACTTCGACTTTCTATCCCTTAACATAAACCTTAGCTTTTTAAAGAAATAAACATAAATGTAACGATTTACAATCTGGAAAGGATTAAATTCTTTAAAAGCATTTAATGAACAAAAAGGGTCAGCTTTTAATTACTCAGAGAATATTACTTGTGGCTGCAAATTAGGGGCTTTCTGTAGACTTATCCTTTGCCACCAAAGGCTTACTATACTTTGCCTGCATGTTTATAACTTTGGGCCGAAAGCGGAGTGACCAATTCTGCTAAATCATTGTCAACGGCATTTGCTTCAAATTTCAAAAGAAACACAAAAATGCTATCACCATCGTGGTAATGGTGGATACCAAAGGTACGACCATAAATACCTACCCCATAAAGTAATATTTATTAAATACTCGTAGTGCACCATTAGATATTAATCTAACCATACACTTTCGACAGAAAATTCCTATCTTTCAATTATCGTAGCAGCCTCGTTTGTATCTTCTCAATACCATAATTTGACATCTGTTGCTACCAAGCAATAGATGTCAAATTATGGGTCGGATACACACGCACGTATTTCCTGGACTTATGACAAGTGGCAGATAATTGTCATAACAGCAAGCCAATATATGTACATAAATATGGAACGGCGAACATCGAGGTTCATGTAAAACTTACAGCCAAAGACATCGAAAATAATGCGAATCATTTTGTCTTTCTATAAATGCAAGGGAATTTTGACATTTAAGTACAAACAGCAAATGTTTATTCCAAATATAAAAGCTAAGGTTGTCTCGTTCCGAATAAAAAAATATCTACAATTCATACTCCTAAAAGTTTACCGACTAATCAGCAGAAAGATCCGCAGCATTTATTCGAGCATGTTCTTATTGCGTAGTTCCTGCGCCGTAATAGCGGTCAGCTGACGGAGGTCGACCCCTGTCACGGCCATTGCTGGCAGGAAATGTAACGGCCAATATCTCTGTGAAGTCATGTCCGAAATGGCAACTGATACGAGAGATATTTGTTATAAATTTTGTGAATGGCAGTTGTATCTAATACCTTGCACAGACAAAGTCGACGAGTTCTACTACTTGTTCACCTTTAAGCTATACCTGTTCATGGTTTGTATCCAATGTAACAACATCATTGCCGTGTGGTGCCGGCATAGAATTTCACCACCCCATCTCTTCCCGTGGGTGTCGTAAGAGGCGACTAAGGGAAGAAACACACCGGGGGGCAGGCAGCAGCGCCCTCTGCAGAACATCTCCACCGAACTGCTATCCCCAACCCGCATGCCCAGCGTGGGGATTATGGGCATTAACCCCCAAATGATAATGCCATTTATGGCGCTCATTAGGGGAGGCCTATGTCCAGCAGTGGACTATTATAGGCTGGTGATGTTGATGTTGATGTTGATGTAACAACATTATAAGTGCATACCTAAAATTTATTCAAATGGCTGTTACTATCAAATTAACATAATTATCAGCGATGCCTATTTTCAGCAAACTGCTAATTACGCAAATGTAGAAAGAAATACCTTACCTATTACCCATATCTGAAAATATGGGGTGTTCTCAAACTTACAACAATTCGAGGCTAGTAAAAGTATTCCTAACACGTTCGATTCGATATTTCCATTTGAGGTGGTTTTCTCTACATTTTGTGTTTAAACTATTAGGATAAGTATAATTTGATTCCATATTTTTTATAACTTAACTTTACCGAATACCGTTTTTACCTCTAGGCCAGACTGTTTTAAAATATGATTTGTTTTAAAAAGTTACTAAATACACTCGAGAGCAATGAATCCGGGTCACTCAAAGAAAAAATTGCTCTCGAGTGTATTTTGAAAGGTAGCTCGGAAAATTGTTTAGAAATTATTCTTTAATTTTTTTTACACATCTAGGTAAAATCGTTTCATGTTTACCAACAACTTATCTGACGAAAGCATACCTATATAGTTTTTTTATTGTTTAAACGTTAATGCCTTATATTTCATAAATAAAAAACAACAATGTCAACCACTTTTACGAACAATGTCGGCTTTCGTGCTCGTTCTTACGAGTTTTCTGTCCTCTTTTGCGAAGTCCCAATAGAATGGCCACCCTTCCTTTTACGCTGCGGTACTATACTCACGGTGCATAAACATAAAACAGCCATAAACGCAAGCACAGCTACGTTGTTAATTGTATTATACTCACTTTGCATAAATATAAAACACTCATAATCGAAAGCACAGCTACATTGTTAATAAAACATGTCCAAACAATACTAACGTATTTTTCCAGTATTCAAATAAAATCAAAATATTGCGAAACGCACCTTCCACGCACCTCCATTATTGAGTGTCTATTTGTCCGTGCGGTCACAGCGCCAGAATTGACTCCCCCAACTAAATGCGTGGATATCGTAAGAGCTGACTTCAGGAACCTACCAGAGGATGTGCAGCAGCTTCTTCTGTGTATTTTTATCACTTTAACACTTCAAAGAGCAATCTACCTACCATGGATGGAAACCCACCGAATAAATTATTTGAATGATGTATAGGATATTTCGCCTCCGTGTTTATGTGAGGCTTTTTTTTCCCTGCTACTTTTAATATCGATTACCTTCTACATCGATACCAAGTTGCGAGTACTTACATCTGTTCTGATACTGATTTAAAACGTTGAAGACTTCTCCTGTGTCCTATTAAATTTCAAAGTCCTTTTTAATACTAGAGTTTCACTAGAAAAGTAACCTATCTATAAATATAATAAATAAATAATGTTGGATAATCCACACAGCATCATCTAGCCCCAAGCTAAGTAGAGCTTGTGTTATGGGTACTAGATGACTGATATATTATTACATAGATATATTTTATAATATATAGAAAAACGACCAATGATACCGATTCCAAACTATGGAATCGCTATTGCAAGAATAAATTCAAACAAGAATAAAGACTGTCTCTATTTGTGTGACACTCAGTGCCGTGTGGTGACGGCATAATATAGAATTTCACCACCCCAACTCATCCCGTGGGTGTCGTAAGAGGCGACTAAGGGAAACACACCGGGGGGCGGGCAGCAGCGCCCTCTGCAGAACTACTCCACTAAACTGCGATCCCCAACCCGCATGCCCAGCGTGGGGATTATGGGCAATTACCCCCAATGATAAGAACCGCCACAAAATGGCCCCCAGTTCCCGGCCGCCTCGCTATTCCTGGCCATGGTAGCGGCCACGGTAACGGCGGGGCAGGGGGTGCTAGGAATCTCCGGGCTACATTAGGCTACCACACCCCACATACACTGACCCTGGCAACGTTTAATGGACGCACTCTGAGGCTTGATCACCATCTAGCGCAGTTGGAAGTGGAGCTAGAGAACATTAAATGGCATGTTCTAGGGTTATGTCAAGTCCGTAGAGAGGGGGAGGACACTGTAACCTTAGACTCGGGCCATCTTCTCTACTTTCGCGAGGGTGATAAAACATCCCAGGGTGGCGTAGGTTTCCTCGTCAATAAGGCCCTCTCTAACAACGTCGAAGAAATCTCCAGTGTGTCGACCAGGGTAGCGTACCTGATCCTTCGGCTGTCTAAGCGCTACAGCTTGAAGGTCATTCAGGTCTACGCACCGACCTCGGCACACTCGGATGATGAAGTGGAGGATATGTACGAAGACATATCCAAAGCCTTACATCACACCACCAAGGCTCACTTCAACGTTGTTATGGGGGACTTTAACGGCAAGGTGGGAACCCAGACTGGCAACGAATCCCGAATAGGCCCGCATGGTTTTGGTGTTCGAAATCACAGGGGACAAATGCTCGTCAACTTCCTCGAGAAAGAGGGGCTGTTCTTAATGAACTCTTTCTTTAAGAAACAGCCCCAAAGGAAGTGGACATGGCGGAGTCCCGATTCTGTGACAAAAAATGAGATCGACTTCATCATGACGGATAGCAAGCATATATTCAGAGATGTCTCAGTGATCAACAGGTTCAATACCGGATCTGATCACCGACTCCTTCGAGGCTCTCTGAATATAAATTTGAAGCTTGAAAGAAACCGTCTGATGAAGTCCACGCTCCGACCGAACCCAATCCAAATCATGGCGGGCACCGAGAAGTTTCAGCAGCTTCTCAGGGATAGATTCGCTGCCTTGGAACCCACTGATGACGCTGGCAAGACCCTACACAATCTGTTAGAAACGCTGAGGGACGAGGGCATCAAGTTTTGCAAAAAGCAGCGTACTGGTAAGAAGTCCAAACTCTCGGATGAGACTCTTGGGCTGATGACAAAAAGACGGGAAACCACCCAAGCGACTTCGTCAGAGAGGTCAGACCTGAACAAGCGAATTGCGAAGATGGTACGACGCGACCTTCGGAGCTCTAATACACGCCTCATTGAAGAGGCGATAGAGCGAAACCGAGGGTCCAAAGTATTCACTCAGCAGCTTGGAAGGAGCCACCTGACGAAGCTTTCAACGCACGACGGAAGGACCGTATTGTCGAAGCCGGAGATATCGGCCGAGATAGAGGACTTTTATGGCCGTTTATACGCTGCACATGCTCCCCGTTCCCAACGAGATGACCACGATTCTAGAGCCACCTTGATACGCCACTATACCGACGAACTGCCAGACATCAGTCAAGACGAGATCGTGTTAGCTCTGAGGCAGCTTAAAAATGGAAAAGCCCCCGGTGAGGACGGAATAACATCAGAGCTTTTGAAAGCTGGAGGATACCCTGTTATACAGGAGTTACAGAGCCTCTTCAACGCCGTCCTTCACAGTGGGAGAACTCCAAAGGCGTGGAGTGGGAGTTTGGTGGTACTATTTTTTAAGAAGGGAGATAAAACCCTTCTTAAAAATTATAGACCCATCTCGCTCCTAAGTCACGTCTATAAGCTTTTCTCACGAGTTATATCGAACCGTCTCGCCAGGAGACTCGACGAGTTTCAGCCACCGGAGCAGGCTGGGTTTCGCGGAGGATATGGTACCATAGACCACATTCACACAGTGAGGCAGATTATACAGAAGTCCGAAGAGTATAATCAGCCCCTGTGTCTGGCTTTTGTGGACTATAAGAAGGCCTTTGACTCCGTTGAAACCTGGGCTGTTCTACAATCCTTACAGCGATGCCAAGTAGACTATCGTTATATCGAGGTGCTGAGATGTCTCTACGAAGCCGCTACGATGAGTGTCCGAGTACAGGACCAGCAGACTAAACCGATCCAACTGCGCAGAGGAGTGAGGCAGGGGGATGTCATATCCCCGAAACTGTTCACGAGCGCGTTGGAAGATATGTTTAAGACGCTGGACTGGAAAGACAAGGGCATCAACATAAACGGCGACTACATCTCACACCTACGATTCGCTGATGACATAGTCTTAATGGCGGAGTCGCTAGAGGAGCTGAACCGGATGCTGGACAGTCTAGCTTCAGCCTCCCGATGTACCGGTCTTGGCATGAATTTGGATAAAACCAAAGTCATGATCAATGCCCACATTGATCCAAGACCGGTGATCGTACATGGCCACCTTCTCGAAATTGTTTCTGAGTACACTTACCTCGGGCAGATTTTGCAGTTGGGTAAAAACAATTTCGAGAAGGAAGCCAAGAGGAGGATCCAGCTAGACTGGGCAGCGTTCGGAAAATTACGTCGAGTCTTCTCGTCATCCATACCGCAATGTTTGAAAACGAAAGTTTTTAATCAGTGCGTCCTACCAGTCATGACCTACGGAGCTGAGACGTGGACACTCACGATAGGGTTGGTCCACCAGTTCAAAGTCGCTCAGCGCGCTATGGAAAGAGCTATGCTCGGAGTTTCTCTGAAGGATAGGATTCGTAACCAATTCATCCGACAGAGAACCAAAGTCATCGACATAGCTCAGAGAATTAGCCAACTGAAGTGGCAGTGGGCCGGCCATATTTCGCGAAGAACCGATAACCGCTGGGGTAAACGTGTTCTTGAGTGGAGACCGCGACTCGGTAAACGTAGTGTAGGACGCCCTCCGGCCAGGTGGGATGACGATCTGCGAAAGACTGCTGGCAGATGCTGGATGCGACAAGCCGAAGACAGGGCGCTATGGCGCTCATTAGGGGAGGCCTATGTCCAACAGTGGACTAACATAGGCTGATGATGATGAAGAATCAAGACTTGATTTTTGTAGCTTTTTATTGGGTGTTTGTACTGAAGTTTATATTCAGACTGGTATTTCATTTCGAAATTCGAATATCGAGCTGTTTGTCAGCAAATGTTCGTAAGTCAGTATTTGTAGTGCAAGTCATGGAACACAATAGTAGTCCACATGTTAGGTATACCTACTGGATTACCTTGTTTATTACGAGTAATATCCGTCGTGTGCAAGTGATAAATATTTCTCATTATTTTTTAAGCATATGTGACTAGGTATCGACTTTTTGTATTTTATATATTTGCAAAAGTGTAATTCCCCAACGTGCACGCACATATCGATGAATTATTGTGCTGATTAGGATTTCCCTCACGTCGGCCGTGGTCTCAGGGACTCACGAAAACAGTTAATGGAATTAACGACTTTTTTCATTGTATCTCACCTACTAAAATATGTTGGTAGTATTATCAGAATTCAATGAATAAGATTTTAGTCCATATTGTCCTTTAGTTACTTGGAGTTGTTTTTAGAGATCTGAAAATCAATTTGTTGAATACAAATAAGTTTTAATTTTCACAGTTCTTTTAGAAACAAAGTAAAATTTTTAGATTTGTAAAAAAATCATTGTTTGTCAATTTTTCATACAAAACACCACCAGTCCGTGGAATTACAATAAAAATATTTGCAATTGTTCAAATAAAATCTTCATCCAATTTCACCCATGTCCCATTCAATGCCTTTCATCTAAAATGTCCATCCAATAAACTAAGTGTTTCCAGATTGCGCTCAAATGTGGATGACACTATCCGAATGGCACACTGTCATCGCGTATAACCCACAGCTCACAGAACACAGCTGGGAAACACTCAGATTGGAAATAACAAAGAAAAGTTGGCAGAGGCTATTCAAATGTTTGGAATGTATTATAGCGTCCGAAACATGCATATTAATGTTCTAAAAAACAGCGCTATGATATAGTGTTCAATGATTTTACAGAGGAGTTAGATAGCACTTGAAAAGACGCTTAAATAATTAATTTGTATAAACTGATTTCGAGAAACCGGTGGCAACTCTGTTAATAAAAAGTATTCATCGGGATACTGCCGTTATTTCTTTGCTGTAACTCCGAGAACATTCAGTCACCCCGACCCAAAAATAAAACAAAAGATACGGCATAAACATTTGATGAACAAATCGCGAAAGTTTTAATATTAGTAAGGCTCGTAGATAACCGAGGCAGAGAGGCTAGGCATATAAATAGAGGAGAGGTAAAGTACAGTGAGTAAAATAGATTTCGGAGAAAAAACACCCTTAATAGAAACTATCAAATTTAGAAGATAGCTATGTATGTTATCTATTAGTGAAAATATAAAAGAAATAGAAATATAAAAGAAATAGAAAGATAGCTATATTATGTTATCCAATAGTGAAAAATTTACTAGTATTATGGATAGCTGAAGATTTTTCTTTGTATGTTGATTGATTCAAAGTGTCCATAATGACCCAGCTTTTTTATATTCCCACGCTGTGGCTAGGCATTCCCACTAGTAAATATTTGATTTTAGGTCCAACCGAACGTTTTACGCGTCGCTGTTTTTCAATGGCCTTACACGGAATACGTAACTCGGTTGCATGTGTCGAGTATTTTCAAATGCGTTTGTATTTGATCCGAATGTTCGTCGTATTAAGCTATTTGCCTACTAAACGGTAACCGTTTAGGAGGCCTTAAATACCTACGCTGGTGAAGTAACGTGGGTATTGAGCATTGTATTAGGGCAAGTAGCTTTATGCCTTCGTGCTACGTTCGATGATTGGATTACTGTCTCGTGTACAGCTGGTAACATAATACGTACTAATACCTCGGGTAAATTTATCTCATTATTTTAGATAGGTACGAGCTTTTACAGAGAAAAGTTAGACACAAAATTCAATTAGTTCAAAGTACCAACACTGTTATTTTGTTTTAGAACTATGATTTTTCTACTTTTTATATTTTTCTACGATTAATGTTCTGCATTTATTTTTAATCCCTTTCCGTAAATAGTTATAAGTAGGTAAATATATAATTTTGGTAGGTTAAAAGGCCAAACAAGTCTATCGGTGACCATCCCGCTAGATTTGTTTGGTATAGTCGTAGTAGCCTCACCACCTCGTATGAGCTCATATGATATTAAGCTCAAAAATTTTAATATAAATGTATGCAATTATTTTATATTATGTAACTGCTTCACGTCGTATGCAAGAGCTCCAGTACGAGTACAGCCGCCTATAGCGTACGATTATATCGGTAACTGCCTTATTTCTGATTACTTATCCAGCAGTTAATATTTAGCAAGCTGCTTTTATTTCCTTCAGTTTTTAATTAAATTCTGCCGTCTTCTGAAGTTTTTTTTAGTCAGAAATAGTCTTTAAAATTATACATGTAAAAATACAGTAAACTCAGGATAAATACGTTTTTTCAATACTGGTAAAAAATTATAGTTTTGTTATCCTTCCATTGAGTTGCTAATAAAATAAGGATCGAATAGAATCCGACTGAACTCAAACTGCAGCACAATCATGAATTACACGAATTACAGTTCATAAATTGTGGGAATCATAAATTTCTTTTAAGTTCAACAAGTAAACTACATAATATAAACAACATAATACAAACAGCTTGTGAATAATTCCCGTTTACAACGACTGTTTGCCACGAAATACAATATCCATTATTGCAAATGGATTCCATTTCCATTCGCACTCACAAATAGCTTATTTATCACAATATTTCATACAAAGCAACGTCAGCCACTTTATTGTTTATGTCACCCTGTTTTACCCATTATCTTATATTACGGCACTGTCGAAATTTCCAGCGTATGAATAAATAAGATGTGCATATGTAAATGTATGACTTAAACTTACCTGAAGCCATTTTATCCTTGTTATATTCTCGTCAGTGACAGTTAGAGCCCGTCTCTCCCCCAACTTGTACGATTCATCATAGTACATGTACTCGGTGAAGGTTAGCCCACTGGTGGTGTACTGTTGGGTGAAATATATCGATATGGTTCCGTTCACTATATTGTCAT
Organism: Eupithecia pulchellata; assembly: GCA_963931895.1. Taxonomy (NCBI): domain Eukaryota; kingdom Metazoa; phylum Arthropoda; class Insecta; order Lepidoptera; family Geometridae; genus Eupithecia; species Eupithecia pulchellata. Next base: position 9,214,482 of record OZ007537.1, on the reverse strand, counting down.
GTTCGATGATCCACTTGCACTTTATGGGAACGGGGAAAGCATTGGGGAAGTTGGGGGTCTGTATGACCCCGACGGGGCCACGGAGGCGGCCCCCGCAGGGCTGCGGGCCCTGGTGCTCCCTGTCTCCGGAGCGCACGTAGTCGACGGCTATGGTGATGAGTGTGATGCTGAGTAGGCGATGCATCGTTAGCCTGGAACAAGAAAAATTTAAGTTACCAAATGCATAAATATTCAATCAGCTGTTTCGATTAACCAATTACTAACATAAGTATTATTGGTATAACTTTTCTATCCCTTTCGCTGCAGGGAAATTTGATTAGGAAATATTTTAACAGTTTATTTTATTTATAAAAAATTGATTAAACCACATGAATTACCACACTTCCCAGTTTCCATACTAGCTGACCATGAAATTCCAACCTTCCATTACAATATTCGGAACATTGGAAGCCCATCCGCAAAAATAATATTACTTTTTATTACGTAATCACATCAGATATAGATTGAGTGAGTGCGAGACGTCCGATAAAGTATGGTTATTGTGATGCTACGAGAGGTTATTAGATAGAAGGATTCGTTCTGGCTCTCTATTAAGGCACTGTTATTTCTGTCGGCCACAATGCTACTATTCTGAACTGTTAACTAACTTTAGGACAGTGACTGGAATATTACTTTTACTCCATACTACCGCACAACGCACAGTGAATTTGTCATTAGATTTATATTACACACGGCAACGAAGGTTCGTGGTTACCATTCAACATGAACTGGTAGCCTATTTGCTTAGTCCTAATATTCAAAAAAGAGTAAATGCAACAAGAATATCGTCATACATATTATTTATTAAAGCGTAGGATGATGATGAGACATAAACAGTATTTTAGTTCAAGACTTAATTGACTTGATTGAGTATTACCGGAAAAAAATAATCTTGCAAATCAGAGTAATAGGAGGTGAATATTCAGGGATTATTACAGGTGGAGTGGATCTAATTACATCAATATCACAGTAACACGTTACGTTATAACTTACTTCTTCTTTTTCTACATCATTCCTTTGAAGGTCCTCGTTAATTTCAAGCCTTGTTTATTCTGAGACCCTACAATGTCTTTGGTCCCCAGCGGAAGCCCTCGCTTATTTCAGCCGACACAGAGATTCAATTTAGTTCGGTATGTTAAATTATTATGCCATATTGTACCTACTGTGATTCGCAATACAAAGCTTGGCAGAATGAGGTGAAATGAGTGACCGACTTTCAAAATGGGGTTATCATTTGTATTTCGTTTATGCTTTTCTTCTTTCTGATACAAAGCTTTGATGAAGGTAATTGTCCAGTGAGTTAATATACGCCTAAAACAAAATGCAGTAGGCAAGCGTTTGGTCACATGTTGATATGTGCGTTATTTTTTTTTATAAAAAATAGTTCCTAAACCAGACCATTTTCTAAATATTTTCCTTAAGTAATAAAAACTTAAGCATAATTATCATTGCAATAAAAAAAACACTAAGTGTCTTTTCCTATTAGTAATGATTTTTTAAAACTTCAAATGCTCGTCCTGTAAAAACTAGTTTTAAGACTTATCATGTAAATATCAAACACCACAGTATTAATTTCCCTCTAAAACTGCTCACGGCTAGTTTCCTCAGGGGAAAGTTTCAATAAAAGTTCCGACATACCGTCCGCTTGGTTTAACTTATTAAAATATAGTCATTGTACGGCGCACCGCGGGCACACAGGAATGTTTTTCTAGATATAAAGACAACATTCCTCGATCACTATTAGTACAAGATGCTTGCGAAACGTATATTTACATTATGCTAACGCTATTCTATCGGGAATGTGATCTTTGAATATTGCTCGGATATGGGTAAGTACTGCGTATAGTCGCCATTTTAGCATGATATCGTTTTAGCATTATATAAATGGACCAGTGATCGATAGGAGCATACTGTTACCGATCGAAAGTAGTCAACTTAATGTTAATAACTCTCAATTCGGTTGAGTAGCTTCTATGGAAATTCTAGTTACTTTTATTATCATTATCTTTCACAATCTATGGTGTTATACCGTTATCTATCGTAAACATGCACCCTATGCTGTACGCTTAGTCAGTAGGTAGGTTTATACATTAAGAAACAAAAATTTGCATCTACTCGTTTTGCAGTTTTGATATCCTTTGTAGGTAAAATGCATGAAATTGTAAACCAAGCGAAATATCAAGTTACGTGAAAAGTTATTCCAAGAATTGTTACTGGCGGTACCTACTTTGAATTCAGAATGTTGGTTCTGTAAAGTTCTGCGCGTGGATATTGATAATTTGGCACAGAAGTGAGGGCATTCAACTCTTTTGGTAGAAAATTTAGGAAGAAAGAAAGAAATCTTTTTTTGGATCCCCGAATTATAAAACCAAAGCACAAACTCAATCAAAAAATCATGGTCTTGCAAGTTCCGTAAAGACCACGATTTTCTATACAATGGTCAAATAAATATTTAATCTTTGCGTCTAAGTATATATAATTTTCAACTCGACAGAATATAATTATTATGTAGATAGCTGCTCGGGCAAAAGTCCGACTGAACAAACACTACCGCTGCGGTGGTGTTAGATTTTATTTAAGAGTTTTTATATACATTTAGATTTACTACACAGTTCTAGCCAACCAGGTATGATAGTAAATCTAAAATTAATTAGACCGGCCGGTGACCGCTGATCAGCCTCGCTGTGGTCGATGCAACCCGTCCCTGCAAGATAGTGTATGTACACTCACGAGCGATGCAGAGATTACAGCTATTCATTATGAAACCACTACCGTAAAGCTAAAAGCTATGATAGCCGAGCGCGAACGAGCGACGCCGACGTACGTTCAGTGAGTATTGCTTGCTGCATTCGGTGCGGTGAGATTTGAACGTAGCTTTTACTTACTAAAAGCTTATTTAAGCTACTTATTTTAAAGGTTCTAGCTCGTTTATCGGACAAGTGTAATCGTATGAGATCATAAGCAAAGTGTTAGTAATATGTAGAGGCACTGCATTTCAATATTTCTAAGCCAGAATAAAAAATAAACCTCCAGCTCAGTCTCAAATTTTTTGTTTCTTTATATTTTATTTTCTTCAGATTAACAAAATTATTATCACTATTCACCAGATAAAAACTTTTCTTTGACCCAACAGAAAACTTTATCATTTTCGAAAATCGGATTTTAATGACAATATCGAAATATGGTTTTATTGGAATATTTGAATCCAATTTCCCGCCATTAAACCATTAAACTTTCACTAAATACACATTGTACTGAGATCATATTCGACACAATGATTCAACGAAGCGATAGCGTTTAATTTATCCTGTTATGTATAATTTTCCAACCGAAATGTTTGAACTACATTTGGGATTAGATTTTGTACTTATCGCTGTTGACTCTAAATGTAATTATCTGCTATAGATATAAGAATAACTAAAATACGATACGAGTAAAATAACATGGGTGATTTTTTATACGAGTTTGCACCTGCAGTGTAGTAGACATGGTTTTGCCAATTCCACAGCTAACCTCGGTAATAAATACATAAAAACTATGTATGTATTACACACAACTTGGAACCTTTTATCAGAAAAATGCGCTGAAGTGGATAACCCGCCCGGAAGCTCATTGCGGGACTTCCGTTGCGGGACGTTGGATCTGCGTGTGCGGTGTAAGGTGATCTAGGATGGTTATAGGGAAATAGCTTTCGGTAGTACAAAATTATCAAATAAGTATACCTAATGTGTTCGTGATAATAAAAATAATTTTATATTTATTTATTATTTATTTATTTATTTTACAATTGCCAAGACCTAGAAAAAAAAACAGTTTGTAAAGTTAACTCCAGAAATATAAACAATGCATGTACCACACCACGCATATACGTGATGATAACGCATATATTGTTGAACGTGGGTAGTTATTTCAAGTTAAAAAGATCCCATCAATCTACGTCTAAACATATAAATGACTGGAGTATCTTATTATGGGACACATTGTAGATAATTAATATATGTTTGTGTTACAAAGTAAGGTTCGGCGCAAACATTCCACCACAGCCATTTGTAAGGATCGCCGCACACGGGTCCCGTGCGACAGCCACAAATGCCGCCACAAGAAGCTAGAAGCGAGGCGAGTCCATTTAAAATGTGTACAAGGGTACATGTGTGTGGTGCGTCCAAGCAAACATATGAAAAATTGCGTAAGTCAAGATTGGAGGCCCGTTTGTGCGGAGTCTTAAATCATCTGGACATTCTTAACGCTTCACTGTGATGAATATCGAGGTAAAGTTTAAAGTTCTTCTAGGAACTTCCTCAACAAAGATCGTACAAAGTTAAGTAATGCTGACTAGCGTTAAGGATAAGAATCACTACCAGTCATGTCCGAAAAGGATTCCCCCAAACTTCGCAAGGGGACTTCTTGCAACAATAAAGTAAAGATTCTATTAACCTTAAACTTATTTTGAAGTTTCTATTCATTGTTGCTCTAAATGGGTTAAGCTGGACGTGGACACACAGATAATTTGTGAAGCGGTCATGTAGCAAAATTAGTTTAGGTATTTTTATAATTTTTTTAAAAGGGCAAAAAGCCTTTATTAACATAGAAAATTACAAATATCAAACTAAATAAAATTTGTGTATTTAAATTAATTTAGCTTAATAATTTAAGCTTGCATACATTTTGGTGTTTCGATTATATTGTCTACACTTAATATACTTGAAATGACTTTAATTAAAGTAACCCTTAACTGGTTTTTGTTAACACCATGTTGTGATTGATTACCTTCATACATACATTATAATACAATATAAAAGTGTATTATAATGGATGTATGAAGGTAAGTATTTCGTGTATTTCATATTGTGGTTATTAGAACCATAATATTAGTAGATATGATTACAACAACATTTCTTTGTAAGCTATACATATCGCGATTTATAGTATGTACTGATACATAGTAAGGATGGATGTAATAAATATTTAAGAAATTAGGTTACATTATTAATTACTTGAGAAATCTCAGTAATTATGGTTTCTAAGTGTAAAGAGTAAATAATGATTCTCATACTTCTAAATTCACTAACATAATTTTTTTACGAGAACTGCTGTTACACAGTATTCGTGTCGAGTCGTAGTTATGTAAAAACACTTAACGATATTTGAATATTAATGTTATTGTGTGAAAAATATACCGAATTATAATAGACTTAGCTATAAATCACTGTCTGTGTGAGCATGGTGTGAGCTTTTGCTTTTGGCACCATCCGCACGTTTTTTGTTCTAAAAAAATTCGGCGTGTGGAATATATTTAATGGTAGAAATGAATGTTCTGACAATTCAAACAATTGGACAACATTTCTTCTTCGACTAAATCCGTTGTCAAGTTGGGCTCGAAAATCGTCCATTCAGTCTTTGATAGATGTTAACTAGATAAAACTAAAACTCACTACACTACAGTTTAAAACAAAAGCAACCAGAGACTAATTCATAATCTATTCAAGCCTTGCTAACCCATTTAAGTATTAAAAGGATTCAGTAAATAAATCAGAAGTACGAAATCACTGGATTCGGGCTTATCCCGTCAAAATGGTTGAGTTAATTATGCTCCGCGCTTGCAAGGCGGCGAAAATTCTACGTTTTCTACAAAATACAGACAGGTACGAAATAAAGACAGGCTTGATATTGCAAGCAAGACCGACTTACAAGCTGCTGGTTTTTTTATCAGGAATTTTGGTAATAACGGCGTCTATTAATTCTTTTGGAAGTACATTGTCATACATTGTCATACTTTATCTTTTATTACCTACCTACTTCTTGAGCATACCAATAATGTAAAAACAACATTTTTGAGGAGCTTCTACAAAAACAAGTTATAGAGCCTTACTGCGGCTGTAGTACTAAGTAGGCTACGCCGTAGACGTTGCTACGCTAGTGGGAGCTACGACAATTGAGTTGTACCAACATGTGTGCTACGACAGACTGCTACGATATTTTGTTGATTTCAGTGCTTTACTTTAAAATAAAGAAGGTTTGACTAACAACTTTAAAAAATTTGGTTTACATACTACATCAACTACTATGCTTATTTCATATGTTGTAGTATTTACGCTCTCTCTCTATGTGTGTCTCAATTTTTAAAGGTTAAAATATTCAAAAGATCTCCTCAAAATTGTTAGTGTGTCATAAAACTTTGCATAATTGTAATCAAAACGTCGTCGGTACCAGCGCCAGGGTAATCAGGAGCGCCATAAAGATAACAAGATGAGTGCAGCACACATTACGAAGTATTAAGGCCGTTAATTATAGTCTTGAGTGACTGCCTTGACCAGCAATGGATAATTTTCGCTATGACAGGGCAGGAAAGGTCCACACTAATACTGATAATGATGTTATCTATATCTATACTACATATATATTATAAATAGGAAAGAATTGATTGTTTGTTTGTTGCTTTGTTTGAATTGAATACTCGTAGGCTCCGAAACTACTTTACCAATTTGAAAAACTCTTTCAGAATTAAAATCCTAAAGAACAATGGCAGGTCTCCATACTAAGAATTGTCTGGAATCAAATTGAAGCGTCCCGTAATGAAAAATATGTTGAAAGCTTTGGCGTTTGCTCCAGAATCTATAAATGAGACTATTTTCATTTGAAAAAGCCGGAAAAAAAAGATTTTGGTGTTTGAATTTTTAGGTTATGAATGAAAGTCAAACAAAAAATATCTACTTATAACAGATCGCAGATTGAAATTAAATCTTAAAGAAATTGATAATGTGGTGTGGTTAATTGAGGTAATGAGTAATTAAAGACAAACGAAATGAGAAAAATCCAAATAAGTTCTAACCTTCTTGTATGTTTACAAAAACTAGGCGCGTATTTAAAAAAATATACCTACTTGCCCCGTAAACACAAAAAAACTGAGGGTAATAAATGATGTTGGACAATCCACACAGCATCATCTAGCCCGAAGCTAAGCAGAGCTTGTGTTATGAGTACCTACTAGATAACTTATATACTTAAAACAATGTGTATAAGTATGTATCTACATAGATAGATATTTTTATTTTACGGCCCTTCGCCCGCCAAGCCACAAAGGTTGTCATAAAATACCTAATGTGGGCAAATAAAAAACACATTTTGTTAAACATATTTATTTCATTCCTCATTCTCATCTCGCAACTCTCGGGTCAAGTCCTAAGACTTGATATCGACGCAGTGTGTTCACGCATGGATTGCAGTTTACACATAAAATAGTGTGCTACGACCTCTATAATAATCTGCCATTACGATTGTTCCGGGTTTACAACAAAAGTCCAATTCACTAGGCAAAATCAGAGAATAGTAAGATTAGCTTATGATCACGCAAAGCAATATCGGAGTCCTAAGGGCACGCACTAGTCACACAGAGCAGTATCAAGCAGTCCATAAACACTCCAGGTCGGGTAGAAATATATAGAAAACCAAAATATAAACACAAAACACAGCAGAGATTAAAAAAGCGAGTCTCGGAAGGATTCTACCTCTATAGCGTATTAAAAGACAACCACAGACAACATGACACTGTCAAAGACAAAAGATAATATAGTACATGCACCACTAATAAAATGGTAACATTTCGAATGTACCTTATTCGAATATCATTTGATAAGCTTTTAAATAACATAAAATAACTCCGGCCTTTACGAGAAGGAGTAAATAATTGAAAAATCGTAGAAAATTAATTAAATTTGATTCATATACATCAAATCCATGGACGCGAAAAAAAGTCCAGACCAAATTCTGCCATTGTTCTTTTCCCTGATGAAAATAAGCTATAGAATATTTTAATATTAATATTTTATAAAAGTTAGTGTTTGGCATGAAAAATTAAATTATTGTTAAATAACCGTGCGAAACCGTTAAAGCGTTGCCTTTTTTCACTTACTCGTACATTATTCTACAAATAGGTTTCGTAAAATCATAAATTTACTTCTTTATATCCGATATAATGTATTGTATGTGTAAAAAAATAATAAATAATGCTGGACATGGAAACTAGCTCCAAGTTAAGCTTGTATTATGGGTGCTAGATGACTGATATACATAATATTATATATTAAATATATAGATATTTTGTTTATTGTATAGTAATCGACCAGAACAGAATCCAATTTATGTTAGCCTAGGCAAGATAGAGTTGTCATGAGCCAGACAAAATAAGTGACATGCAAACATTATGTTCCATTTTGCAAATCAGCTTGCACACGACCCTAATACATTATGCACCTCGGCAATGGTACTTTGCGAGTGTTATATCGTAAGCTCTTTAAAGAATTACCCACTGTCCTAGAATGCAATTGTTTGAGTGGAATGGTGACTTCTGTTTTTTTACTAAATTCAACGAATAAAAAGAAAGGAAACGGTAAAGCCGTTAAGAGAAAACACGTATCTGTTTAAACCACTTTTTCTATCCAAGTCACGACAGCTATTTCAGTTTATGAAAACAATTCGTTTTCGGATTTCAGCTTTAAATGCGATTTAGGAAGATCTAAAAATGGAGGTAGATAGTTTTAGATCAGTGAATGCGTTTAATGAAGTTTTAGTGAAAAAGATGTTTACCATATAAATTGCCATTTGATCACCCAATACGTCTCGGCATTAAGTTACAAGACGTGAAATACATGGTGCATTTGACACGAAATTCACGATATCCATTGCCTGTACCCAATAAGATATTGAATTCAGCTTTACACTGTGATGTATCACTCGCTGGTTCGCTGTGCACCAATGCATCCTCAGGATCCTGCGAGTCAGCTTTTATGTGGTTTGCCAATCACGTACGGATTTCCACAAGCCACGGATTGACCAATCATGTTAGACTTCACTATTCGTGAATTTTTAGTTTTAAATTTTTGTTTGTTACACAAGCATATTGGAAATACCCTGTTATACAGCCCATATTTTATAAACGTTTGAAGGTCAAAGACAGATTTCATGGTTTTCCTTTCATTTAATTTATTAAGTTTGTTAGAGAGATTTCATCCTTATTATTGACCCTAACGATCTATGCAATTAAAGTTCAGGGTATAATTTTTACAGATTTTAGTCGGTTCGATTCCCGGGTGTGGCAAGCGAATTTTCGAAAATCTTTGAATGCAGTTTTCTTTCTTTTCAAAATTAAAGGAATGTTTTCTTTGAGTACAATTTTCTAACTACATTATTAAGAGTACTTTCCCTCCAGGTGGCATTACAAAATTCCACCCTGTATAGTGGTTAGAAAATAAACTGATCGCTCAGCTCTTTTAAGTTCACATATCAAAATCACTCAACTTTGAGCAATCATTAGAATGCTACTTCGCTAGTTTCTATGTGAGACGAAAAAAGTTTTCTTTCAATTACCTTCTTTTTATTAGGTACTAGCGGTCCGCCCCGGCTTCGCACGGGTATTAAACAAAAATTTCAGAAATTATACACACTAAAACGATGGGTTTCACAGTTTTCATACGGATCTTTACTTTTTTTAACAGCATTGGGGTTTTTGACATAGACTCGACATTCCAAAACTGACACTGGCCGTAGAGAAAAATCAAGCACCGTGCGCTATACAACCTCTTTTTCTATTCTGACGCGCCATAATAGAAAAAGAGGTTGAATATACAGCCCACGGTTCAATTATTGAATTTTTCATGCGGATCCCTAACTTTTTTGAAAATTTTATATAGCCTATGTTCATCACGGAAAATTAAGGATTCTAATGGTGAAAGAATTTTTTAACTCGGTCCAGTAGTTTCGGAGCCTATTCAATTCAAACAAACAAACAAACAAACAAACAAACAAACAAACAAACAAACAAACAAACAAACATACAAACAAACAAACAATCAAATCTTTCCTCTTTATAATATTAGTATAGATAGTATAGATATAGATATAGATGCTACATATTTATTGTGTAAGTTTAGATGACGCAAAAGAGATTGGTAGTAAACGAAATGAAAAACTAAACCCGGTGTGGTTTTCATATGAAGTTTTTTTAGTATTTTACCTTTTCTCATGTCTGCATGCAATCTAATAGTAGTTCGCAGTGCACACTGCACATTCTCGTGAGACTCTAGATCGAGACTCACGACCGCCGCTATGATCTAGGTCTTGTTAGATTTCCGACGTGACTTTGGGCCATTGTGCTCCCGTCTTAACGTCAATGTGCTCCCGTCTTTACTCTAGCTACTTAGATTCATGTCTTCTTTCTAGAACAGAAATGGCTGACGTGTTTTGTTGAAAAATATTTTACTTTACTTTGGATTAGGTATTAATTCTTCTTCCATACCTAATTAACCCATGTTCACCTTAGTTAAACCTTGTACAGTAAGCCTGATTTTGTGATGAATTATACGGGTCGTACGAAAATATATATACGATCCAGGTTCGTATCGTATGTAAGCACACTATGACGAATGATGACGAATGATCTTATCATTAAATGACGGTTTGATGATGAAAACGTTTCTTTTAATTACATCATTGTGGGTGAGCGCATCATGCTGAAAACGGAGACAGTAATTTGTTGGCTCAGATCTCGAAAAAATATATTAAGTTTTTGTATATTTTTATAGAATGATCACCTGATCTTACGCAAAAAATCTTTTTTAAATAATTTTAACATTCTTATGGTGTTAATGTGGGTAAGTTGGTTATCCGGATTCTGTCGGTTAGGGGATATACCACAAGTTCACTGAAAAGTTTGTAACTTGAAATTAATCCCAGGCAGCTGCAAAAATTAAGCTATTGAGTAATGTAATAATAGACGTCAACCTTCGGTTTCCATAAAAAAATATTGTAAAATCATTTTATCCATCACTAATTTATCAAAATTGAGAAAATAACATAAAGTATTCGTTCGACTGAAGAAAACTAAACCTACCAGATGTAGAGGAGGCAACTTTACCATAGAAAGCATCAAAAATACCTTATTTCTTATCTTATAATATTTATTGTATGAAATTTGATTCTTGTAAGTGCTAATTTTGTAAACCTAAAGAAATAAAGTTACTGAAATCTGAATCTAAATTTATAAAAATACAAACTTTATATATGTAATGCAGGAAATAATTTAAATAGGATTTGATGTTGGAACACCCAAATGGTATATTTAAATTCCCTCCTCCATACGTAAATTCTGGTAGTATAGATTACCTTATCGTACAAACCCTCCATGTGTTTGGCGCGTTAATTCATTTGAGCCGAATAATCTCTGAGGGATTCAAAGTACGAGCGAACCTAGCACACGTTCGATTTTTGATTAACACAACTGACGATCAATGTTACAAGGTAGATATATTAAGCGACTAGCTTCTGCCCGTAGCCGACGGCTCCCCTTTTCTTAGATAAAAATGTAGCTTATTCTTACTTATGAAGTACAAATGATGCTATTATCATTTCGATACTTATTAATTCGTGTATTTTTGTAATCGCATCATCTAGTTCCGGTGATTTAGCATCACGAACTTACTTAAATAACTTGTAGGTACAGCTACAAAATCAGTTTCTTATTATAAAAAATAGCTACATCACCAGAAACGAGACAATTCTTCCACAAATTAGATAGGTAAAGCAAATTTTCATTTAATTATATGTTCACCTCAATTTGATTAAAACATTGCAATATGCAAATTTAGATGTAACCTTGCTATGACGTAGAATGATACTAACTAAAGCTGATTAACTAAACAATGAAATCGTACGTTATTCCGCCAACATTAGGGATTCCCATGAGCGCGCTCCATTAGTCGAGGGCAGGTGTGAGATTTGCCGAAACCCTTTGAACTGGAGCTGGTTGAGGTCACCCGTGTTTGGTTATATCCGTTAGTCAATGTACCTTCGGATTTGTTTGATTTGTCATTTAATTATCATAACATCCATAGAAAATAAATCAATTGATCAAAAGAAAATGTATCTTTTGCGATATAAATATGTAGTGATAATAAGCTGCCACTTGGAAAAGTGACAAGGTCTGCAATACGGAATCCTCAAGGAATTTCCCACCGTATAGCCGCAACCAGTGAAAAGGCAGTATACCAAGAGATAAACCTTGCTGTTGGTGCCCGCGCATTTCATGAAACAAAGCCTCCGTCAGGGTTATCTGAACGCCTGATCTCGAACACTACACTACAGAACGGATTATGTTCCAGTTTTCAACAAAGGAGTGTGACGTAAACCAAGGTCTCTTTTATGGTTCATACTTAATTAAAACTGTATTGTTAAAAAAATTGTGCACCTAGTTAAAATAGTTTGCATGTTTATTCTATGAGAATTTAATTCGCTTTTGATTATTTTATTGATGTAATTTGCTTTCGATATAACGGCTGAAAGGAACGTGGAAATAAAATACATGTTACAAAGACGTTACCACCCTACAGTCTCTTCACAGTGTAATAGTTTTACTACAAATAAATGTGAAAAAATAGTGTTATAAAAGTTTGGTCACAAATTATATCACGGAACAGTAAAAAGGACAACAACCCCAAGTGAGCGATGAAGAGTTCCATTTTCGGCCATTCCGAAAATTCTTGTGAAAGGAATCATAGGTAGGTACGAGTATGTGTTGGCCAACGCTGTTATTTAATACGACTGCAGCGGTACTTAAATCGTGAAACTATAGCCACCAGAGCAGCCGCTGTGCTCCAAATGTTCGGTTGTTTATTTTTTACAAACCATTGCACCACTTCAAATGACTTGCTGCGAAGAATTGCCGTTCAAACGAATTTACGATGTTAATAATCTTAATTGAAGTGTTTGAGTTTTATTTTTTACCATCCCTGTCCAATCAAAAATTAAAAGATAAAAACTTAGGTTTAAGCTGTAAAGTTTGTTTGGTGCTTTTCCCAATAGAACCTCTCAGTCTTTTCAGAAGGCATTAAAAAGAGTGTTGGGAGTTGCTCCAGACTAATTGGACGCTGAACAAACAAGTTGGAGTGTCGGTTTGTTGTATTGACGATTATATTAGGGTGTAAACTTTGCATCTATGGAAAAATTTGTGATAATTATTGTTGAAATGACAATAATTCAATTTTATACCGAATTCTTTTGTACTTCTCATTAATCATTATAGTAGACCGTAGAATCCGATCAGAATAAATAAGTGAGTATGGGGCTAAAATCCGGTATTTTAATGAGGAAACAGGAATTCAAACCTATCTACCTACCTACACACTCTGAATACCAACTAACAAAATCACTCACACACACAAACAAACAAAGAATAAAATCTTTTTTTTCCTTAGTCCATACTTTTTTATCTAAGCTAGCAAACTAAAAAACTTATCAAGCATTGAGAAAAAGTTGTGAAATCTGTTTGTTCAATTAAAAATAAATAACAATCAGTAAATAAATTTACCACCGATAATTCCCAAAAATTAATTAAACACCATAATGTGGTGGTTTTAAGCACATACACAGCGGAGCGAGGACGCTTTGCTTCACACCTCGCATTCTGATGCGGCCGATACACCGCATACTGTTTCACATTCAATCTACGCTATGGCAATCACAGGGCTGTCACTTTTTTGTAAATAGTTTCTGAAGCTTCTGAAAGTGATCGGCAGTTTAAAGTTAGTTTAGGCAACTAGTATAAGGTTAGCCTTTGTATTTAGTGGCAAAATTGAAAGCAGTTCTATAGTGTTTCTATTTTATGGTTAAGGTTTAGTGGCTGAAGAGTGAACTTTATCAGTTCACTCGAATGATGGTGGCCGTCCGATATCTGCGATTTGTTTCATGAAGCTTCATGACTTAGAATATGTAAAATGTTCGTAAGATCAAAATCTTAAGAATATTTTACATCCAGGTACCTAAGCTGTTGTCCACGCAATTATTTTTCCACGTAGACGTGTTGTTGAATGGCCGGTATACCGAAGTCGAATATCGAAGATACGATCGAAAGGTCTTCGATTTGCTCGCATTCTGTTTATAAATGCATGTAAGAGCACTCCTTAAAAACAAGTTTCCTATTTTAAAATTCTCCTACAAAACGGTACCTCGGAGTTATTATTTTAAAAATACACTATTTTTGCATCATTGGGTGTTTAAAGAGTGCCAACCCTACGTAAGTAACAAATCAAAAACTCATCAATAAATTATTAGTCCCGTTTTGTAGGTAACCGACCCAGCTTTAAATTACTGTACTGTTCTTGTTTTCTGTAATAATCTAATATTGTATTGCCTTATATGATGAGTTTGATAACATTTACAAAACGATAAGTCCTTGTATCCGTTATCGGAACGTTGCGTTCCAATTATTAGAAAGTACCGAATCGCATAATTTCCGCATGAAGATGTTAGGTTTGCGCGTGTATTTTTCTCAAGCACACCGTTGACAGCTGAGGCAATCTCGTCCATTATTTTCCGTATTCTTCTAGCACAGTAAAGTTAAAAGCAGAAAGATTACTGCATAATTTTTGTGAAAACGTGTTGTTAAAATTTTGCCTTAAAATATTAAATTATTAGTAAAACAAGAGCTATTTTTGAAGTTTGACAGATACCTTCCTCTTTTTTATATTATGAGACGTCTCCACACAAATTACTTTTATCTGTGAGGCATAGGGAAGCTCTTAGGTTGGTAAACCGGTGTTACCAGTTTCTATTTCCCTTGCAATAGAATATCGTAATCCTACATAATTACATTTAATGATTAAGAATTGAATTAACTAGATTTAATATAATAAACTAATAGGTTAGGTTAGGTTAGCATTACGCAATTCCAGAAGATACGACAGCTCCAAGCAGAATCACTTGAGATGACGGAAAAAGTCATATCTTTTGTTCAAACAAATCCCTGCCTCTAGGTTAACAATGGATATATAATAAAGTAAAATAACAAAGAAAATAAAAGAATTTTACCGAATTTCCGAAATTATCAATTTTCTTCCAGGAACACTAAACATTATTGGGACTTGACTATTCTGTCTAATTCATTTACAATATAGGTACATATCTGACTGTTTCTAAGTCATTCCATAAGTTGGCCATGTCATAACGACCTCAATACAAACCTTTGTACCAAGGCGGCGGCTATCTTAGCAAACTAAAACGAATTACCTTTGGGCTCTGCCCTCACAATAATAGAATCAACACCTTGGATTCGCAGCTACTGTTTCTATTCTTGTCTCCTTAACCAGTGTTAAGTGTCACTTGTTCACAAACATAAATAAACTGTAGGACAGTTTTTTTTTTCTGTTATCCCAGATGTTGTGACCGTGGCGTCGCAGCAGGGTGCAAATTGACTGACAACGTTGATGAAGGAAGATTACAAGAATATTTGTCGTCGTGAGAAATTGGCGAAGATAAAAGGGCGTCGCCAGCCCACGGCCCAGGGGGGGGCAAGCCGTAGCCAGAAATATGTACTAATCGGCGGGGGGGGGGGGGGGGGGTTAGAGATTACGACCCTAGCGCTCAATAGGAGAAGCCTATGTCCAGCAGCGGATAACATGGGCTGATGATTATGTACGCTAACTTTATCCAAGTAATTTTCAAGGCAAAGTGTTTAAAATTTTCCTATTTACCTGGTCCGCAAACAATATGATCTACAACTGGCATTCAACGCTGCAAGTGATTGAGCCAGCACGACAACTTTTGTAACTTTTTCGGGTCATTAAGTAGTTCAAAAAAATTATAACAGAGTGTAATGAGCGCCGATATTTTGTAGTGTGCGGCCGCTGGAAATAGTCGAAACTGAAGACTATAGAATAAACGGCGAGCGGAGCGAGCCGCGATTTTTTTTAGACTTTTTCGGACGTATGCAAAAAAAATAAGAAGAGTTTGTATATAATTATATGTCACTACTTATTCCTAGTGATAGTGGATTTATTCGGGATTTATCGGCAAAGCAAGACAAAAGCAGGACTTTCGTTGTTTTGCAGTTGGCTAGGTACATTTTTTTTATCTCTAGGGGGGGGCAGCTGCCCCCCCCTGCCCCCCCCTGGCGACGCCCTTGGCGTGACGGGATATAGGGGTGCATACGCAAATAACTACAGCGTTGGTAAATTATTGTTGACATTTTTGAAGACCAGCGATGATGAATTTACTTTCAGCATGAATGTATAGTTATTTTCTTCGAACGAATTGTCCATAACGTCATGCATAATACTCTTTTTTTGATCCCATTGTCATACTCGTAGATATGGCAGAACTCCAACAAATGAAAATAATATTTTTTTTTGATTCTTTTTTTTTTTGATTCTGATTCATAGTCTCATCCATACGGAGTAATATTATTAATATTATCTGTGCTATGTGCTTGTTATTAAAACAAGTCGACTCTTAATAAATGGTAAGCTGGACTTATCTTCGATCAGAACCTTCTGAAACCGTTAAATCTGGGTCTTTATTGGCCCAACAATCAAAGGCCGATGCCAACGGGTCTCGTGAGCCCGCTTGATGAACGATCACCGCTATCAGTCTGCCTGATACGAGTGATGGAAACGACAGTAAGATTTTCATCTAACATGGCTAGGATCTAGGCAATGTTTAGATTGCGAGCGGTGAATTTTTTATTCGTATAATGTGGTTTCTCAATATTATCTTTAAATAGGGACTTCCGAACTTTGACAGTTAATGGAGCTACATGTAGTAGGTATTCTAGTCTAGTCTATCATTTACTGTCTAATTTGCCAAAATCACAATATACGGATGAACCGTTTAACAACACGTGCAAACGATAATTTGGATCCATAAGATGTACGTAGGCAATAAAAATTATAGTCATCATTTTATTGATACGTGTGGCTTAGGGCCATGAACGTAGGTAGTCATCGAATACGTTTGTTTTTCATTGATTTACTCGACTAATCACCGAGTTATGGCTTGAAAAACTTTACCTAACTAACAATGGAATGCGCAAGAAAACCTTTATTTTATACATCTCTGAATATCAATTCATTGATTGAAGACGAGATCCTAGTTAAGAATTCAAAATTTATTCTTAACCTTTCAAGCACAATAGAACTCATCATTATTTCTCAATTCAACTGAATTAAGGGTTCTGCGGCCCTCAAAGTTCAACTTTAAATCGCAAAACAATAAATGTCTCAAACGCTGCATTTAAAGTATGGAGTTGGAGAAAGGTCTTTGTTCACGAGCGGAAACAAGACTTGAATTTAAAAGCTCGCTAAGTTTTAATTGTTAGGAATTCTCAAAAGTTAGATGTCTTTATGAAAGACTAGCGGTCCACCCCGGCTTTGCACGGGTATTTAACAAAAATATATTTTTTCATGCGGAACCCTAATTTTTTTGAAATATTCTATAGCCTATGTTCAACAGGGAAAATTTAGGATTCTAACAGTGAAAGTATTTTGAAATCAATCCAGTAGTTTCAGAGCAAACTAGTAGATTCATAGTAGAAACTTTCAGCTTTGTGGGTAGTTACGTAATATCCCTGTAGACAATGCTTATTTTGGGGATTTCTTACGCTGATAAACCTTAACAAAATAGTTGGTTGTCAAGGTGCCTGGATTCATATTAATTTACCTTAGTGTAAACCCGAGATATCTATATCTATACTAATATTATAAAGAGGAAAGATTTGATTGTTTGTATGTTTGTTTGTTTGTTTGTTTGAATTGAATAGGCTCCAAAACTACTGGACTGATTTGAAAAATTCTTTCACCATTAGAATCCTTAATTTTTCGTGATGAACATAGGCTATATAATATTTTCAAAAAAGTTAGAGATCCGCATGAAAAATTCAGTAATTGAACCGTGCGCTGTATATTCAACCTCTTTTTCTATTATGGCGCGTCAGAATAGAAAAGGAGGTTGAATAGGTGCTTGCTTTTTCTCTACGGCCAGTGTCAGTTATGGAGTGTCAAGTCAATGTCAAAAACCCCAATGCTGTTAAAAATGTAAGGGATCCGTATGAAAACTTTGAAACCCATCGTTTTAGTGTGTATAATTTCTGAAATTTTTGTTTAATACCCGTGCGAAGCCGGGGCGGACCGCTAGTTAATATTATAAAGAGGAAAGATTTGATTGTTTGTATGTTTGTTTGTTTGAATTGAATAGGCTCCGAAACTACTGGACCAATTTGAAAAATTCTTCCACCATAAAAATCCTAAAATTTCCGTGGTGAACATAGGCTATAAAGTATTTTCAAAAAAGTTAGAGATCCGTATAAAAACTTCAATAATAAAACCATGGCGATATACATCAACTTCTTTTTTTTTTCTTTTTTTGCGCTGCTCGCTTTTGCTGTGGCTCAACTTCAACTTCTTTTTTTATGGCACCGCTTTTGCTACGACGACTCCGCCAGTGTCAGTTATGGATTGTCATAGACATCACAATTCGTTACTAGGGTGCGAGCGGAAACTCAATGTCAAAAAATATAAAAACTTCAAGATTGGAACCATGCGATGTAGGCTCAGAAAAACGATCGATGTAGGCGATATAGCGGTGCGAGAGAAAAGTCAATGCCAAAAAATTAAGTTCTCCCTGTTTTTCTATATAATAAGTAAAGGAAGTAAAGTTACAATTTTAAAGGAAAGGTTTTATTGTTTGTTTGTGGTCTGAATTGAATAGGTTCCGAAACTACTAGACCTTTTTGAAAAAAAAAAATCATCATTAGAATGATAATGCTATAGAATATTTTAAAGTTAGTGATCCCTATGAAAACTTCAATAATAAACTTCCTTATCTAACGTGTGTATGTAAGAACTTTAAATTCTTTAAAATACCCGTGCGAAGCCGGGGCGGGCTGCTAGTTTTAATATAAGGCTATTCGACGATACACTTATCATCATCGCTCATATTTAATTTTATTGCACACAGATTTTAAATTCTGTAGCTGGATGCCTGCGGATGCCCTTAAAGTTATTAACGTAATTCGTTTTTCCCTTTTAATCCAAAATAATCGGTTTTATATAAAGGTGTCGAGTCAGATTTTAATGAAACAAGTTAATTGGGGTTCCACCGCTCGACTGACTATTTGTCTCTCCCAAGGTTCCTATAGTATTGTATTTTTGCGTGGCTCAATAAAAAGGTTGATTATATAGGCGGGTGTTGCACGCGCAATGTTTACCGTACGATCTCCGAAAAGTGCCTCTAACTCTGACGCAGCTACTCGTAGTAGCTCAAAAGATTGTGAGTTCCAATGTAATAAATGTAGAGTGATAGTGAATGAGCTATTGACTTTTATTACGAATAAAGTCGATACTCTGCCGGAAAAAAGCATTATTCAGTTATGCCAGAGCGCTTATTCTGCCGAAGAAATTGAAGACGCGAGATCGATAGTTGTAAAACTACTTGCACCCACGAAAAGATTTACTAGAAGAAAAGATGCAGAACAGAAAAGTATTCAAGAGATGATCAAATTAATTAAGGAAAGTGAACCCGACTCCCTACCGACTTTCGTGGCTGGAAATCTAAATAAATTGCCGAGCGTTACCTTCGACTACATTGATATAACGACGTTTCTTAAGGAATTAACTCTGTTGAAAAATGATGTATCAGGCCTAAAAACAAGATCAAATAGCTGCATTGACAGCGACAGCAACACAACTTCGGAATTCAATTCGCTGAAGAGCGAGATCGATGACTTGAAAAATATAATACAGAGCTTAAAGGAGACGCATAATACCAGCATTAAACAATATGACGATCTGCTTCGTAGGTCTTATCATAACGATAAGAATACACGAAACAACAGTAATTTATTTTTACCGAATCCAAATGTGGGTATTGCGGAGAATGTGAAGTCGAATCCAGCGGCGGGTTCACTCGGCGGGACGGGGGGTGCGGGCGCGCAGGCCGAGGCTCTGGCTAGCGCACCGCGCCCAGCGCCTACTCAGTCCGTGCCGGCCGCTCCTGCGCCGACAACGAGTGGCACGCTCACGCAGGACAAATTCTTATCACGGCCGCAACAGCTGAGCGCGTCTACGTCGAATGACATGCCTTACATACCTAGCTATAGGGATATTGCGGAGACGAGTAAAAGCAAAGCTCTAACTGACGAACAAGGTTTTACAATGATAACTAGAAAAAAATACGCTTATAGATATAGAAATACTAGGGGGACTTTGCAGAGCGACAGTAAGTTGAAAGCGGTAGACACATACTCATATGTTTATCTATCGCGGACAGAAAAACACATAAAAGAAAGCGACATTAAGGAGTATATAAATAATATGAAAGAAGAATGTATAAATGTAGAAATATTAAAACAGACAAAGGAAACAAACTTTAACTCATTTAAGGTAACAGTACTCTCTTCAAAATTGGCCTCGTTCTTAAAAAATGAATTCTGGCCCAAAGGACTAGTGTTTAGACGGTACAGAGAGCAGCGTTCCGTCAGGAATGATACCGAGCTTTATTCTAAACAATAATGTATGTACAACCTAATGAGTTATCTAGAATAGTTTCGTTTAACTGCCAAGGAGTCAAGCGCTCGGTACAGCACGTGAGAGACTTGTGTAAAAGTGCAGATATTATCGCACTGCAGGAGACATGGCTGATGCCTCACGCCTCAGGTTTCGTGAGGGAAATTGATGAGGGGTTTGGCTGCTGGTCGAAGTCAGCTGTCGACACGTCGGCGGGGGTACTGCGCGGACGTCCCTATGGAGGGGTGGCTCTTATGTGGCGCTCTAGCCTGTTTACGAGTGCAGAAATTGTGCAGTGTGAAAGTGATCGGTTGGTGGCGGTCCGCTTATCTCAGGGTCACCGTAGCCTGTTAGTATTTAGTGTGTACATGCCTACAAATAACGAGGATAACTTACCGGAGTTTATACAGTGTTTGGCGCAGGTTAGTGCTGTAATAGATAGTGCAGAGACCGAATGCGTCTTAGTATTGGGGGACTTCAACGCGCATCCGAACTCTCTTTTTGGAAAAGAGCTTCTGGATTTTTGTGGTGAGCAATCTTTACGCTGTATAGATATAGAGAGACTTCAACCGGACACTTATACCTACGTCAGTGATATGAACGGTGCTTGCCGGTGGCTCGATCACTGCCTAGTGACTGCGGCGGCAGTTAGTCTAGTCACGGATATAGTAGTTAAATGTGATACGTACTGGTCTGATCATTTTCCCCTTTTAATAAAATGTAATTTTAATCTTGTTAGACCTAAGCTAGTTTGTAAAAATGAAAAATATGTTAATAAGTGCATGTGGGGTACGAGGGATGAACATCAAAAGTTGTTATATACAAAATTATGTGATGAGGCTCTACAGGGGTGGATTACGAATTATAATTTAACTTATTCTAGTCTTTTAAAATTGTGTGTGTCTCAAGAGGAAAATAAAATCCCTTATATCAATTACATAGATAGTCTATACCAAGACTTAGTATGTCTGCTGCAGAAGGCAGCTGAAGAGAGTTACGACCATAAAATAGAATATAAGAAGCGAAAAATTGTTGGTTGGAATTTTCACGTCAGGCAGGCTCATGTCAAGGCCAAGGAAAACTTTTTAATATGGGCGCAGTATGGTAGACCGTGCTCGGGATATTATTATGAGAGAATGAAGGCTACACGCAGAGAGTTCAAAACCGCGCTAAAGTATGTACAAAATAATCAAGAAAAAATAAAAATGGATATGTTGGCCCGGCATCGTAGTGTAGGTAACTTTTGTGAATTTTGGAAAGAAGTGAAAAAAATGGATAAAAAGAATCTTATACCAGAAAATGTAGAAGGAATAAAGGATCAGAAAAATATAGCAAATTTATTTTGTAAACATTTTAACGTTAGCAGTCAAAATTTAATTAGTAAGGATAATAAACACGTCAGTAGAGACCGTTGTCTCCAGGAGACCGAACATGTGGTTATAACACCTAAACAGATAGAAAATTTGCTTCGAAAAATGAAACGTGGACGGTCCCCTGGACACGACGGTCTCAGCATAGAGCATTTGTTGTATGCAGGCCGACACATCTGTGTAGTACTGGCGCGGTTCTTTTCTCTCTGCGTGAAGCACTGCTACCTTCCTCAGGACCTTATACGCACTATAGTGGTTCCTATAACGAAAAACAAAACTGGTGATATCTCGAGCATGGCCAACTACAGACCAATCTCCTTGGCTACGATTCTAGCTAAGGTGCTGGATCGTGTTATACAGTCGCATCTTGGTAACGTGCGGCTGAATGACGGCCAGTTTGGATTTCGACCACAAATGTCGACTGATATGGCCATATTCTCACTGAAACAGGTCGTCAGCTACTATAAGCAAAACGGAACTACAGTCTACGCTGTGTTTCTTGACCTCAGCCGCGCATTTGACACTCTCAACCATGCTCTTCTGTGGGGCAAGCTGCGAGGCGCAGAGGTACCGCCCGACATTGTTGACCTGCTTGAGTACTGGTACAGCAAGCAGATCAACAATGTTAGGTGGGGTACGAAGCTCTCTAACAGCTACCAGCTGTCTTGCGGGGTGAGGCAGGGGGGGCTCAGCTCGCCGGACCTCTTTAACCTGTACATTAATGATCTGATCGATGAGCTGAGCAGCACCCCGGTGGGGCTCCGGCTGGATGGCAGATATGTCAACAACCTGAGTTATGCCGATGACATGGTTCTGCTCAGCCCATCGATCAAAGGGTTAAGGAAGTTAGTAAATATATGCGAAAAATTTGCTAGTGATCACGACTTAATTTACAACGTTAAGAAGACTGAAATGATCATATTTAGATCAGGAAAAGGTCCCGACAATGTACCCGTGGTTTGTCTTAGCGGGCGGCCTGTTCAAATAGTGAAGAACTTTAAATATCTAGGTCATATAGTAACGTCCACTTTAAAAGACGATGATGACATGGAGAGACAACGAAGGTCACTGTGCGTTGTTGGAAATATGATCGCTAGGAAGTTTTTTAAAGCCTCGCCTGATGTGAAAATAACCTTATTTAAGTCTTTTTGTCAGTCGTTTTACACGTGTCAACTTTGGACTAACTATACCTTAAGATCGCATAACGGTATAAGAGTAGCATATAATAACATCTTCAGGCATCTCATGGGCCTGAAACGCTATTGTAGCGCGTCAGAGATGTTCACAGAAGCTCGTGTTGACTCTTTCAATGCCATCCAAAGAAAGAGAATTGCCTCATTCATGTCCAGAGTTGACATGTGTAAAAACGACATTATAGTAAGCTTGTCTGACCGTCTGATGTTATCAGACACTTATAGACGATGGGTGTATATTGCCACCTGACGTACTGTGTACTTTAACCTAGTACCCTAAACCTTTTTTTTTATTTTTTATTTCTGTTTTATTTTGTAATGTTTTTATTTCTAAATGTAAAATGGATCATGTGTCTGCAATAAAGAATTTATTATTATTATTATTATTATTATATTGAACGCTAAATAAATGTCTTTGTGGGCAATCTTTGATTAAAATCTTGTCTTGGCTTATACGTGATGCAGTGGCATTTTTCTTTCATTTATGATCAGTCTATGAGTATCTTACAAATTAAAGATTAAGTACTAACGTAACAACGAACTAAGTTTGACACTAAATTTTGAATTGTAGGTATCAACTGAAATTGGGGGTGATTGATTATTGCATTCAATTCAATAATTCAAATCATAAACTAAAGTAGAACTATGAGTTTTCATAAAAAAAAACACAAGCAGCGTCGCAACCTGTAGTGTCCTAATTTCTGTATGCCTTATTCATTTTAACTTTTATCCGCCCCCAAATACAACCTCAAAACCGCCTGTTAAGTTTTGTAAAGCTTTTCATCAGAGTTTTCTGCCAGATTGGCTATTCCCCTCCGAAAGACAGAGAAATCGGCTCTTTTTTTAACACAGACATCCTAAAAGTAGTCATTTACAATGTTATTTTATTATCTGGAGCGATCCGGCTCGTCTCGTGTCCATTAATAACAGAAAAAGAACAGAAGGCTTCTGTCTCTCGACAAATTTTCCTCAAAATGCTCATTTTTTTCGATTATAGCTTGTCTTCTCGACTCTGATGGTTAGTTAACGTAATCTGCGATAATTCTTGCCTTTATGGAGCTGATTATCACGTTTGGCTTATTCTTTCAAAGCTCTGTGGATTGAAGTGATATTAATGGAAAATTATTTGTGTTCTGTCTGCGGTCTGAACATAATGGATGATAAGACCTTTCATTTATGACGGAAACAAAGTTACTTCAGATCTTTTTGGGTCTGGTAGAGCCTCTTGATACCCATTTTATATATTTAAGCCCAAGTAAACTGGCAGTGCTTTATAAACTCTCGTAAACCTTCTTAAATGAAAATGTTCATCGAAGATTTCAATTAAAACCGTATCGACTGTACCTTATCTACATCAAGCAAAAAAAAAAAAAAAGATTATATTGTCCGTGTAACAAAAAAATCCTCTATGTTTAATGAGAATAGAATGATGGGCCAATGTTACTTAGTAAAGTAACATACAAAAAAATTACGGGGAAGAAAAACAAATTAACAACTTCATTGACGATCCTAGATTTTATGATTGTTGGCATCATGCAATAGAACGTTCGATTCCAACGTTCATTTTTACATAAATAGTCGACTCATAATGAGCGTGGCAGAAACCAAAGGCAGGAACGACAAAAAATTCTTTTCTGCAAGCATATTTGCAATCAATACACGTGGTCAGAGCCTCCTGTATTGGGCAGTGGTAACCACTGTCGTGTGGACGGTCCGTAAGACTTATAGCTAAGGTTAAAACTAAGGGCACAAACAAATAAAGATACAAAACTAAT
Source organism: Eupithecia pulchellata (assembly GCA_963931895.1). Classification (NCBI taxonomy): domain Eukaryota; kingdom Metazoa; phylum Arthropoda; class Insecta; order Lepidoptera; family Geometridae; genus Eupithecia; species Eupithecia pulchellata. The sequence continues at coordinate 9,189,781 of OZ007537.1, read as the reverse complement.
GGATTTTCTTGTTTGATAATCAAATAAAACGAAGACAAGTCTGATAAAGTTTTTGAAATCAGAATGGATTTAACGAGCATTGGCTGGAATGTTAAACTTTTTTATTGAAAAGACATAAGTAAATCCCTTTGTTAGGTTATGTCTCATTCTATCTTTAAGCTTACTTGTTTGTTTTTCACCACTAGTTGTTCGTAACATCAAACGAAAGTTAGATCTGACTATGGTTAAATAAAATACTTTTTGGGGTGCTACGAAATTTTGATTAAGATACTCGTACATCCCAAAAAGTGCTACTTGAAAATTATCCGAATATTGTATCACCCGACCTTTAGACGTTAGGTACCTATGATGTAGATAAAATTTTACAATAGCTAAAATGGATGTGGAACATTTGTAAACAAATGAGGGCACAAAAAAAACTCAATTGCTTGGCATCGAGTTTGTGATATAATTTTTAGCAATATTTAAACATCTCAAACCGACATTATAATGTAAATTACGCATAGAAAGACGCCGCAACACGGTGAATTTCAGTTTCACATCAAGTTTGTCTTATGTATAGGTACATTTATTTTATGATGCTAAACACTTACAATTACTCTAAGGCTAAACGTTTAATATTTTTTAATGCTAAACAATAATAAACAATTAAGGCTTGTTCAAAGAACAATGGCAAGTTTCCATACATGCTTGTCCCAAAAATTTGAGCAAGGATAAAAAATATACCATTCGATTCATCTCAAAATTTTGAGGAACACTGCATTTTTAGTTTTTCTTTGATTTTTGCAGAAAAAATTAAATATTTTTTTGAAAATAGGTAGAATGTTTTTAGTTCCATAGCATCCTATTGTTACAAATGGCGGCGGCAGGGTGACGAAAAAGGTTTAAATTCTAGAGGTTGGTATCAGCACCCTAACTTTAAGTAAAAACTAACCTCCTTTGTTAGTCTCGCTCCTCCTCAGTAGGTATGTAGATTAATAGGAGGATGTTCCGAATACAACGCTAATGTCATTTTAATTTATAGAATATTAATTTTATTGAAGGCAATATTTATTAGGTATGGCGCCAAATTCAACCACTTTGCTTATGGCTCGCAACCCTTTACTTACTCAACTTTTTATTTGTATACTAGCGGCCCGCCCCGGCTTCGCACGGGTATTAAACAAACATTTCAGAAATTATACACACTAAAACGATAGGTTTCACAGTTTTCATACGGATCTTTACTTTTTTAACAGCATTAGGGTTTTTGACATTGACTCAACATTCCAAAACTGACACTGGCCGTAGAGAAAAAGCAAGCACCGTGCGTTAAACAACCTCTTTTTCTATTCTGACGCGCCATAATAGAAAAAGAGGTTGAATATACAGCCCACGGTTCAATTATTGAATTTTTCATGCGGATCCCTAACTTTTTTGAAAATATTATATAGCCTATGTTCATCACGGAAAATTAAGGATTCTAATGGTGAAAGAATTTTTTAACTCGGTCCAGTAGTTTCGGAGCCTATTCAATTCAAACAAACAAACAAACAAACAAACAAACAAACAAACAAACATACAAACAAACAAACAATCAAATCTTTCCTCTTTATAATATTAGTATAGACGAATTCATTGGATGAATAAAAAACATGAATCGCTGTAAAACAATCGGCCCAGACAGTCATTCAGCCAAAGTTCCTGCTGATTTTTTTTGGATCAAGCCGATCGAGCCTATCCTAAAGTAACTAAGATGCACACCGGCTTGTTCGTACCAAGAACCAGTCCCCTACATGTTCGAACTAACATATATATAATGTATAGAAGGTATATTATGTACCTCGCCCTGATACCCTCTTCTATTACCTACACATTGTCAACCTAATAGGTTGTTTGAAACCTTCTTATCCATTATTACCTCATATTATAGTACTTAATATACTTAGCAGGGGCTGCAACATGTTGAATAATTACCACTGTAGGTTTTATCTTGCACCAGCTAGGTTAAGCAGTGAATGGTTTAATAATAATGAACAACTCAAAATCAAAGTGCTTTAGGTATTTCCTTTAGACCTTACAGGACTCTTGGACACTGCAGGTCCTGTCTAGTAGCTAGGCACTGATATTATGAACCTTCTTACAGAATATAATTTTTTAACAATTCTGTTATGGACAATAAAAACTGGTGCATATTTTAGTTTTTTCAGGCTATATTTTTATATATCCTGAAAATATATAATTATACAATAAGTTTATCATAGCTAGGCATAGGTCTCCCATTTTCTTTCCACAGCTTGCGGTATGTATAATAGTTGAGAGATAGTAAACAAAATCTGACATCACATCACTCAGCATATGGACGGCAGATTCCATATATTCTCTGACACAGCATCCTATTTGGCAGAGCAAATGCTCATAGTTGTATAGTGATATGGACTGGCTAGGTATTGTTAAACCCACTAACTCAACCTAGTTCAAAAGAAGTGGAGACAGAATAAAATGCATTTCTGTCTTAGATGAAAATAAAAAACAAGTCTTAGTTAGAAGTATCTATTCAAAAATATCAATAGTTCTGTGATACTTGAAGCATAAAACAAGTAAAACATCTGTCTTTAAACAAAAAGAAACTTTCCCTATATTTATTTCTTAGAAACCAGGGTTTTCTAACGGAGAAGCTTTAAGGCTGCAATGATTATAGAAATATAGTATTAGTCTCTAGGTTACAGTATTAGTATGATAATTGATAACTATGATATATACAGTTGTTTTCACAAAATGAAATTGCAGGATGCTACTTATACTTATATATTTAGTTTAGATTACCTAGTCTATGCAGCATCCTGGAATCTTATGTTTACTTACCTCAAATTATTTTACATTATAATGGGAGATGTCTTGTTCTGTGTGAAGTTAACTTGCTAATTCATCTATTGAATAAGGGGAGTTATTGGCAACAATAGGGAAACTGAAACAACAATTCTATTGTTCTTTTAGCCATTAATTATATGGCATCAAACAAGCTACAAAACCCTATTCGGCATGTAATAACTAACCTGACCTGATTGATCATTATTTTCACATTTTGCAGGACTTCAATACAGTTTATCTTACCTACATAAGTACCTAGGTAAGTACAGCAAAGTTAGATAAAAACTATAAGAGTAAGTTGACCGGGTAGCTTCAATACCTTCGGAATCAAACATAGTAGTAGGAATTTACCTGTTGCCAGCCTGTACCGGCCACAAAAAGAGTGTCATTTGGATATTTCACCTTATTTTCATATTTGCACAGATCAAACTGACGTTGTTGTTGGTTATTTTATAATAATATTGTAAGTTTAGTAGTAGGTAGACATCCTAAAAAGAGTACAAATGCAAGCGTAACACTGTATAATGGTGTTAATTCAGTCGATTTGCTTACCTAAGATTCATTTAAGTATAAATAAAGATCATCATAATGCCAACGAAAATATCTCTATAAAATAAATACTTTTACCGAAATCACAACAAAATCTACAAGAAAGTAGTAGTACTGTGGTATTATTTTCTTTAATCTAAAAAATCAAAACAAAAATTGTCTCATTTTCGGAGTTTGTTTGTTTTGGTTTGTAAACCGCTTGACAATTGATTGTGAGTTTTGATTGATGTCAAGTAAGCATGCAATGTCAACGTCAAAATTAAAATGGCGGTTATCACCCTTCCATAACCCATAACTAACCATATTTTCAAAAAATAATTTAATTTTTCCTGCAAAAATTATGGAAAAACTAAATATGCAGTTTTATTCAGAATTTTTAGGGCTACCGATTGATACCCTAGCGATCGATGCACAAAATGGGTCATAATTCTTGCCATCATTCTTTAAATAACCTAACAGCTTATACAGTGTGTTTGGAAGGTGGTGACTTCGTCTAAGACAACTATGGCTTAAATGGTTCCAAATAATCCACACTACCTTCGCCCACCAGCTTTGCACCCACCTTCCAATCACCCTGTATTATTCACCGCGTACCTTTCAAACCTTAAGAGGTGAGAAAGCCAGATAAATCCAGTGGAAAATCCTTTGTCCGATGGACAGATGCGGTTTATCCCGTCCGTTAGCCTCGGCTAACGGACGAGGATCAGTTGTCGAGACAACTAATATGATTGTTGATATGATTATTGTTTTGCATAAAATCGCCGTTAACATCTGTGTGGGACAAAGAAATTACAATTTTGGCTTTTCAAGCGGCCTTTGGGACGAATTGTTTTTTATTAATTTTCTTGTCAGATTTATAATACATATTTCCAAGCTGTCACCCGCAAATAACCACGGTTAGTTGATTCACCCAGCCTGTGCTTACCTGAAACAATTATATTATTTGTTAAACAAACAACTTTATATCTACGCATCAAAGTCAAAAATAAACCATAAGACGTCGTGGGTGCTTTTTAATTTATAGAGAACTAGCGGTCCGCCCCGGCTTCGCACGGGTATTAAACAAAAATTTCAGAAATTATACACATTAAAACGATGGGTTTCACAGTTTTCATACGGATCTTTTTTTAACAGCATTGGGGTTTTTGACATTGACTCGACATTCCAAAACTGACACTGGCCGTAGAGAAAAAACCAGCAACGTGCGCTATACAACCTCTTTTTCTATTCTAACGCGCCATAATAGAAAAAGAGGTTGAATATACAGCCCACGGTTCAATTATTGAATTTTTCATGCGGATCCCTAACTTTTTTGAAAATATTAAGCCTATGTTCATCACGGAAAATTAAGGATTCTAATGGTGAAAGAATTTTTTAACTCGGTCCAGTAGTTTCGGAGCCTATTCAATTCAAACAAACATACAAACAATCATATCTTTCCTCTTTATAATATTAGTATAGATGGGAAATCACTTTCTTATAACGTAAAATAGATAAAGTAGCTTCCTACCGAAATGAATAAACACCTATAAATATGCATCAGTATTGAAAAAAGACTTTCAATCCTGATGCATATTTTGTGATATACTTTGATAGTGAGTATAAAGTCTTTGAAGGATTCTGAGATTCGCTTTATCTTTGTATACCTAATTCGTAGTGAGACTACATCGCGTTACGCCTTCTATACTCAGTTGCACTATCTGTTTAACTTACAAACTTTTCTCACTCTCAAATGAAAGCTATGGCGAAGCATTGTTTGTTTCTTAACCTGACTAGATAAGATAGAATAAAACAAATGACAATCACCTACGGGCATCGAGTACGTATCCAGTCTACGGCTTAGCGTGACGTTAATTAGTTAGTAGTTATTTTAGTCATTAAATTCCTGTTTACCTACTGGCAGGAAGCAGGAATTTTATAAGCAAGGTACCCAGTAAAATAGCATAACGGGGCTAGAAAGTGATATTCGTCTCACCATAGCAAAACCCCTTAGCCCAGCCAAGACTGAAGACTAGTAGGTATCCTCAAGACAATATATTCAGGCATTAACTTTTTCCATAAACAAAATGAGAAATCCTCTCGATCAACCAATTCAAATAAAGACTGTACCTATCTAACAAGGTGATTTCATCTATCCTATCTAAAAGATTGGTCTGTAGATCCTATAAAGTCGTCCTGTAGCATTATAATACTACTTACCAAGATCCCTAGATTTGGCCAGCTGCCAGAGACGACCACTGAGCACGACATTTGAAGTTACGTTTCATACAAATATAAATGATGTTCAAGAGCTTCCACGAAAATTGAATTTTGTATGCGATTCTAATTAAGAGGAAATGGAACTGTTGAACGCATTTTTTTTGTTGCTTACAAACAATATAAAAATTTCCAACATAAAAAGGCAGTTTGCCTTTTTAGTAACCCAATAACGTTAATACGTTCGCAACATCTTATAAATGCGGGAACTTTTTGTTGTTCATCTGATGGCAATAAACTTATTTGTGGCCTGAAAGACTGGAGATCCAATTTCGGAGTGATTGGATGGATCGTCGGATAAAAATGTGCTAAAAATACGATTGTAAGATGAATGTTGTGCGAATAGTAAAATATAATAGCAAAAATGTATTTTTCAAATAATTTCTTCAATTATATTCTATTGTGTCTGCCTGTCCTAGCCGAAGTTTCGGTCGTCGGCGGCGGCCAGTCTCATCCGTGACATGCCGTTCTATACGTGTATATTGTAGGTACCTACTTCAATTTGTATTGTGTATAATAGTAGTCATTTAATTTGGTATCAGATAATATAAGTATAGGTGTCTAAAGTTATAAATTAGTAATAGTGACTCTTCCAAGCTAAATACGTCGCAACTGCAGAATGGGAGAATAAGGGAGTCGAAGGTTGTAGCTGGTGATTAAAGAAAAGGATGAATAAAAAAAATATATTATCGAATCAACAACCTTCTTAAAATAAGTAAAATAAACAAGTGGTGTTACGATTTTATGTAATTTGTAATATAGGAAAAAAGTTACAATAGGCAACAACACTTGGTTGCGCGCTTATTCGACTTTACATTCATAGTTAGTTTTCTGCATACGTAGGAACGTAATTTGCGTTGCACTCCAAATCCTTTTTCCTACCATATACCCCTTCCTTATCCCACGCACATAATACCGCTGCGAGTGAGTGAGACGTCCGTACAATCGCCTCAACCGCTACACCGAATGGACAAGATGGAAGACAGTGTTCGAGTGTTCGTTACGATTACGACTCCAGACCGCTTGGAGCGCCGCACCTAGGGTATATATGTTCCTTGTCCGCACCGCATAATATTCACCCCGCTCTCCTGAGGGAGCCTACCTAGGTTCCCGTCGTCGTTCCCGTAGTGCCGCGCGCGCGCATACTCTTGTGAACCTGGATCATCGGAGCCGAGATCAATCAAGGTATGTGCGTCTCCTAACCTTTTCGGAAGGCTTTGACCCCCTGTGCTTCCAGCCGACCGATATCCCCCTTTTACACGCAATTACGCAACCTCACCTATTTAGCGTACCCAACACTCCATAAACATAAACTGTATATAAAAATCCATTCTGTGAAATATAACATTTAGCTGCTGTATTGCTTTAAAATTATCAATACGAATATTCATAATAATATAGAATTCTGAGGTATCACCAGTGTATAATAATAACTACGGGCTACTAATGAGCGGAGACGCGGGCTACTCATGTTTATCTACTGGGGTGGGTTATTAATGTATTTCACCTCCTCATGGCAGACCCATCGGCGAATCAGTGGCCTTAAGCAAAGCTAGAAACTTAGCTAACTTGTAACTGGCAGACCGGTATCGGATTTACCGAGGTTTTCACGGATCACCGCCGTCGAAAAGCTTGCACACCCTATAACTACGAATCCCAGGCCGGCCGGAGCGCGAGCACACTAACCCATATTACTGACGCGTTCCACTTGATTCTTTATTTATGACTTCGTTGCATACAGGATTTATAGCGGCCCGAGTGCTTGGATTTTTTTTAGAACACGTAAGGATCCCCATTTTTATTTATTACAACCCCTCGTGTCGTATCGAGTGAAATATGCGAAAAATATGATTCTTCGCATATTTCACTCGATCACACCTGTGACAGTCACCTGGGCGGTATGACTATGCCGTAAAAAGCCAAAACATTGTAGAAAATTCATTCATTCATAGTTATTTTTATATTATTCATGATTACTATATTAATGAGTGTGAAAGTAGGTTTTGAGAAGAGAATAAACACGCAGAATAGGAAACATACAACTGGAATTCGCAACTTTTGTATATCTGTAGAGTAAAGAAGTTCAATGACACTGCATATTATTTTCTTGGGATGTTACCAAAATAAACATGTCTAGGAGGGCTATTAAATCAGAACCTGAAATTAAAGCGCCTTGTGATCTTTTCAGATCCTAATCTAAGATATTTTGTTTAATAAAATATCAAACCAACTCACGAATGAAATACATTCCCTCCCTATAAACCACTTTTACATTGAAAATTGGTACATGAACCCAAAAAAAAAACGTTCACTTCCTTTTTACGGCGGTCATAAAAATATTATTTAGCACCTAGCGATAAGAAAAGCTCGCCCCCACACCCCATTCCCCAGTCCTATAAGGTGATTATTTTCCTGTAATTTCAATAAGACCCTTATAAATCAAATTTGATCTAAATTTCAACTTGTGATATACTGCGAGCACATTTGTCAAGAGTAGCAGTTGTTATCGGAGCGTAAGCGAAGATATTTTACGTCTGATTAAAAAGGAAATAAGGTCTGAGGTGTTTATAGATGGAAATTACTGTAGGTGTGATAAAATAAATACAAAGTCCCGTGCATAGAAATGAAATCAATTGTTTCTGAGTTCTAGCGGAAATGTTAAACCCAGAACATTATAGCAGACTAAAGGAGCTTTACGGAAGTTAAATGTCTGCAATTAAAGAACCCGTTCCATAAATTTGTACTTCCACTAAATAATTTTATATTCCTTTATGAGTCACTAAATTGTGTAGTTTTTGCGTCTGGGAAATTCACGTAACTTAAAAAAACATTGTGCGTCATCGGGAGGTATCATTCTATGACGGCAGGGTACATAAAATGAACAGCATTAAAATAACAAGTTTTTAAAATAAAAATAAGGTCAGATAAAAAACAGACGAGAGCTAATCTCGCAACAATTTTTTCTTTTCATACCGACATTGTTTGCGTTTCCGGGAGGCTCCTTTTGTTTAGTAAGACTATTATGATCATGATATTCCACATCACAAATAATTCATAATTTTATTTTATCCACAACTTAGATAAACTTCGAAGTTTATCTAAGTTGTGGATCCACCTTCATTCAATAAGGTAGCTAGAGTTGAATTAGCGAAATAAAGCTATGACTTTTAAAATAAAATTATGTATTATTTTGTGATGTGGAATATCATGATCATAATAGTCTTACTAAACAAAAGGAGCCTCCCGGAAACGCATACAACGATAATGATTAGTAATTAACGGGTATTTATCGCGTTTCTTCTTCCTCCTTTCTTCTTCTTCTTTTCTCGACGTTTCAACAGGTTTGCACTCTGTCGTGGTCACGAGATGACTGGAGTATTGGAGCTGCCGCCGCCTTTTATATACTAGCGTTACTCACACGTACACACACTCGGACGACACACTACACTAACAGTGTCCGTGACGCGCTGAGAAGCCGGTCTGCGACGAGTGCACTTAGCTAACACTGGATTCCATGAGGCAGAGAGTCTGAAACCGTCTTCACGATTGAAATTAGGATATTTCTTAATTTCAATCGCTTCCCGAACCATTCTCTTGTAATAATGCCTTTCATTACAGATGACTTGCGGTTTGTGTAATTCAATCCAGTGATTGGGTCCTGAGTCTACTATGTGCTCAGCTATTGCCGACTTGATTACTTGTCGATTTTTGACCGCTGCTATATGTTCCTTAACACGTTCCGCTACCGTGCGTTTAGTCTGGCCGATGTAGGCACGACCGCAGCTGCAATCGATCTTGTAGACTCCAGGAACTTGCAAGGGTACTACATCTTTCGGTGTTCGTAATGTCTTCGCCATCTTAGTAAGTGGAGTGTAAACCGACTTGATTGAAAACTTTTTAAGAAGGTTTCCAATTTTGTCCGTCACCCCTTTCACATAAGGCAAAAACACCGGCTGTCTGGTCACTTCAACAAGTTTTTCTTTGCGCCTATGATTGGGTTGCCATCTGATACTAGTCTTGTAGCCATTATATTATTACAAGAGAATGGTTCGGGAAGCGATTGAAATTAAGAAATATCCTAATTTCAATCGTGAAGACGGTTTCAGACTCTCTGCCTCATGGAATCCAGTGTTAGCTAAGTGCACTCGTCGCAGACCGGCTTCTCAGCGCGTCACGGACACTGTTAGTGTAGTGTGTCGTCCGAGTGTGTGTACGTGTGAGTAACGCTAGTATATAAAAGGCGGCGGCAGCTCCAATACTCCAGTCATCTCGTGACCACGACAGAGTGCAAACCTGTTGAAACGTCGAGAAAAGAAGAAGAAGAAAGGAGGAAGAAGAAACGCGATAAATACCCGTTAATTACTAATCATTATGTGTTCAGATCGCGTAAGTTTCAAAACATTAATTGCTACCCGGTACGGGCCGGAAATGGTAAACAAAGTGAAACAGCTAGAATTTTTACGGAATAAAAGTGCGCGTCTCAAAACATCGCTAACATTTTTAACAAAATGTCGCGATTGGGACCTGATACCTACGTGTTGTCGTATTAAACCGCGTAGTGACATTGAACATTCCGATAAAATTCTGTGGAAAGCGAGTGCCCGCCTACTCAAGCAAATGATCAGAAATGACCAGCGCTACCTACAACAAGTGCAATGTAACCTGTATGACCTACATATGGAATGCAGTGTAGTGTTGTCTGTCAGTGATTTTGAATTGTGTGATCGAATAACGTACAATCAAGCACAGCGGACCTATGATCTCTGTACCGAGCGGCATGAAAAGAAGTTTGAACGATTGGTAGCTCGTTGTAAAAAAGTACAGAATAATAAGGTACAGTCGCCGACACAATTTCCTAAAACTGTTATTAATTTAACTGATACTCAACTTGATGACGAAACAATAAACATTCTTGAAAAAGGTCTTAATTTTGCTCTTACGCCAAAACGCATTCCGTATGAGGATATTGTCAGCAGCGTCGAGGAGACTATTGTTCGCAATAAAATACCTACAAAAGACGCGGAAACGCTGAGACAAGATGTTTCAATTATATTGCGAAAATGTCGACTCCCGAAACCCAACATAACTGCGGGTGAGCGTCAAGCTCTTGAAAATCTCAGAAAAAACCCTGAGATACTGATACTTAAAGCTGATAAAGGAAACGCCACCGTACTTATGAACACTCAAGATTATGACGCTAAAATACGGAAATTGCTAAGTGACAAGAAGGTATATAAGCCAGTTACCTACAATCCCACGGCAAGAGTGACCAAACGGGTACGAGCACTTATACACGAACATAAGGACCTTTTCACTGAGGATGTCTTCGAACGTCTATACAGACCAGCCATTGTGCAGTCACCAAAGCTATATGGCCTGCCCAAGATACATAAAGAAGAAGTACCACTACGACCCAATAGTAAGTCAAATAGACTCACCGACTTATAATCTAGCCAAATTCGTAGCTGGGGTTCTTCAGCCACTTACGGGAAAGACGTCGTCCTTTGTGAAGGATTCGCGCCATTTTGTAAGCATCATCCGTGACATAACGTTGGAACCTGGTGATTTATTGGTGAGCTTTGATGTTGAATCTCTGTTCACTAATGTTCCACTTGCTGATTGTCTAGATGTTGTGAGACAGAGATTAAGTGAGGATGGCCTTCCTGAACAACACCTATTACTTTTAAAGAACTGTCTCGATGGCAATTTCTTTTTGTACCAGAGGCAACATTACCTTTAGATAGACGGTGTAGCAATGGGTAGCCCTGTAGCACCTGTACTTGCCAATATCTGGATGGAACATTTTGAATCAAAGATAGATCTAGCAGCTTTTGGTATAAAATTGTGGAAGAGATACGTCGACGATGTGTTCTGTATAATGACCGGAAACAACCAGGAAGTGGCTCAGCTGACAGAGTATCTGAACTCCTTACACCCTAAGATAATAAGATAATAATAATAAGATCAGGTTTACGCACGAAATAGAGGAGAACAGATCGTTGGCCTTCCTCGACTTAAAAGTGACGGTGAAATCCGACGGGACCTTAGGACACACTGTGTACAGAAAACCAACACACACGGACAGATATCTTAACGCTGCGTCACACCACCATCCGTCACATCTGGAGTCAGTAGTATCTTCTCTAGTAAACAGAGCTCATGACCTCTGTGACCCTGAACACCTAACAAGTGAATTAGAACATGTTCAGGAGGTTCTGAAACGAAATGGCTACAAGACTAGTATCAGATGGCAACCCAATCATAGGCGCAAAGAAAAACTTGTTGAAGTGACCAGACAGCCGGTGTTTTTGCCTTATGTGAAAGGGGTGACGGACAAAATTGGAAACCTTCTTAAAAAGTTTTCAATCAAGTCGGTTTACACTCCACTTACTAAGATGGCGAAGACATTACGAACACCGAAAGATGTAGTACCCTTGCAAGTTCCTGGAGTCTACAAGATCGATTGCAGCTGCGGTCGTGCCTACATCGGCCAGACTAAACGCACGGTAGCGGAACGTGTTAAGGAACATATAGCAGCGGTCAAAAATCGACAAGTAATCAAGTCGGCAATAGCTGAGCACATAGTAGACTCAGGACCCAATCACTGGATTGAATTACACAAACCGCAAGTCATCTGTAATGAAAGGCATTATTACAAGAGAATGGTTCGGGAAGCGATTGAAATTAAGAAATATCCTAATTTCAATCGTGAAGACGGTTTCAGACTCTCTGCCTCATGGAATCCAGTGTTAGCTAAGTGCACTCGTCGCAGACCGGCTTCTCAGCGCGTCACGGACACTGTTAGTGTAGTGTGTCGTCCGAGTGTGTGTACGTGTGAGTAACGCTAGTATATAAAAGGCGGCGGCAGCTCCAATACTCCAGTCATCTCGTGACCACGACAGAGTGCAAACCTGTTGAAACGTCGAGAAAAGAAGAAGAAGAAAGGAGGAAGAAGAAACGCGATAAATACCCGTTAATTACTAATCATTATGTGTTCAGATCGCGTAAGTTTCAAAGCATACAACGATGTAATAATAATAATGGTGCCGGACAATCCACACAGCATATATGACTGATATATATATAATACAATATTATTTATTACATACCTACGTACTTACTTCGACGTTCAAGTGGATACATAGATATTTTTTATTTTACACAGAAAACGACCAGAACGCCCTGAACAAATATCTGCAGACCGTACACATATTTATCCCGAGGCAAGAACCAAGCAAGCCTGCAACCTCCTGCATCGTAGGCGAACCTTCGCCCACCGCGCCACAGAGGTCGATGTGTTTCAATCAGAACCTTAACAAAAACCGGAATCCCTACTCCCTACTCCCACTCACAACCAAGTCCACACACCAAGGGTAAATTCAAAATTTATAATCATATTAGTAAATCAGACTAAACTAGGATTTAATTTTTAGGCTGAAGGTAGACGTGATGAAGAAAAATTCAATAATTAAACTCAGCTGCTTGCTTTTTCTTTACGGCCAGTGTCAGTTATGGATTGCCAAGTCTGTCAAAAACTACAATGCTGCTAAAAAAAAGAGATCCTTATGAAAACTGTGAAACCCATCGTGTTAGTGTGTATAATTTCTGAAATTTTTGTTTAATACCCGTGCGAAGCCGGAGCGGACCGCTAGTTTTCTATAAAGCCACAGAATAAACAGTAGATTCACCATGAGTACGATGATTGATTTGCTGCTCCCTAATTAATAAACATAATTGATAGTTCACGTGTCGTGTAATGTGGTCAATTCATGAATGGTCAGCTCACGAAGTCCTTTCGACATAGTTTCTTTTGATCACATCTCTGATAAAAGGGTAAACAAGGTAAAGGAAATAAAGTGTCTTCAAAGGCAAATAAAATAGCTAGTAATGTCAATACCAGCGCGAGCACTGACTTATCGGTTGACTGAGATGATATTTTGAATGATTTTGTTATGATATTTAAATCATATACAACCTAACTGTTTATGGCAGATTACCAAATTGACAACTTTTTTCATAACTTATTATGTTTAAATTATCGTAAAAAACTCAAACTAAAGTTAACCTGCTTTGTGAGAGATTGGTGCTTGAATAGGATTTAGAACTCTTTACTATAGTGCTTTCGCTTCGCGAAACTCAATAGTTAGGAGCTTACGAAACAATAGTTATGTTGTAAATTTATATACTTTGCTGATTATGGTGGATATAATGTTAAAAACCAAGGACGGATACTGCAGTACGAACGAAATAGTTTGGGAAAGACCAGTCGAAAAGGTCAGTTCATAATTGAAACCATTTTAATATTTACTTACCAAGATTGGAGTCCATATCCGGTTCAGCGCGACCTATTCAAACTCTGAAACTTTGATGTCTTTGAGCGAGCATCACAACGGCGAGTTCAGGAGCAACTTTTCTTTGAACGTAATACGACTTTCAGAGTCAATAAAAACTAAACTTTCAAATAGTCGCCAAGTTACTTCTCCCGTCATAAAACTATTTATATAGATTAAGTTCAGAGTAACGAACTGTATCGTGTGACTCGTATTTGAATTCGCCAAATATGACTCATACAAACTTCAAGCGAACCTCATTGCCTAAATATTGACTAAATCACCTAAGCATTTATGTTTTTTTATATTTTTAACATAACTTTGGTTTTAGGTTCATGAACCACTAACATGAGAAATCTAGTAACATACCTATAAAAAGTCTATTAAGCATATATTATGTAAACAATATTCTGGGAATATGTCAATACATTTTAAAGCTAATCGTTTTAAGTACATCAAAACTAGACACATCGATTGTTGCATTCATATTACACAAATTGTTCAGTGTCGTTTAAAAGTAAAAAAAAATCTGTTAGTCTATTTGTCATTCATATTTTGCCTTTATTAATGTTTATAAAACTGAAAACTGTAATGTTACACATTAGCATTTATAAATACTTGTATTACAATGTTTTTAAGCAATATTAATATGGTTACATTAATCTTCTATTAATAAAACACGAAGTTGGTTATTATAATAATAGTGTTATCGCTAAATCTGAATCTGCGACTAAACGAATCCAACTATAATTAAATTGCAAGTTGATGTGCGCGTGTAGCTTTGCTTTGCTTGCAGAAATTATGATTTTTTTCTAGTTCTTATTAGTACGAAGGCTAAATTCTAGAAAACTATTATTCTAAATTAATTATACATCAATTTGTAATAAGATAACTTTTGTTCCACGATGAAGAAAGAACAAAATAAAAAGAAAAAGAATCTACTTTTTTATGATAAACACCACCGTCCATAGACTATGTTATTGTTGAAAACGTCCTCATTAGGTCCTCATTAGGAATTTCGTAGTTTCGCGTAGTTATTAAAGTTTGCAAAACCTCAACAAAATTGTCGCCGAAACCATTTAAAGTAGCAAGCACAGTTCCGTATTTATAGTTTCAATGTTTGGGGATGAACCTATATATGAAAATTCCTATGCATGGTTGTTAAAAGTATAAAAAAAGTATTTGTACTTACGTAGGTACGTACAGACAGAAGCATTAATTGGTAACCCCCCTAATAGCTAAAGTTTACATTGCAAATCACGATTACACGATTTACACGAGTACGATTTACAAATCTTTTACTCAAATACTAAGAAACAAAAACGTAACACCCAGTGGGAATCGAACCAGACATCCAATCGCTCACATGACAAGTTGACCACGCACCAACCAACTAAACCAACGAACCAGTTATCGGAGCGTCGAAATTTTATGTTATTAGTGTTCGACAGCGGATTTTTATTTATGAGATCTCTTTACACTGGATTTGAAAAAAAAGAAGTGTTTGAGGGTAGATTTAAATATAATCTTGGTGAACAATGAAAAGGTCACTAGCCATTTCCAATTCTAGTCTTGACTTACTGGTTTGAATCATAAATGAATTGAAGAATATTGAAGGAAATTATGCAAATTAAGAATTTTATGATAACTAAGATTGCGGTGCTATTCGAACAGCAAATGAGTAATCAGGAGATTGCTCGTTTTGAATTACGGTAAGTTATCAACTTATTATTCTTGTGTCATAATCGTTACGAAACAAATACATATTTTTTTTAGTAAAACCTTGTTATCTTTAACTTCATTTAAGTATTGATTTGTTGTCTTACAGATACCGTGCGATTAAGTGTAATGTGGGGATGTGAATGTAAGAAGCAATGGCAGATAAACAACAGGAGTGAAGTCGGCACAATAATATTGTTGACATTCAGACTAGTTCGCCTTTTGCATCCACTCGTTCTACTGCTCAACAATATTTGATATCAACATCAACAGAAGGCATTTGCATGCAGCTGATATACTTACACAATTATCGAGCAGCAAAAATAGGACTGTCTGCTGAACTCCACCGCAGGGCATGAATAACTTTAGGTAAGTGATAATACTGATAATTCTCAACAAATTCATCATAAAAATAATATTTTTAACAAGTTAGTATTTACACGAACTAAATAAACATTATAACAGTTGATTTTTTTTCTTTTTAGGTTTTGGAGATGGATATCGTCTATGGGTCCTGGAGAAATAGTAAAAATAACTGGGCGCATGAATGACGAGCAATTGAAAGTGTTGAAGGTTACTACGCGGATCGCGTATCCAGAAGCCCAAATTTATTTTGTCCATGATAATTGTGCAGTGCATCGTACGCGGATGGTTTCTCAAGGGTTGTTCATCTCTAGAAGACATTACTGTTATTTCTTGGACATCTAAAAGTTCGGACCTAAATCCGATAGAAAATATGTGGGGTCAAATGGTTTTAAATTGAGATCCGATCCGTTGGCCCTTAAGCTATTAAGCGATGTATCACTAAATATAAAGGACGATAAAATATCACTACCTACTAAACCTACCTAATATAATTTTACCTTTTAACATTGTCAGAAAAACTCCATTTGAACTCATTTACTTTCAAAACTACCTGATTATTTAGTATTCCATGATTTACAAGAGATCCAAATTGTTTAATTCATTAGATTAGCAAAGTAAACGAAAATCTAATGAAAACATGTGTATTCTCGAGCACTAAATCGAAAATGGAATATTATTTTTCAGGATAAGAAGCTATTTGTAAGTAGGCTAAATAATAAAATAAAACATGTCAGAATTAATTACATTTTTTGTGTTGTTGTTTGTATAGTCGTTGCCAAATAAGATGGCAAAAGAGGTCATTCACCGACCTTTACTACATTAACGTAAAATCAAATAAATGTATCGCTAATTCTGTCGCTCACCATACAAACCTAAAGAAAACTGGTATCGCTAAGAGTCTCGTGGTACGTTAGTAGTCTGGTGGTCTAGACATTGCATGAGTTGCAAACATTTTCGCCTACCTGCTGCAGTGTAATTAAAATTTAGGGTCTAGATTCTCTACCTACCTAATTATTTGAATGAATGAAATGGGTAAGTAGCAAATAATTTATGAGAAAAGTTAAACAAAATACACGTTTTTTTAAATTGTTCTGGTTTATTCATTAAAAATAATACAACATTAATTTTAATATTTTTGGATACATACAAATTTATTCAATAGAAGGTAGGTAGGTAGATAGGCGGGTGCTCAGGTAACTAATTAAGAATATAGGTAGGTGTGTACGTACGTACCTACACACCAACTTATATACTTAGTAAGGGTTACTTTCGCATTTATATTATTAGTAAGGATTACGAACATTCCTACCTACGTAGGTAGGAATTTACGTACGTACATCCACTCGTAAACTAGCGCTTTATAGTTCAAAATTTGCAAACTAGTTACTTGAAAATTCTGAACTATCACTATCGCTGTCACTATTGTCAGTTAGGCGAATTATAAATTCATCTGTAGTTCGATCTATTGTTTGGTCGAGGCCTCTCATTTTTATTTCTATTTTTTTTACATGCTCCACGCAATTAGCCCACGTATTATTGGTAACTTGGGATATACCATCCTCCAAAAGTTTTTTTACGTCCTCAAATTTGAAGGTGGTATTATGTCTAGCCACATATCCTTTTATATTTGCCCAAATCAACTCAATCGGGTTCAATTCACAGTGATAAGGCGGCAGCCTCAACACTGTCACCCCCTTTTTTTCGGCCATCTTGTCTATGACATAGGATTGATATTTGTGTTTTATTTCTTTTACTTTTTGCATTAATTGTGCTTTTACTTCCTTCTCTTCAAATCTGATATTTTTTGCTTGCAGCCAATTTTGTATGTCAGCTTTTTTCCACGACATTGACGGCGTTTTCTCCACACGCCTGAAATCAAAATGTTTATTTGAACGTAAAATCTCAGTTTTTGGAAATGCAATATCTAATTGGGGAAACAGTAGTATCTATTGTAAATATTGTAATGTATAGATATACCTCGAATGATAGCTGGCATTGTCCAAAACAATTACATCGTTCGGTTTCATTTTTGACAATACTTTTGCAAACCATTCTTCAAAATGCTCAGCGTCCATGTTCTCATGGTAGTCACCAGACTTCTTGGCTTCAAATACCCATTTGCAATCTTCTAAAAAGCCGTCTTCATTCCCAACATGGACCACAATCAACCTCTTGCCCTTTGTAGTTGGGTCTTTGGATCCGGTTGACAGACCTTCTAAGAATGCCTGCTTTGCAGATTTAACCGTTTGGTCTGTCCACGCTTTTCCCACTGTGTGTCCTGTAAACAACAAACAGGTAGGTATAGGTGGGAATATAGGTTTATATTGTGAGAAAATACGGAATAGTTGCAAGAAAAATAGTGAAACAATCTCTATTCAAGAATATTTAATAATAAAGTGATAGGTATAGGTACCTGCGTTCACCCAAGTCTCATCAGTATAAAAAATTCGTCGGTTTTGGCGTCTAAATTCTTGTATTTGTTTTAAATACTTGAGTCGCCAAATAACAATGTCAGTGCGATCAATTAAAATGCTACTGCGATTTTTCTTCGTGTACTTGAAGTTCAAATCAATAAGTAAGCGTCTCAATGACGTCATACTCAGTGTTGGAAGTGAGTCGTCGTCATTCACTGATTGTAAAATTTTTTTTAATGTTGGTAACTCTCCTTTCATGTAAAACCCATGGACGATTCTTCGTATCGCCGTCTTATCGAAGTCGTCAACTTTCTGAAGTATATTCGGTTTGTTTCTCTTCGCATCAGGTTCAGTTATTTTATGAGTATCTCTATAATCACTCAACACGCGATAAACAGATCTTTCACTCACTCCAGATATTTCACATGTTTGTTTGACGAGGTCATGATTTAATACGGGTTTATCTTCCGCCTGTTTGCTCTGAACATATTTAAATATATTTATAATCATGAGCCGTTCACCACTGGTAAGGATCGCCTGTTTTCGCTTTTTTTGCGGCGAAGAAAAGGGTATTGCTTCCGAAACCGCATTAGGTTGGAATATATTACGACGACGGCGGCGGCGGTGGCTCTGTACACTGTCATCACCAGTTGAACTGGAAGACGGTCCAGGCACTGGCTCCATGGATTTTGACAACAGTAACAAAAAACAATAACAAACCACAACAAAAATAACAAACTCAATTTATAGCACCCCAAAACGACCGAACGCAAGCGAACTCCGAAGCGGAATGAGAAAACAAAATGGCGATCGGGCCGGGCCGCGCCGTCAGTCACCGCCCGCCGCGCCGCCGTGCCGAAAGTCGCGCACACCTGACGCGAGCGATGAGGGAATGAAAATGTCACAACCCACAAATTTGGATTTTTTGGTGTTATATAATTATTTGATTGCTAATTAAGCATAAAATAATAGATCTGAACAATTTTGTATCGTAAATGTTCTCGATACTTAAATTCTAATGATATACAAAAATACTATGTTTTTCTCAGACATGTGCATATAATTTGGTACTCTCCTCAACCATTAAATTATAAATAATTTTAATAAATAACGCCGGTTTTAAATACATTTCGTATTTTAAAACCATTAAATACGTGGATAGAATATTACAAACATAAAATTTCAAACGGTATGTTTCCCCGATTTCGTATAATTTTTGGGTTGTACCGTTTTACCGCGGCTGTCTTGTAGGTATGTACCACGAGACTCTTAGCGATACCCGTTTTCGTTAGGTTTGTATGGTGAGCGACAGAATTAGCGATACATTTATTTGATTTTACGTTAACGTAGTAAAGGTCGGTGAATGACCTCTTTTGCCATCTTATTTGGCAACGACTATATCTAAGGCAAATTTTTGAAAAAAATAAACGAAATTGTTTACCTGAAATTATTATTATTGTTTTATTTTATCAATTACTTTAAATTCATACTAATAGACAAAAACTTCACTATTACACATGAATAAATGTCATTACATTACTAAAATTAAGTAGTAGTTAAAAAACAAAAACATCCACTGCAAGGATTCGATGACGATCATTACATCATTATCATGACATCATTATCATGACATCATTAATATTTTGAGTGACGCAGCTACATATAGTAAAGTGAGAAAGGTGAGCAGGTCCCGCCGTGTAGTTGTAGGCTGGAATAGGCACATCCGAGAGGCGCACAGGGAAGCCAGGTTGCATTTCACCAACTGGGTTTGGGAAAATAAACCACGTTCAGGTATTTTCTATGACAAAATGAATGAGTCTAGGAAACTATTCAAAAGTAAACTCAGGTGGTGTCAAAACAATGAAGATCAAATTAAAATGGATATTATAGCAGAGCACCGAGCATCAAACAACTTTAGTGACTTTTGGAAGTCAACAAATAAGCTAAATGTGCAGCCTGGTTTGCCTGTGAGTGTAGAGGGTGTGAGTGACAGCAAGGGTATTGCCAACTTATTCAAAGACCACTTTAGAGTAAGCTCGGTGCTAGGTCCATCGTTAGGGTTCGTGGATGCTGGGACCAAAGTGACCAGGGAAACTTACCAAGTTACTGCCGAGCAGATTATTAAAATAATTCATAAAATGTCAAGAGGGAAGTCCCCTGGTCACGATGGCCTTAGCATTGAACACTTGAAGTATGCAGGACCTCATTTACCACATCTTCTCTCAATGTTGTTTGGTATATGCTTCGTTCACTCTCACTTACCCGAGGACCTAATGAAAGCAATAGTTGTGCCTATTGTTAAGAATAAGACAGGAGACTTGTCTGAAAAAGGTAATTACAGACCAATATCGTTGGCTACCATTGTGGCGAAGGTGTTGGACAGTGTGATGGACTCAGAACTTGACAAATTTTTAGACATTCACGATGCACAGTTTGGCTTTAGAAAAGGCCTCTCTACTGAAAGTGCAATTCCGAGTCTGAAACACGCTGTGCAATACTACACTCGGAGGCGCACACCTGTGTATGCATGCTTTCTTGACCTTTCCAAGGCTTTTGACCTCGTGTCCTATGACGTCCTGTGGAGTAAGCTGGCAGACACAGGCGTGCACACACAGGTGCAGCGTCTCTTCCATTACTGGTATGCCAACCAGACAAATAGTGTAAGATGGGCGGGCGATCTCTCGGATACCTACAGATTGGAGTGCGGTGTGAGGCAGGGGGGGCGTAGCTCACCTAAACTTTTCAATCTGTACATTAACGAGCTGATCGTGGAGCTCAGCAGCGCGCGTGTCGGCTGCTCAGTTGATAATGTGTGTATGAACAATATCAGCTATGCAGACGACATGGCGCTGCTGTGCCCGACGATCAGCGCACTCCGGAAACTGCTGTCAATCTGTGAGGAGTACGCCAGCAGGCATGGGCTTGTGTATAATTGCAAGAAGAGTGAATATCTGGTTTTCAAGGCCGCAGGTAAGGTTCCATCTTCAGTCCCAAGTCTAAGACTCAATGGCCTTGAGCTTAACAGGGTCTATGAGTTCAAATATCTGGGACACTTTCTTACCGACGACCTTGACGACCAGGTAGACATAGAACGAGAACGGAGGGCGTTGGCGGTCCGAAGTAATATGCTGGCGCGAAGGTTCTCTCGTTGCAGTAGGCAAGTTAAAATCACACTCTTTAAAGCCTACTGCCAATCATTCTACACGGGGAGCCTTTGGGCTAGCTTTACCAAAAGATCGCTCAATGCCCTTCGTGTGCAATATAATAACGCCTTCAGGATGTTGTTGGGGCTGCCCCGTTTCTGTAGCGCATCTACAATGTTTGCGGAAGCTCAGGTTGATGGCTTCCACGCCATCATGCGCAAGAAAACAGCATCGCTGCTTCACAGAACATGGGGCAGTACCAACACCATCTTACAGGTCGTAGGCAGCAAGTTTGCTTCGCCCATCATGCAGTCTTTCAACAGGGTCCTAACTCTTTAGACTGTTTAGGTTAGGATTCTGTTGAACGGCTGCTTTAAATTTAATTTAATTATTTGATTTTGTGTATTGATTGTGTTTTAAATTATGTAATGTATGGACTAATTTAATGTCTGATTAAAGAAACTTTTTATTATTTATTATTATTATTACGATGTGCAGTGACAGAATCTCGGTTACACTAACCACTACACCATAGTTACATGTTATACAGGCTCGAAATTTCAGTATCGTTACTCCTGATAAAAGAAATGTAGGTGTTGAAAAAACATTTCTTTTTTATTTAAACAATTAAATAAACTTAATAAAAAAACAAAAATAAAAAATAATGTAAATTAAAATGAATATATAAATCTTCACGGGTTTGAACCTACATGCTACTGAATGATAACTATGTCATATTCTGTGAGGGGGTTACCAATTAATGCTTCTGTCTGTACATAAAACAAACGACTTCATTTGTATTAGCAATCTGTTTTTTTTTTTCAGCTTGTTCTTGTTGATTATGTCGACATAGTCATAGTGAAACATGATTTTCCATAGTTGAACCTGTTCAACTATGAAAAATCGATGTACCTCTCGTTTTTTATCGTGTACCGGCTTAAGCTAAGCTAAGCCTTTCAGAAAACTTGATATTGTAAGTGTACTCTGTTATTAAATGCTGTTTCTTTTACTGTTCAGGTTTTATGATATGAAGTCAGGGTTTATTTACGCCTGATCGGAGTAAATAGTAATAGTAAATAATGTTGGACAATCCACACAGCATCATCTAGCCCCAAGCTAAGCAGAGCTAGTAATAAATAATATAAATATAAAATAAATAAATAAATATAGGTACCTAATATTAACTTAATTGTAGATTTTAATATAGTTCGGTGTGAATAAATGTAGTCCAACGTATACACATCTCGTAAGAGTGCTAGTAGCTCCTAAAAGTTTCCCTGTGAGCTTTTGCGGTTCTTCGTCTTATTAGCGAGTTTCCCCGTCTGTGACTTTGCACACTGTGCACGTGTGCACAAATAATCGAGCTCTAATTGCCTGTCTTTGAATAAAACATAATTATTTAAAATAACGATATAAATAATGTTCTGCAGCTGCTTTCTATCTGGAACTCTCGATTAATGTCAGCTGTCTTTTGAAGCTTAACAACCTGAACACAATTTAAACATTTATCCATCTTCTCCTAGACCTCCCTCTGAACCCTCGATTGAGAAAGAAGTTGTAATGCTACATAGTTACAAACAACGCTAACAGGTTCTTTTCTCATTCGAAGTAGTAGTACTTGAAGTAGTCAGTAGCATGACTGCTGAAACTACTTCAACATTAAGTCTACTTAAATTATTCTAAAAAACCAGATTCGAACAAACTGAACTACGCTGAGTTCACTAAAACATCATGTAAACTTTGACTTTGTCACACCCTAATTCATCAGCAAATATTCTTCTTTTCTAATTGAAGAAGTTGTGACCTACTTGAAATATCTGTATGTATACCGGTTACGTACTGAAGCAAGTGAAACTCGTGTTGCAAGTTAGCGCATGACATTCACATGTTCACAATGAAGCTTTGGAACTTGTTAAAGGAATGTATGAATATCATGAACATGCTCGTGACTATGCAAGTAATACTGGAGCAAGAATTGGTATTATTCAAGACTTAAACAACTAACTTTCAAGGCTTGGAAATAAGATTATCTACGACCAGATTTTACAAAGGACAGTTTCAGACTTATCGAAAACAATTTATCTAAAACAAATACATAGATCAATGGAGAAACTGATAACTTTCTAGAATGTATACAGGAGGGCAAACTAATAGCACGTATTGACGTGTCCTTTCGTATGCAATTTTGTTAAAACTTTTAATGTCTTCGTTACTCTGATATAATTCACATTTCCAGAAAAGGTTATCACGTAGTATAATAGATGTTTGCCAAAGATGTGGAAATGGTTCACTAAAACACTTTCGGTGTACGTCTTCGTACTAACTCATATCAAACGTAATTGCTTGTAGAATAGAAGCAGAAATTAGCATACACTAATTCGAACCTACTTGAGGAAATATGTTTGTGGAAGTGCGGTACCGGTTTTTAACGGCCTATATCGGTAAATTTTTTGACGGAAAGTACATTACGTACAGTTGAAAATCTTTCTCCAGTTCTTTCGATTTCGATAAAAATGAATTTCCTGCTTTTAAGTCAGCTCAGCTCACCGATAGAGTATTTGGAGAGTAATTTTTTTTTTGGGTGGGATTATTCACGAAAAAAATATTTGAAACATTTCCCTGAAAATGAGAAAAATCAATGAATTAGTTTTTTACATTTTGATTATTTATTAAACACCGCTTTTCAGGAAACAGTTAAAGCAGTCCTAGTATAAAGTTCTTTTTCAAGTCCGTATTTGCAAGCGACAGTTTTCTCGTAACGCCTTTCGGTGCAAGAAGTTGACTTAATTTCCGTTTTGAGCTTGTTTTGCAGGGCTCCAGGGTATATACCTAATGTTTTAGGTTTTTGCAATTAAGCTTTAGTTATGTAGCTAATAGAGTTTAACTTTGCATGTAATTTTATTATGTTTGCTTGTAATGTGAGTGGCGAGTCCAAATTAGTTTTGTAAATGTGTATAATTCCAAATATAACTAGTTTTTCACTCTATCTACTGTAAAATCTACTGTAGCGTTATCTAGGGGACGGAATAGGGAGAGTTTTGAAGTACCTACAACGATGACGTCATATACGCTACAACGAAAGCTTAGTATGGATATGCCTTATAATCTCGGGATTCATATACTATATTAATGCCGAGATTCTTGGAGATCGTGGAATATGTGAAGACGAAGACCAACATCTTGGTGAGGGTCGAGCGGTTGGAGTCGCGTCATAACGATTTTAAATCATTTGTGGTGCGTGTTCCAACTGCGAATATTTCGACCTTCATGAACGAAGAATTCTGGCCGAAGAATGTGCTGTTCCGGCGTTTTCGCGGGCGATTACCGGTCGCAGCACATACCGCGTCACACACGTCGCCAACCGTACGTGTTAGTAATTAGGTTTATTTTATGTATGTTAGTTTAAGGTATATATTTTATATGGGCCGTAGTTTTTAAGTATTTTACCATCCTGTACAAGACTAATGTTGCCTGAAATAAATGAATTATTATTATAATTATTATTAAATTTATTAACGTAAGTACTTCGATTACAAAACAAATTTATTTTCATTCCACTAACAAAGCTCAAAGAATCGTGAAAAATGGAGGAAAACTATCGCCGACAAATTGCGTACGAGTTCCCGAAATTTATTTATTTAATATATGTGTGAAAGTTGGTAAAACCTCTCTACCACATTACTCGTAATCCTAGTAATAATTGAGTTCCATTAAGGTGCTTTACAACAGAAATAGTTTCCGTCGGTGGCTCCCGCGGGTTTACTTACTTTGCAGCATTAATGGAGACCACGTTTTAATTAAAACAAAACGGTTGGGAGACCCTGTATGTATGTCAGAAGTAGTTTAGCTATTCGGGTCTTAAGAGACTCTGTATGCTTATTAGAAGTAGCATAGCAATTCTTGTTTTTGTCAATTTATTAGCAGTTCGCGATTCGTCCAAATTGCGTTTCGTTTACTAAGTGATCGCCTGAACTCGGACTGATTCGTCAAGAATCCGTACGCAATTCGTCCAAATATCGTCTGGTGCACATAATAATATACTCGTCCTAAGGACACTAAGCAGTGCATGGTATATTACAACAGCTGTATTATTTAACTTGACCATCACCTAAAATGGTAGTTTCGGCTACAAAACTTCGTAGCCTTTTCCGTTACGTCGTGATGCGGATAACATATCATATCACCTCCAAAGAGTTGGCACTTCAAAATTCTGAATCACCGCCACCAAGGGCCCTACCACCGTATGTACACGTTACTGATTTTAATTGTAAAAGAATTGAAGAATTTTGAAGGAAATTATACATTTAATAATTTTGTGAGAACCAAGATCACCGCGATTTTGGCTTTTCAAACAGCAAAATTAAATAAGTAATAAGGAGCTAGCTTGGAATTAAGTATACATAAATAATAAAAAGTATAATATATATACCTAATAAAAGTACCGCTGCCGAACAGCTCCTGAAAGCCTCCGCATAAGGCTGAGTCAGAGGAGGGGTCGATTTTTTCTGAGACCCCCCGCGACCAGCTGAACGAACACGCCGGCTTTTTGATCGATTGGCTAATAGAGCTCGTGTCCATCCAAACATAGCGAAAAATTTATCATCCTTTTAATATCTCGCGAAACTCCGCGGGATTATCGCAATAAAAAATAAATTGGTAATACATACATTAAAAAGACAATATTGTATGCCGGCTCCACGGGAGAATGGAAGGGAAATGTTCTCTTTATTGTGGGCATGAAACGATTATTGTGAAAAATGCGTTACCGTATTGGATTCTGTACCTACTACTGCAGCTATAGGAACGTGTTCTGTGCTCGTTTTGTATGCTCGTGGAGGATATTAATTGCTCGAGTTATGAATGGAAATCGACATCTTGCGAAGCAAATAATAATTTGGTTCGTATTATAATTTCAGGGCTTTTAGAAAATATTATATTAATTATACATTATGTTCTACCAGGATAATAAATAATTTATAATAATAATAACAATAATAACTCTCTAAATATGATAAATAACTACCTTTAGATTATTTTCACAGTCTGCAGGTGGATAGATCGACTGGTTCTATAAAAAGGTGCTCATTTGTAGTTTATTTTTATACCTTCTTAGTTAAAACATTATTAAAGAGAATTGTGGGTTAGCAACGAACAGGCTAAACAACTGTTTTTACTACGCAACATTGAAATTTCATATTCAAGTAATGGTTATGGTTACCCTGATCCCCTGATCTGTCGATAGTGATACTGTTATTGCGTCACCCGTTTCTTTCCGAATTGGCAGATGTTCATATCGCGCTTGTTTTTCATCGAAGAAATCAAAAATCGATTTCATCAGCTTTGGACTGAGCTCCCACGACTTATTTTAATCTTAGTCGTTTTCGCAAGTAAAAGTCTTTTGTGATTTATATTCATTAGAATGTAACTGTGAGAAAGATAAACTTAATAACTTTAAAAGCTAAGTTTGTTGCTTGAAAGTCTAATTGATATTAATTATAATAATACTAGACGTTAAACTTATTCTGTTATCGATCTTATACAGATCTTTGAAGAAGTACTAAGTACATTTAACAAAATCTTATATTAGTGACTTTTCTAAATATTTTACTTCACCGTAGTCTCTCTCGTAACTAATATAATTTTTTAGTTTAGCGTGAATTCAATTCGGGTTGAATTCATAGAAAATTATTAAATTTGGATCTATTAAAATTTTAATTCTTTTGGCCTTCGGCAGCTTGAGAAATTAAACATCTCGAATAACCTTTAAACGTATTCCTAACGAAAATTTTACTATCGAGTTCGATGTTACAATTTTTTCTCCATATTTTATCGAGACACTTTCAGGATTTAATTAAAATATTAACAAGACCTTGTTCGTCGAAATAGCGTTACATATATGTAAAGTTTTTTGTAAATTTCGTGACAATTTACAAATATAATTTAGGCACACAATAGTCTAAATACTAATAATAATTTAGCTTGGCAATCTTACCAAAAGTATTTTAATATTATAATTAAGTGTGGATCAGGGCCGTCAACGTCATCTGTCATCAAAAACTTCTATATATGCGCTGTCCTGTAGGATTCTCTTTAGTATGTTATTGAATAATGACGTTGACGCGGCACTAGTAATGAACCCCGACGGATTATTATTGTACATTTTTACACCTATAATTTAAGTTTTGTGTTTGAATAGGTCAATGCCACAAATAAAATAATACTAGTCACAATGTTAAAGGCAAGTATGCAAAAGCCCTCATTCTCAACCAACTGAAATAATGAAAATGTAAAACCGATGAGGCACCATTTATTACCATACGTACATAAAAAAATATTATTAGGGCGTTTCATTAACATTGCCTTTATTTTCCTTGTGAAAAGATTCTCAATAAAAAGATTTCTTTAAATAGTTTGAATCAAATTTGTGACAAGTTCACTGGCACTTCATTTCAGAAGCTCTCTTGGTATAATAATTAACTTTCTAACTCAAGCAGAAAGTTAATATATGTATTAGGGCGCGTTAGATCAAATTAAGTTTAAGATTTAGTACTTGCAGGCACTTACAGGATTAAATATTGTCTTGTCTTCTTTTACATACCTATCTCTTTTTCAATATTTTTAATATCATCATCATCATTAACCCATATAGGTATGTCTACTGCTGAACATAGACATCCCCCACGAACAGAGGTTGTTGGGTAGAGATCGCTTTTGAGCGATAAGACTGTGAATTGTCACATTTTGTAATTCTTATTTTAATATTTAATTATTTTGCTGAGTATTCAATACCCGTGAAAGCTGTAATGTCGTCGATCCATTAGATGGGAAGTCTTTCCACACTCCATTTAGCATTGTATCGCGGTCGCCACTCGAGATCCTTTACTTCCCAACGGTTATCAGTTCAGCGAGCTTTATGTCCTGACCACCGCACAGTGGCTTCGAACATGAATAAAGAATAGGTGGTTCAGGTGAGTGGTTCTTGATAACAAAGTAGGTATCAAGACATCCAGTACCGATTAAGGGTCAGCGCAGACAGAGAGGAGCGCAGCGGAGAGGATTTTTATAACGCACTCGAAAATCAACTTCAAAGTTATTGAAATAAAATGCATACATGCTTGAACCTAAAAAAAAACCTCGCGCGTCCTCGAAGATACGCGGGAAGCCCCCGCGCAGAGTCGAGTCTGCGCGCGCGTCGTACGCGTTCTTTCAGTGTTGTCACTGAGGGAATGTACGGTAGAATGGTAGCCCAGAGCGGTTTACTCGCGCAGGCTGGCGAAGTCGCGCGCAAGCTCGAGCATATGCGATCCGTGAAGAAAATGCCCGAGACCGCGCGAGGATCATTCCTCTCTGTCTGCGCTGACCCTTACGAGACCAGAGCAGATGTCATGAGCAAAAGGGGAGTAGGGATATTTGCTTCAGTGGTGAATCGTGCCCCATTGCCAAAATATAACTTACTAGCGGTCCGCCCCGGCTTCGCACGGGTATTTAACAAAAAATTCAATTTTCATGCGGAACCCTAATTTTTTTAAGTAAAATATTCTATATGCCTATTTTCATCACGGAAAATTTTGGATTCTAATGGTGAAACAATTTTTCAAATCGTTCTAGTAGTTTCGGAGCCTATTCAATTAAAAAAAAAACAATGGAATCTTTCCTCTTTATAATATTAGTATACCTATTCGTAGATCATAAAAAAGCAGAATAAAAAAAAAATTAAAAATTTGGCAATCCACAAACGAGTTATTTTGGCTTTGAATATGACCATATTATACGAATATCAACTTCTACCTTGGCTAATATCCGGACTTTACCCTAGGTACCTACCACCATTACGAGGAAAGGGGTGGGACCATTACGAGTAAAAGAGGAAGGCAAATAACCATTACGCAATTTAGGTATCTATAATGAATTGTACTGGCAATACAGACATAACTCGCTTATTTTGATTTACCGTTTAGAAAATATAATGGTAGTTATGATTGGTTTCTATTAAATCTTTGTATAGACCATTATGCGTTTGCCTATGACTATGTGTTATTTGTACATTTATAGCTGTTTATCGTTTTCATCATTGACGACCTCTGTGGACCGGGGGACGCTGGAGGTTGCGGGTTCGATTCCTGCCTCGGGACAAATATTTGTACAATCTGCACATATTTGTTCAGGATATTCTGATCGTTTTCTATAAAGAATTATATTGTATTATGTAATATTTATCAGTCATCTACTACCCATAGCACAAGCTCTGCTTAGCTTGAAGCTAGATGATACCCTGTGGATTAGATATCATGGTAGACGATGACTATCCGGGAGTTTCCGGTTTGAATCCTTGATTTTCCTGAAACTTGATTACGCACACCATGTATTCTTCCGCTCAGATGTTCTTCCCTTCGTGATATTTGCCGCTAACAAAAATACCCGAATACGTTCATACCGTATGAAACTTGGTCCCAATTCTTATGCAAAGTTTACTGGTTCATTCTTCCTTTTATTTAGCTATTCCTCTGACAATCAAAAACACAACATTTACTTTAAGGCCTCTGAGTAATTTTAAATTTATACAAAAACAATACGAAAGCTTTGGAATCGGAATAAGAACCGTGGATGCGATGTGTATCATAACTTTGTAGAAAGTTTTGAGACTTTATATGAAAATCGATGCATAAAGAGTGGTTTGTTTGCAGGAAACCAAATAATTATACCAAAACTTAAATCAGTTTCGGCGGTATTTGAACCCGCGACCTTCCCAAATTTTTTGGGAAACGACGTGTGGCCCGAGAGCTGGTCAGTATCTGGCGAAGCGTGCATTGCCATACGACCGACGAGGCCAATGCAGCCATCAT
The DNA here is from genome assembly GCA_963931895.1 of Eupithecia pulchellata. Classification (NCBI taxonomy): domain Eukaryota; kingdom Metazoa; phylum Arthropoda; class Insecta; order Lepidoptera; family Geometridae; genus Eupithecia; species Eupithecia pulchellata. Next base: position 9,159,311 of record OZ007537.1, on the reverse strand, counting down.
CTTGGGGACAATTCCATCTGGTACTGATATGGATCAGTTGAGCTACCTGATTGCTTGCAACAGTCTGCAGTTAACTCAATTGTTGCAATTGATAATACTAGATTTAATTTTCTAAATTTATTGTAATTTTCTTTATTAATAAAGCCATCCAATTATCTAATGATTTACTGATTTTATACACTAAAGACATAACAATGTGCTTAGTTCGATGATAGAAGATGCTAAGGAAATGAAACAATAGAATGGTGAATGACATCCAATTAACCTTGAGCTTGCCTTTGTGTGAGTGACAATATCAATTATAAATCGGTCAAATACATTAACTGGCATACATCCTACACCTATTTAATGAAATTCTAATTGATGCCCTATTCAGATTGGTAGCTCGAAACGGCATTGTCTGATTTCGCAATTCAATTGTTACCAATGTTTGAATGAAATTATTAACGAGGCAAGGCTTTGAACTGTATTATTTAACTGGTTTTGTGTTGCCACAAACAGATTCTGAATTTAATGGAATTTGCTTCTGTTGAATGAAATGGTCGTACCTATCGTCTGCCTACCTTCAGACATTTTCATGTACTCTGTTATTTTCTCTGAAATTTTTGGATTTACCTTCTTGGTTTAATTTATAATGAGATAAGGTACTCTACTGACCACATCTTAATAATACGAGTAAGATGTACTTAGTAAAATCTCTGAAAATCCACTTCGTTATACATCCGTAATAGGTATATCCTAAAATAGGTAAATCCAAAAATTAGGCAAATAAAATAACAGAAAACATAAAAATGTCTTATCCTGCATAAGCAACATGAGAGAGAATATTTTTTTTTTTTTGGGAAATTGGTCAATTTACTTCTTACTCATTTTACAAAACCAAGCCTTTCTGCGCTTTCAGAGTTCAGTTGCTCAACAAAGACATTGTAATGTTGCAAGTGTTTGTTGTTAGAGAAAAGGTTGGAAAGGTTAACAACGGTAATAGCTTATAATTTTTCACAATACTTTAATATTTTATATGAATATAGATAACATTGTAACTCCAATAAAAAAATATGGAAGTACATATTTCCAAAATAGAACTAACTTTTTGAAAAAAACATCAGTTAATAAAATCAAATAGACTCTGAAAATCAAGCAATCCTATTTTTTATTCGCACAAGTAAGTGAACTATAAAAAAACCTATAGCAAATGATTTGTCACTGTCTCAAAATCTCCTATCAGCATTCGTTTATTATTACATAATTATTCCAGCTTTAGTAAAATGGGTTGAGTGTGTAAAGTGATTGAGCGCTCCGGCGTCGGCACACAAGCGTCTGCAATCACAGAGGATGGAGCACTCAAAGAGTTGGTGACGTCGGCAGCTCCATTTTTACTGTTTTCATCGCTTTCAAGGCTTCTCGATGAATGCATGGAACCTTTTTTTTACTTTTTGTACCTGCTTCCAAAACAGAAGATTACTTTAAGGCTTCTAACTACTGTATGTCATAGTTCTATTTTGGAAAACCTTACATATTTTTATTGGAGTTACAATGTTATCTAAATTTTGCTGAACTGCGAAGGAGGTTTATTTTAGTTTTTGCGGTAGTCTATAAGGATAATACAGATCTTGAATAAGTTAAATAAGGCGCCATTTCACTGGCCTTCAAAAATCCATTATTATTTATTTCCTTTTGTAAATTATGTAGGTACGGCAAATTCATGACAGCAAAATATTATTGATACGTCCTCATGCTTAAAACAAAAGGGAAGCTGCGGTCTGCATCACCCCGAAACTGATAAACCAAGAGCTTCCAATCTGCCAACAAACTTGAAGCCTTCGTTAATCAATCGTTAACAAAACTTTACAAGTTTGGCCCTCTGACCGCTTACCCTTTGCAAGAAGATAATAATAGGTTATAATACACACCACAGGAACTCCTTGAGTTAGTTTGAACAAGACGACCAAAGGTTTGGTATCGTATATGTTCACTTATGTTTTCAAAGTTCTATGGCAGCTATGTAAATTCGCTTGCGTAATTAGTCCGCATTCTGAATCCGCGCATTCAGAAAAGGACGGAGAGCGTGCCATACCTCAGCCAAAATTCAAATTTCGAGCAGGATGACAAGATATGATTTTCGTATGAGTGAGAAGCACAGAGCGATAGACGTGCTCTGTTTTTTGCTCCGCCAAAACTGTTATACCTAATTACAAGTTATTTAGACAACTAATCGAAAAATTAAAAAGACGAAAACGAAGAAATTCTACTACGTTTCTTGACAAAACAAAAATCCAACAAAAAAATGAGGTGGTTCCTGAGATAAATAGCAAAACGTGTGCAAAACATGTATTTTTCAAAAAATAAAAGTATCGAGAAAATTTTCACCAATCGTGTTTTTGAAAAGACGGAATCCAAGATAAAAGTTCGAATTATCATTTACCTAAATATGAAGGTGGTAGCTTTCACAGATTCTGAGATAAATAACGATTTCTAACTATAAAATTACATAAGGTACACTCTTAAAGGCTTTTGTTCTCTGTTCAAAATGGTATCATCCCATTTCAAACGCGCGCGAATTATAACATTGTAACTTCAGCCTGCTGGTTCAGTAAGATGTAATGGTCTCTGTTGTTGAATTTCGGTTTGTTGACTAACTAATTGAATACGTTGGTTATCGTCATACTCACGACAGACGAGATTATAGCACTCTCAAAACCAAGGCATAACCAGGGTAACTTCGTTATTGATTCCGAAACTGGAACAAGTATGTAACAACAGCCATTTTTTCTTTAAGAAGTTGTAGCAGCAAATACTGAGAATAAACCACGCAAAAATCAAAAGCTCTTAATGTACAAGTTATTATTTGAGTTATTATGTAACAAATTACTTATAGGCCGCTATTACATTTTATTAAAAGTAAAAGGTTAAACTATTATACCGTCATTATACTAATTTAGTAAGCGAGCATTAAGCACTCAAAATAACGTGATCGTAATTGTAGTAGATCATCTTTAGAAAAAAAAAAAAACTGAAAAGAGCTGCTTGGAACATAAGACTAATTGAATTAATTCTGAGCACGAGACATCCGACTGTTATAAATATCGTACATTTGCGTTCCACAGCAGATAATATATCACAAACTATAATTGGCTGGAACATTGGAACAATATTTATTCGTAGTTTGCGGTTCTTAGTTGGAGGATGCGTTGTCAGAGTTACAGTTTATGTATTTTAATTGTGTACTTACTAACACAAACACACTTACTAGAGTGATACCTAGATAATGATTTATCTAGGTATCACTCTAGGTATGACCATTTCGCCTCTTTAATTATGATTAGCCCTTTATATTGTTGAAATATTGTTGTTACAATATAAAGTTAGCCCAGCAGGTTATTAGATATGGCAAGATGAGGTATAACTACTATATGAAATACAATCATGTCAAACAAGAAACTGTGAGAGGCCTCTCGGTTGATAGGATTAGCACAAACTTTACCTTTAATCATCTACATACACTACACGCCGTTGTTGTTATAGATGATCAGTGCATCGGTATCTCCAGCGGAGGATGCAATTGACTGCAGAGCTCTACAACCAGTTGAACTATATTCGTTATGTAGATAACTCGTAAAGTTCAAAATGGCAAAGTGCAAAATGTAAATCTTTGTCTGCAGCGGCCATTGGAAGCGTCAGCCAATAAACTAGATCTTAAACGCAGACAACTACTTGAATGAAATAAAATAGCATAAGAATGCTTCTTGTGTTTAATAATCTCGTGAGCGCATATATTTTATGCTGCTAATATTGAAAGGATATCATGCGACTTATTTCAGGTCTTCCATAAAGTTGTAATACGAAACTAAACATCAGAGAGTCTTGAATTTTAGCTTGGCGCATCCAGCATGCATCCAGGGGGCTATGGGGTTATAGAAAGAAAGAAAATACGTTTATTTGTACCCATTTGGATAGATACTCAATTAAAAATATAATATGAACTTTTAAAGAGATGAAGTTCAATCAAAATAATTTTACAACCACATTGACAACAAAGTACTGCCATTTGTTTTGCGACGCCAATACCCTGTAAGAATTGATGGATCGCCATTGTTCTCATAACATTGCGGGCTGTGAACATACGCATCCACTGGCAATCAATACCAAGCCAGCAATATATTGCTATACGGGCAAACATCGGTTTCGAGGCTGCCAATAATATTTTGCAGCATCTGTGTTGCCAACACGTGTTAGATGTGAGGGAGTCTGAATTATTATAGATTGGTTCAATGGTATACTACGACAACGTTTTAGGCATTCTAGAAAACAAATAATACGGCGATCCAAAATGACGCATTTAATTTAAAACTCGCGTTTCATAATGAAAGGAGGTGTCTCCACAACCGAAGGTGTCAATGTTCACGTTACTCAAAATAAAACCAGGGAAATCTTCTTTGTGACAATATAACTTATATAAGACTTCTTTGTGTCAAAATAAAAATATTTTTTTTTAGTTTCGTTGAATTACAGAAATGTGCAGCACGTACATGCATAAAATTAAACAATGATTGCACGCAGTAGCTGTGTTCATTTGTTGGATCCCTTGCAGTTGGATTGCGCATCTCATTTTTGTTTACATAACTGAGTCAACTCGCTTGTGACGACGACCTCTGTGGCGCGGTGGGCGAAGGTCCGCCGCGATGCAGGAGGTTGCGCCGGCACAAGCGAGTTGATTTCTGCCTCGGAACAAATGTTTGAATGATCTGCAGATATTTGTTCAGGGTGATCTGGTCGTTTTCTATGTATAATAAAAAAATATCTATCTATGTACTTTTGAATCCGGTCCTGGTCCTCTAGATATTCAATGAATAAATAAAATACTATAGACCTAAACTTGTTTCAACTTTTCGAAACCATTTTTCTGAAAGCCTTTGCGTTAGTGTTTTTGTAGACATTATTACGTCCCATCTCGAAAAAGGTAACCAGCACTACATTTTATTAAACGATTGAAACAAAGTCTAGAACAATAATTCATGTAAGTATTTACAACTCGTTTGAGTAATGATGTCTTTGTCCTCTCAAGACCTTGGCAATGGTTTGCACGTGTAAAGCACTAGTGCATTGTATAAACAACAAACAGTAAATACTTGTACGTGCAATGTGCATACTGACAGCATGCCATCGCCTATCTACTACTGCCTATATACTGTTCTGTATGCTATGGCAGTAGTAGGTACCTATCTTTTTTATTATTTATTTATTGGTACAAACAAATACTAATCGTGGTCATTGTTCATTTGCGTTCAAGAATTTAGAAAAAACGTAGTTTAACCTTGTTGGTGTGTACTGAAGGTAAATAAATATTTTTAAACTTACGCGACACATAATTATTAAAAATAGGTAAATAAACGCGATAAATATCCGTAATTTTTTAGATAACTGTAAGTAAATACCTCTGATTTAAGAATCGAGCGAGTTGACCACAAAAAAAGGAGTGCTGCCCCGTTCAACCCACAAATTTTCTACCCAATATTATTTTTCCCCGCTCAACCCAAAAGATATGCCCCGTTCTACCCAGTCCAAAAATCTGATTCACAGTGTATTCTAAACAGCACAGACACCATAATATATATAAAAAGTAGAACTTGATGATATTATTACGGTACAAAGTAACTTCAATTTTGTAGCTACAATAGGTTATAGGTAGTTTATTATTTTTATGTTTATGATCTCTTCAAACGAATACACGCGAGTTCCAGGAACTTACGAAGTAGACGGACAGAAATATAGGATTTATTCATAATACCATTATTTACGGTAAGGACTCCCAATGTTTTCTTTATCTATTGTTGCCCAAGGTTCTTTCTTCATTAGGTATGTTCTCTCTTTCTGCTCTTTATCCTAACTCCCACTCTTGTCAGTAGTTCCTAGACCTTCTAACGACGAAACAGCTCCACGTTGTAATAGTAAGAAAAATTTGCTAATGCTAATGTTTATGCTCTCTTCAAACGAATGCACGTGCAATGTCTAGAATACGCAGACTTAGTGTGCAGTTGATAATCCAATCAACAACGGTAAGGACTAGCATTGCCTTTTTTATCTTTTGGGGTATATTTATGTCTATCCTTTTCTTTTCATCCTTAGTTCTCCTTCTACTGTTTTAATTTTACCTGCTATTCCTGTCAGTACTTCCTAGACCTACTAACCTAAAGGTTCTCATTGAATATGGCGGAAAACTAAACATCTTTAAGTTCAGATAGTGAGAACAATTTGTAGTTCATACAGTCAAATCGTAACGGTCAAATTTTAGCGTAAAATGGATATAAGTTTTCTTAAAAAAGAGCAAACAGTAGTGGAGATACAGTGTGGCGGTGTGTACAAGCACCGAGGTGTTTGGTTGTGTGCATTTAAATGTACCTACAAATAACAAGTATTTTCAAAAAAACTATTCATGTTTGTGAGCAAGTCAATGAAGCAGATATTCAAATTGAAAAAATGAAATCCCATGTACACAGTTATACAAAGAAACCGTTCAGGCCCTTCACTCAAAAGGACTGAATTTAGTCTATGTCAAAAACAGGGTATGTTTGTCTGCGTATTCTAGAAATTGCACGTGCATTAGTTTGAAGAGAGCATAAACATTAGCATTAGCAAATTTTTCGTACTATTACAACGTGGAGCTGTTTCGTAGTTAGATTAAAAGCATTTAAAAGCAAAAAATGCATTTAAAAGCAAAAAAAACATAAAACTATACAATGTTCGCAACAAAAGTCAAGGAGTAAAGAAAACTAATTTTCTTAATCACTATTTATCTGTTTACGTTTCAAATTTGTGATCTAAAAAAGTATGATTTTGCATGACTGGTTTTAATAACCAATTTTAATGAATCAAAAATGTGTAGGTACTTGTATCTGTTGATGTTTTAAATAATTTATCTAAAAATCTGATTTTGAATTACTTGCTATACCTACATAACGTAGAAATGCTAAACTTTATATTTACCTATGAAACCTTAATGTAGCCGCTGTTGTGATAATTTTTATAATCTGTTTATCAGACAACGTTTTTCATTATAGCCTTATATGTGTTATTATGAGATAACTAATAACGTAAACAATTATTTTAATGAATATTTGGTGAACAAGACTGATTTTATTAATAAAAATATTTATAATAAGTATCAACCCTTTTTTTGTCTGGTGACCCGTATACTTCGTTGTTTCACTGTGTCATTTATCTGAATTTAAACAATAGAAATTTGGAATAAGTACGTTTGGGTAGAGAGGGGCACTCAAATTTTTGGTTTTGGGTCGAACGGGTCAAAATACCTATTGGGTAGAAATTTTGTGGGTTGAACGGGGCAGCACTCAAAAAAAGTTGTTAAAATCAGAAGGCTTATGAAAAATAGTACCTACTTATAAGAACATATGGGATATTTGTTATTGTATAAAATGGCATGTTCGAGTGGGTCACAACACAACTCTTAAACCTAAGAGACCTACTCTAAGTTTCTTAGGTAGAGTCGTATTGGCAAAATGAGCCGCGAAATGCAACCGGAATGCAATGCGGAAGAAATATTCGGTCCTTACGGTAACTGGAGAGAACGCTACAATGTGACGGTATGTAGGTAGGTTTCTGATATTATTTCCTTGGCAAAAAACTTCAGGGCCAAATCAAGTATGAGTAAACAAATTTATAATAATGCAAATTAGCTCCTAATTAATGACGTTCATCAATTTCGAGTGTAATTTTGCGCGCGCGGTCTCTTTATATGCTCCATGATTAAATATGGTTGCAATGGCCGTTGATATCAAAAAAGTGCTTTATTTCCTTTAGACCTTACAGGACTTTTGGAAATAGTGTAGATCACTAATATTATACATAAAAGAGAAAGATTTTTGTTATTGCATGTTGGTTTGAATTGAATAGGCTCCACCATTTTCCACCATTAAAATCCTATCTAATGAACATAGACTATAGAAGGTATCAAAAATGTTAGAGATTCCTATATAAGCTTCAAAAACCCCAAAACCCTTAAAAAAGGTATGTGAAATATATAATTTTTGTAATGTTTGTTATGTTTGTTAAATACCCGGGCGAAGCCGGGGCGGACCGCTAGTATTCAATAAGAATGAAAATGTTGGGATTCGATAATGTCGAAGTCAGATTTCACAGTTACCACTAAACCGTGGTATCTTTGCAAACAAAACGATCCTTGTATAGGTGCCAAGTCGTATATTGTTGGCAGGGATTCAGTGTTTACATGCACAAGTTGTCAAGTTTGACTGGTCGTTCACGTTATTTATTAGGGAAAGGTCAATGAAATCCTCACAACTGTGGCTGGCTATAGATAATGATAGTGATTCTTTTGGCATAATATTAGGGTGACAGTAACACCGCTATGTTGATAGGAGACCTCGGCATACTGCGGCTTGGTAGACGGGATCAAGTACATATCATAGACAGTAGATGGAGCACAAAATACTATTAACATACCCATTGTTTTTCGTTCTCAACGAGGATTACGTGAGAATGAAACTAAAGTTCAAACAAATCTAGTAGCGGTTTTTTCTCTTAATAGTGACTTATGTTATATAAATACATAAATAATGCTGGACAATCCACACAGCATCACCTAGCCCCAAGCTAAGCCGAGCTTGTGTTATGGGCACTAGATGACTAATATACATAATACAATATATCTATGTGTTTACATAGATATTTTTACTATACAAGAAAACGACCAGAACACAGATCATACAAACATTTATCCCGAGGTGGGAATCGAACCCGCAACCTGCCTGCGTTGCAGGCGAACCTTCGCCCACCGCGCCACATAGGACGTCATAATATCTATATCTATTTAAGCTGTTGTTATGTGTAAGCGGTGGGTTTTATGGTAATTGTGAGCGAAAAACACATTAGTAATCAACTAATCACTCCGTTCCCTTCAAGATTTAAAAAATAACTAAAGAGTGGATTTACATATAGACTTTGGTACCTATTTTAGAACGTCGTTCTAATGTTGTTTGTAACATAAAATCCTCATCTACTAATCGGATCAAAATGGATGCAGAACATTTATAATCCGTTAAAAAGATCAAATAGGCTACATTTCATCCGGTTACAGTGCGTGCAAGGCTGCTAGTGGGAGCCAGTTATACAGAGCATTGTATTGCTCAAGTAATCGAATGACGCCGAGTGCCGGAAACATTCTGAAAGTTCAATCGTTCCAGAAGCCGCAGACGATAATCCTCAGAACAGACACAACAACAAAAAAAACAACAACAGTAAAACATTATTGTAGTGCCGTGCGCCAGCTACAATGTGCATATTGTGCGAAATATACATATACACATTTGGCTCTCATCTCTCAAATGTTTTATTATGACTAACGCAATAATAGGGTCTTTACACTACAGTCTAACGCAATTTAGTTACAGTTACCGCTTCCCGTTTCGATAACACGAAAACTATTTTTTTTTAATAAGCATTTAATTAGGCTTTTGTTTATGTACTTGTCGTCAAATTCACTCTTTAAATGTTCAAGAACAGTATTATTTCATACACTACTTAATTTTCTCGTACGAACCAATGCTAGGTTTTAGAAAAAAAAACCTAACTAGGTACCTTTTGGCAATAAGCAAGGACATATTTACTTCCTCTAAAAAGCAGGACGAGGTTACTAGACCAAGATAGGAACCTCGGTTTACTGTGCGAACTAAGCTATGTACCCATTCCTGCTTAGTATAGAGCCAAGAAACTAGAATGCATTATTATTTCATTGCCACAGAAGGAACGTGATTTTCAATGACAAGTTCAATTAATGGTTTGCTAGTACTCACATTTTAACGGTACCACTGCATGTCAATCCTTGGTACAAATACCACATCAAAACAATAAGAATGCACTAATATCCACCGTTTGAACCAAACACCGCACTGGACATCGTATTTTTAATCACTCGCGATTTTCACAACGAACGCAGCGTACACGTCCGTTCACTTCGGCGATCGCCGGGGTACTGAAATCCTGAATTCCTGATGCTGTAATGTTATGAAGTTGTAAGAATATACCCACCCAACGCGTTCATCGGCTTGAAATCGCTTGACACACTGACACTAAGCTAAAAATTTTACTCTTTTTAAGAGTTCACCTTTGGAAAAGCGCGGTATTAAAAGATCTATAATTTAATTAACAAACTAAACTGCTATGGCGATTGGTTTTTTTATAACAACAAAATGTTGATGAAAAATGATTTATCGCAACATTAGTCAAGTGCCCAGCCAGCGTGGGGATTATGGGATTTGGCCCACCGCGCCACTGAGGTCGTACCTATACGACTAAAGTTCAAAACCCTCGACTTACACTCGCACTTGACGAATCTTGTTTGATTATAAATTAAAGATATTTAAACCGAATTTGTAGTTACGTTTGATCTTCGGCGTTTTACAATCAAAATAACAAAGCACACAAAACGCAGGTGAATCGAGTGACCCAACAAAAAATTATACACTAGAGAAGATAAGTAAGACAAAAAACAGAGTGTGTTGTCGCAGTTGCAGTCTAACGCAAAAAATCATGACGTTTAAATTTCTTCCGATATTTCTTTAAACGAACGCAAGTTGAACCCAGACAAAAGTACCTAGCGCAAGGCCGTAGGGAGAGGCTTCCGGCGATTGGGACCGCTAGGAGTTTGTAGGCATTGCACCCAGCTGTGGATGAAGTCATGTTCTAAGTGACGATGAGGATGATCTCCTTGAAAGTTTTCGCCAGTTGCTATAAAATGCTTTCAATAAAAATAACCACCAGGCAAAAAGTCACCAAGCAAATAAATTTCATATCAAAAATTTAAAGTGCACCTTAACTTTCTAGAGGTACATGCTGTTAGTACCATGCAGGTCTCAGCTCAGGTGACTCAGTACCCTGTCGCCACTGTAAACTTCTTTATTAGGTGTAAGGTGTAAAGCGAGCAGGTAGGTGGTAATAACGAGCTACCCACGTGGACGGTAGCACGTGATCGGTATCCACAAGTCGAGTTTAGGTGAGTAGTAGGTGTAAAATGGATAGTGTGCAATCTATGTCGAGACGTCTACTAGACGCGGTGCTTCTAGAAGTCTAACTGGCTTTTGTAATGTAAAAGATAAAATGAAGGACATGTTTGTTGCAATTTTGATATCTTCGTGTCAGTGATCTTACAAAGTTCATGGGTAGCCTTGTAGCTTACCATTTTTACAACTCATTTATAGAAATGATAAGGAAGTTCAACTCGAAGTTCAGACCGTTTTCGTGAAGTAAACTAACGAATAAACACACAACTTTGTTTTCTTCGCCTGTTATGTAACATTCAAATTCATGCATTACATCCAGTGACAAAGGAGAACTGAACACAACAGTTCGCAGCCTGTAATTTAATGATAGCGATTCAAATAAAAAGACAACTTTGTCGACATTAACGCTCGTATGTACCTAATGCTCGTCAAATGCTCGCGGTGCGGGAGTGCCTTTACGTACCATCCAATACTTCTCTTTATTTTTTTAATGGCATAAAGCCTTTATTAACAAAGAAAATTACAATTAACTAAATAAAAACTAGTATTTACAATTGAAAGAATTGAGCTAACTGCAGACTGTTGCGAACAAACTACAGGTAGCTCAATTGATCCATATCAATACCAGTTGGAAGTGTGCCCAAGATGATATAATATGATTCTTCTCTACATTTTTAATTTAGGCTAATGAATCATCTTACGCTGGTTTTTGAATGCGAGGGGAGCTGCTAAGGGTGTATAAAATGGGTAGGTACTATTTTTTGCGAGTTTAGGAACAATTTCTTTTGTCTAATTTTAGTGATTCAGCAAGGTGTTTTGATTAAAAGAACGCGCAGCAGAACTTTCCTAAGGGTGCTCTGAATAGATTCCTCCTTTGCTGTCCCTTTGTATTTTAATTTTTGGTTCAAACAAAACTAGGGGAAATGGAAAAATATAAAAGGCTCTAGCAAAAGATGTGAAAAATTTGAGTTGTCATCATAAATACTCGCGAGAACTGCAACATCATTGAGCTTTCTTTTGTGATCCAAAGCTTTTGAGTTAGTGAGTATGCGTTTAAATAATAAGTATGGTATAAATTGTTTGGGTTTTCATTTTAATATCCTAAACTTTAATTTTGAAAAAGCTACAGAGTATTCTGGTATAATAAAAATATGACCTAGTATTTGAAATGAAAAAAAAGAAAATTGAGAAGACTCAGATCCCTATAAGTAGAGGATAGCCTATGTTAGGGTTTATATTACATAGTTATCTTCTTTTCGCTCTACTTTAGTGGCCAGTGCCCACCATGTTGAACTAGTGATTTCTGTCTTTGTTCAATTCTAACTCTGTAGATGTTTCTGGCAAAATCCATCTTTATTCGACAAAGAAACAGAATTTCAGGTAACCTAGTCATTATAGTCAAGCGAGCACGGAGTGAGTTCATTATGTAAATTTACATAAATATTTCAAAACATTAGTAGCGAGAACGTCAAGCATAGAGCTCTTCGGTGTAATAAGACTTTAGTCAAAGTGTTACGTTACCTATTAAACTGGGGAAAATGCACAAGGCAAGTAAAGCAAGGAATTTTTTATTACTTTCCTCTATGAATACACGATCCATAATAAGTATTTATGAGGCCGACTTACCTAACACAACGCATCTTACCGATTCAAATATTTTCTCATGAAACCCATTAAAAGAATGTGAATATGAACAACTCTTGCGATCTGCAGGCACATCTTATAGTACTCCTGCGCAACCCAACTCCATTTTCAACAAAAATTTTGTTATTATTATAATCCGACGACGCGATAAGAACGATAAATTATCTATTATTTTTCATAAAATTTATGATATAAATAAAAGATAATTTAATTATCTTTTATTTTTGGAGATAAGTACCTATGTTTTTTAGCTTGATTCGCCCGAACAAATATTTCAGATGCAAAATGCCGACATTATTTCCTCTTCAGGTATTAATTATATAAAACAGAAGATTTTACATTCACATTGAACTGACGCGTAATAACTAAGCCCAATCGCGAACACCCGATATATCAAAATTGTGAAAGACGAGCCAAGTCGCCGCCTCATGAGAACCATTCTATCAAACATTTCGATATTGTCGTCAGTAAATTGTGCGACGAATTACCAGTGCAAGTAACATTTTCCATCAACTTACATTTATATATAAGCTTATAATTATTTATTTGTTATAATCGTATTATTATATCGGTAATCGTTATTTGTTATATCTGGGAAACTATTAATCCGATTTTTAATAAAATTCACTAAAATGCAAATATGTATTAAAAACATTACGGGATTTTATTACTACTAGTTTACGACATATTTTAATCAGCCAATGCATGGATCTCATACTAAGTAGTACCTACAAAGTGCCACTTTCTCCTGAATCATCTTGGAGTGCAAACAAGTAACATACTCTCCCTTAGGCCGTGTGGCACTCTGTAATCTAGGGCTCGCTGTGTCCTAGTACCTTAATAGACCCTCTTGACTTTACCTACTAAACTAACATTCACATAATCCGCCTCAAAGGCTCTCCCATATAAATTTCATGAAACGACTTTCTGTTGCGGTGCTGTACATCTTTTTAAATCGCTGCAGTTGACTCTTTCAGATAAAAGTTTAAGGATAAAGTCGCCTTTAGTAACTTTAAGTATTTTATGAGTGTGATGCTGAAGTTATTATAATTGAAAAGCGTCTTTTTCGGAAAACCGTGCCGCAGGCGTTGCGAGAACGGTAATTACGGACGAAATAACGGATGGATGATGTCATAATGTGCTTTTTAAAGGAATTTTTCGGGGGGCGTTAAACGTGGAATTTAATATACTTAACAGATTGAACAGATCTCACGTCATTTCATGTTTTAAAAATATAGGTACGATATTTTCTAAGCTAGAATACAGAATTGAAAGTCGATATTATTAGAACTACAAACAAAAAAAACATGCTTCTTGCATTAAAACATGACTTTAAGATAACGCGATTCGGAATTCTCTAAGAATGTTCTTGGTTTGTTTGTTTTCCTAATACTACAGAATTGTTTTATTTGTAAGCTAAGTACCATTACCTCTAATAACTTAAAGACAAACGAAAACCATTTCTGTACATGATGACCTTTTTTTACTCCACTACCAACGGAAGAAGGGTTATGACGTTGGCACCCCATTGTAGTAGATTTCCTTATTCCCACGTAGCATAACTATTCATTAGTTTTTTTTTTATACTTACGTAGTTGGAATCTTACCCCTCAAATACCTAGAGTACTAGTAGGAACAAAGGCCCCCGACGACCTAAGTATCAAAAGAAAATGTATCACCCTATCATTTTCTCATCAAGTCGATGAACGCCACTTCTAGACTTTGACGTAGTCGCGTTCTACCTCTAGTTTTGAACTATATTTTTTTAACAGAAATCTGACGAATATACTGTTCAAAATATTTACATGATAATTAAATATTGACACAGCAAACCATTCATTATTTTGGACAGATCTCTATCCTCAAATTATTATACTGCTTGCGTATTATTTACTTAGGTACGTTGTTTATTTCTCATTACTCGATAGTAACTCATGAACTTTGCAGTGTAGACATTCTTATTAAGTCATACATGTATAAAAAGGAGCGATTTTTTAAAATTATGGTTTATTAGAAATTTGATAAATTTTCTTTGATTTTCTAAAATCTTTTTACTACTAGGGATAACGATAAATAATTTAGGGTAAAACCTTTACTCACAAAGAAATAAAATGCCAATACTGATAAATAATAATTTATTTGAAAGGTAGGTACAGTGTATATATCAATTTTATGATTACAAGTTTTTTTTAATTTCTTGCATTAAATAAATAGGCTTTAAAAAATATATATAAAAAAATAAGAATTTTTAGGTTTGCATTTATTTTTTTATAGTAAACGATGGCAACAGTGCCAATGTTTCACCAGCGGCATTATATTTTTCTTTGAATGAATCCCGATACTCTCACCAGACACAGCCATCGATATCTTATTCACCATTTTTACACAGCGCTCATGTGTTTGAGTAAGACAAGGAAAATCTAGAAGCTCCAAGATAATATGTGCCGGTTCTTGAAGTAAATCTTCTCTTGGCACTGAAGACTTGGTGTGTCTTGTCACAAGTTAGGGGTGTGATTTGTGAAATATTCATATTATGATAGTCGCCAGTATGAAAGTTCGACTTCGGGAGTTTTGAAATGATGTCGTTAATATTTGTATTTTGTTTTCTAGAAAATTGTTTTTTTTTTATTTTATCTTCAAATTGCCATTTTCCTTTTACTTATCTGGTCAAGTACAAATGCTCTTTTTAATACAGGTATTTACTTTCTTTTGGACAGTAACAAGCGTTAATATTTGGGAAAAAATATCAAAAAGTTTGTTCAAGGTGCAAAGCCACAACTGTATTCAAGACTTTCAGCTTAACCTTCGTCGTATCTTATTAATATTAAGTAACAGCTGCACACATTTTTGTAAAATTTATATTTATTAACTTTCGTCCCGAAAATTTGTAAAACCTCTATGGTATGGCGTTGTGTACGGTTTCCGGTTCTATTTCAGCCGCTGATTACTGATAAACATCGAATGATAACCTAATATTTTTTCCGTTGATAAAATGAGAAAAGGTATAAAATAAAATGAAAGAAGTACTTATTACTCACAAATATCACAGTTTTATTTCCATACAGTACAGAATACATCCACTGTCCTCAAACTAACTTGAAAATCCCGTTTTTAGGGAAAAAAACACTCCGCGAATATCTACCGCATGGGCTTTTAATCATCCCCAAAACAACCGCAGTTTTCTGCTGGCTAGAATTGGTTGAAGCAAACGCAACTTAACATTACTTGTAAACATAGCTACACAATACTTTAAATATCGTCGTTGCAAATTCAAAATCTCTCATGTGACATTTTTGGTGAAAATCACTTTTACGTTTTTTTGGTTGGCTTCTTAAATAAGCCACCGTCTGCAAATACTCTTATGTGAATATCTTATTGTTTGAGTGAGATATGCTTTAAAGTTAATTAATCCCAAGTGTCACCTTACATTTTATTGTCCATCAAAATCTCTCATGTGCGCTGTATACACATAAGAGGTCTTTGTTTTTAAATAATTGTAAAGCAAAAACTCTTATGTGGAGAGCGTACCTGACAAGTTTGATCTAGTTTCGCGCGTAATTTCTTTATGAAAGAGCGCGATGTATTGTACCCTGCGCGCATTCGAGTGAGACAGAAACAAAACAATGTGTCAGTACACTTCTGCTTGCGGCGCGTAAACAAGTTACCCGTTGTAAAAACTTTGAATGAGTGTTTTTCTTAGTTATCCTTTAGTGTGCTATGACCTACAATAATTAATATGAACCGAAAAAGTAGCCGGGGATACCGGCTGTTGAATTTAGTGCTAAAACCTGAGTGTACTGCCAAAACTGAGATTTTTGTTCCGGAAAATTCGCTTTACCCGCAACCTGCTGTTTCAGTGGTAAAACCTGGATCTACTGTCAATACATACGACGATGAAATTTCAAGGAATTCACCTATCTCGCAACCTGATGTTTTTATACCTGGACCTGTATCTGCCACTGAAAATGTCAATTTAACGTCGACGAATTCACATTCTTCAGAGCTAAACCATTCCCTAATTACGCCAGAAGATCTAGGGTTTGAGATTGTGACAGATAAATTGGTATTATTGTCACCCTCACTTTTAACACCACCACGCGCAATAGCCGTAGAACCAGACAGTAGCGATAATGTTGAAATACCCTCGGAGATATCTACATCAGCTATGATACATACCACCTTGTCCAACCCTTTCGAACAGTTGTCACCATTGCCTCAGTTTCCACTACCTGCATCGGCTACTTTACCAGAAACTACTGAAAGAACTTCTCAAGCGGTATCCACAGAAGCTAGCTTGCGTGCATCTCTGGATGATCCCTATCAGGTAAAGGATAGAGTAGTATATGAATACCTAGATGAGTCAACAAAATCACCACCGTACAGGCCATCGCTGCTAGATCTAGATGCGATTCAGCCATACTGTAGCGATGATAGCGTAGAAGACCCAAACTGGGCTCTTCCTAGACAGATGTCCTTATCTGAAAGTGAGGAGGATGTACCATTATTATCATTGAGGACAAACACAAGGTTTCTGGAAGACATTCCATTTCCCCCGAACGACGAAAACGAGCATCAGGTCAGACCGCGTAAGTCTGATAAGAAAAAAGAAAACAATCGACTGATAAATAAAAACGCTAGAGTATTAGGAGAAGCGTATTTAGGCTATAAAAAAGTAAATAACCGGTATAAACAGTGTGTTGAGAAGCCTGAAAGAATGAAGAAAGCTCGCTGTTCTCACACTAAGTTGGTTTCGAGATCTAAGCACTCGTTCATGTGCAATACAATTACTGAAGAAGAACGAAGAATTATTCATTCCTACTTCTGGAATCTTAAGACCTGGGCTGAAAAAAAAGCATTTGTGAAGGCTGCAGCAGTTCGCAGGGAAATAAGACGTCGACGTCGGCAGGAGTCGATTTCATCTGCAAAAAAAAAGCGGTCACGATATTTATTTTAACAGAAGCGATGAAACATCTACTAAGGTGAGAGTATGTAGATTATTTTTTCTGAATACACTAGCTATTGGCGAGGATAGTTTTAGGCGCTGGACTAATGAATCAGCCATGGTTAGTGATGTCTGTAGCGACTTACCTACTCGTGATCCAAGTACAGAAAACCCATTGGGCACATCAAACTCTGGTTCAGTCACTCGTAATCGAGCCCCTTTATCGCAGTATACCACTCCTCTAACGAAGACAGTAAAGACGTGGATTGACTTGGTCCCAAAAGTACCTAGTCATTATTGCCGAGCAAGTTCCAATAAGCTGTATGTTGAGTCAACATTTAGATCTCAAAAACACATGCATGAGGTATACGTCGACTGGTGTAAAGAAAGTAATGTGAAAGCTGCAAGCAGACCAACTTTTCTAAAAATTTTAGACCGAGAAAACATAGCTATTCATCATCCACGTAAAGACCAGTGTGACACGTGCTGCAGCTTTAAAGCGAATAATATTTCCCAATTGGAGTATGATGACCACATTCTCAAAAAAAATGAAGCTCGTCAAGCAAAAAAGGATGCTATTGCTATGGCCAGTGATAAAGTAGTAGTAATAACTGTGGATGTACAGAGTGTTTTGCTTGCACCAAAGCTGTTGGCCAGCGCTTTATATTACAAGCTTAAACTACAGTGTCATAATTTCACAGTTTATGACTGTAGAACAAAGAAAGTAACTCTCTACTTTTGGCACGAAGCTGATGGCGGGGTCTCGGCTAACGAGTTTACTTCTTGTTTGGTCGATTACGTATCTAATTTGCCACCAGAAACAGAAAGAGTCATAATTATATCTGATGGGTGTGGCCACCAAAATCGAAACAGGATTTTATCAAGCGCTTTGAGTGATCTGTCCCAGAGAACCAACATAATCATAGAGCAGTTGTATTTGGAAAAGGGTCACACTATGATGGAAGTTGACAGCGTGCATTCAACTATCGAACAGTACATCAAGCCTCCTATTTACGCACCTAGCGACTACATAACACGAATGCAGCAGGCTCGCCCGAGAAACCCTTACGATGTCAAATCCATTCATTACGATTTCTTCTTGAATTACGAAAATATGAAATCAAACTTTAAGTCGATAAGACCGGGAAAAAAGAAAGGAGATGCGATTGTTGTAGATATTAGAGGCCTGAAATATTGTTCAGATGGAAGTGTGCTTTACAAATTACGACACAACAACGAATGGACCATCCTTCCGCAGCGAAGGGCTACTACTAATAACTCGCTGCCACAACGTTTGTATCTGGAAAAACTAAAAATCACTGAAAGCAAATACAAGCATTTACAAGAGCTTAAAGCTGTGATCGACAAGGACTATCATCCGTTTTACGATGCAATTTCATTTGAACCTGGAACCTAAACCTACATTGTTAGCATTTTATGTTACTGATTAGGTACCAAACCTTGCCGTGCCTACCTTCTTAAAATTGTAATACATATCTTTTCACAATTACTTTTATAATAAAACTCTAACGTGTCTATCTTACCATTTTGTTTAATTTATACTTACTACCTGTTACAAAAACTCTCATGTGGGAAAAATACTTGCAATCAAAATGACTTATGTGTAATTATTTCCAAAAAAGGGCTTTTTATTAGAAAACTATTAAGTACAGCTAAGTTTTTTTTGTATCATTAAGTTTTACTAATTTTTTAGGTTCATTTCACATACGGAAATATTTAGATTTTACTGTAAAAAAAAAGGTGGGTAGTTTTTATCGTTTTTCTCGGTTAGTTACATTTTGCACATAAGAGATGTTAAATTTGCAACGACGATATGTTTTCCTAATAATTTACAACGAATGATATTGAAAAAAATTATACAAAATGCTGTAAATATCGTCGTTGCCGGATTAAAGAAACAGCTTGTTTGTAAAATGTCTTGATTGATAATCCGTCCAGCGTTTAGCCAGCCAACCAATCGTTCAAAACCTTGTTCAAAACGCTAAACAAGTTCACTGACATTAAGCTTGCACTGTCAGACAGTTCTCAACGCAGCCTGGCATTTATTAAACTAAATGGAACTTTGATGTTATCTGCCTAATTCATATCCATATTTACTATGTTTTTCCAAATACACTGATTCAGCGATCCGGGCGGTGACGTACCAACACTTACCTGAGCATTTTACGCATGTACATAACATTAAAAAAAATTATATAAAATTAAAATAAAATTTAAAAATTAATACTTTAATTTGTACTTCGTATAATAATCAGTTTAATTTATAATATGACTACCTTTTGGCCGCCGCTTCACATTATCAGTAGCCTAAAAGTTTCAGTTAGGCTAAATTCTAAATGTACGCCAAATTTCGTCGTTGATTTGTTCAGTAGTTTTGGAAATCATAAGCAACAAAACAAGATTTACATTTCACAAACTTTCGGCATTTTAATACCTAGGATCGTTATTGCACTCCTATATAGTTTCTTTCTTATTTATATTGAGTAATAATTATATTTATACTACAACACACTTTCTATGAGATTGATAATGTTGCAGAAAATATTTATCTATTTACAAACATAGTTACAACGAGTACAAAATCGTTATCAAAATTATGTACAATAAGCGCCCTGTTATGATATCATAATAATAATAATATAAGAAGGTGCCTAAGTGGGCGCCTCTTCTATTTGGTCAGGTATATGACTAGAGTCCAAAGTCCTATTTAATAGAAAATCCAGGTCGTTCGATATTTTGTTGAGCATTCGATCAGTGTCTGGGGAATCGTACGCCTTGTTCCACTCCCTGTTCACTTGTTCTATATCCGATTTTGTATCTTCTTTCACTTCAGTGGACGGGAGCGAGGTGGACGAACACTCTGGTTTACTTTTTTTGAGACAAGATTTAACAGGAGGCGAGAGGATTCTAGACACGTCAGGGTTCGATTGGACGCATATCGTGCAATTTTCTTTGGATGTGTCCAAGTGTTTGTCGTAGGGTTCGAAGTCTACTGAGTAGGTCAGGAGAGGAGTGTTTGTTTCGGGCGGGGGAGTGAGGACGCCTAGCTCCAGACAGACCCTGGGCATGTACTCCGGGTGGCGCGGGGGGGCGCGGGGGATGAGGTCGCAGGCCGCGTGCGGCGCGCGGCGCTCGTAGCGGTGCGGGCTGATGATGGACTCTTTGTATTCCACGCAGCGGACGATGTCAGCCACACTGTCGGGGTTCGATTGTCTTCTGGAAAATATGGAAATAATGAGGAATCGGAAATCAATTTATAAGTATTATCGTGACCATGACCGTCATGAGTGGAAATGGTTTGCACAACGTATTGGTACGTTTGTCAGGGTAATTTAGTAAGTGCAATCATTTTTACAATTTTATTACATTTCTATATTTCTAATGTGTAAAACAGACCTCTCCTCAAGCAAGTACAAACTCTTGTTAAACAACGCTTTTCTCGATAATGTAGGATTTGAACTTTACCAAAAAGGCCTTTTAGGAAAGGTAACCGACGCGGAATCTTCCTACATCCCGAGAAAAGTGAGAACTAGCTGAAAACTGCTTGACCTCAAAGGTGACTTTCGTACACTTGAAGTCTAGACGCGAAAATTTGCCTCGTTGTGCATTTATAGAAAAGACTCACATTTGATTGTAAAAATCGATATCTATTTACCCAAGCATGTCGTATGTAATCACCTGTGTGGAGCGTGGAGCCGGGGCGCGCGCCAGTACGCGGCGCTGGGAGACGAGCAGCTCTCGCGTATGTCCGCCGCGCCTCGGCTCTCCACCTCGCCGCCTTGCGCTATGTACACTGGGAAGTATGATCCGTTACACTTGGAAGGTATAGGGGTCACCACAGTTACTGACGCGGAATAGACGTAAGCCGGTCAGAAATAACTCGGTAGTTACAACAGAACAAGGAACAGCTTGCTGGTGTCATAAAACGTTGTTAACCTCATAAGGTTATCCCCTAAATCTTACCGTTAGACATATTCTAACGCTAAGATTTAAGGGATTACATCTCTTAAATTATAGAAATAAAGAACCCGAAGCGAAATGGCAGTTTTAACAAATGACCTGATTTTACATGTGATGATCGCCATTTCATCACAGTCAATATGAAATTAAAAAGATGAAACACACAAAAAAACTCTCGAGATAAAAATAACAACTTTCTTTTGATAGCTAAGAGAGTAGGTGATGTACTTACAACTAAGCGTAGTGTTCCCAGCCGGCGAGTCCTGGCAGTGTTTGCTGTGGGGCAGGCTGAGCGCGCGCCGCGCTGATTGCAGACACGCCTCGTCTCGGACCACGTAGCACACCAGCATTGCTACTCCCTGGAAGATACATAGCTTAGTTGCAGCAAGTGGGAAATCTGAACATCAATTGCTTTGATATTGGCATGCAAATTGGAAGGATAAGACTGAGCTGACTAAACAATTAGGGTCAAATTTAGACCCTGATCACTTTTACCTTAATCAATGCTGCAAAATTGTAACTTCCTATGTTGTTACCACGTTAAGTTAACAAACAAAACTTTTTTTTTACAGTTAAGTGTGCATATTCTAAACTGATCTCGTCTATTCCGTTGTACGGCGTCATATTGAACAGTGTTGTCAAACAGTGCTGCTTTCAATTTGATGCACATGTAGGCCCCCTACAATATTTGACCCTCTAATATTACACCTAGTTTATCTCACGTTAGCTATAGCAGCGGCGGAGAGCGCTGCGCCGCGCGCGAGCTGCCTCTCTCCAGGCTGCGCGTACGCCGCGCCGGCCGCCTGCGCCGCCGACGTCGTCAGCAGCAGGACTAGCGTGTGTCGCAACTCGCGAGTACTAAGAGAGCACAGAATATTAGTCAGGTTTCAAATGCTTACATTGCATTAATATTTTTTTTAAATGGCAACAATGGTTTCTTCAGCTAACTAGCGCAGTTAGCTGATGAAACCATGGTCAAATCTGAAAAAATAGTCTAAACAGAATAGCATCGTCTAGAAACGGTTGCATTTTATTAAAAAATTTCGTATTCGCCATTTTTAGATCACTCTAAGTAACCATTATCCGCGGACACACTACAGAACGTTGCCGTCAATGGGATTGTAAACTAACCTGTCTTTCAGAAAGTCCCTCCTCTCCGCGGGAACCTTGTGAGTGATCGTCCGCAGCCGCAGCGCAGCGCACAACGCCAGCACCAGACAGAGTAAAGCTAACAGCGCACAGCCGCCCGCGCACACGGCGGCCGCGGCGGACCCCAGTTGTAGCGGCGCGCCGCCCCACAGTCGAGCGGTCAGCCACGCGAGCGTGCACACACCTACAACGATCACTGTAAAAACGTTACTTGGTTTAGGGTTTTGGTCTGTCGAGCACATATTAAATGCAAGTTGGTCTTTTGTTATTTTTATTTTACTCGAACCGAATTCAACGGTCTGAAGAGCTCTACTTCTGAGACTTGGCCTCCGCCTCTGCCCTGCTGTTTACATCCAAGTGCACTTTGTATTATTTACATAGTATTAATTCATTTTGGACGATAGTAGTAAAGTTAGACAGAGTCGTGACCTGCTATAAGGCCGCCTGTATTACTATAATAGACATTCGTTAGAGATTTTAAGTGATTGGTTTATTGATCCACGAGCAGTAGTATCCTCACCAGCCAGCAGCCCCACAGAGACTGCCGGCTGCGCGCTGCCCGCCAGCTCCGCCTGCAGGATGAGCGGCTGCGCGCAGAGTGCGGCGCAGCCGGCGCACCAGCACGCGGCGCACACCCAGCCCAGCGGACCGGGGCACGCTTGTGTCTGCCAGGGGGAGGAAGATCTCGGTCGTTATTAACTTAATTACTTTGTTTATATTTGACGGAAATTAAGTATTATTCGCTTTTTACAAATTTTACATGACGTAACTACATAATATACCAAACAGTGGTAGGTTTTAAAACAATCTAATTGCATTGAAGCCCTTAAATTGAAAACGCAAGTTTAACGTTTTTTGATCATTAATAAAACCAATGAAACTGTGATCAAGGTTTGTGTATAATGTTGAACTTATTATCAAAAACATCATCTCCGTTCCGGTTGTTCACCACGTTCAAGTTATAGGTACTGCAGACAGGTCATCTATACTAATATCTATACTAATATTATAAAGAGGAAAGATTTGATTGTTTGTATGTTTGTTTGTTTGTTTGTTTGTTTGTTTGTTTGTTTGTTTGTTTGTTTGTTTGTTTGAATTGAATAGGCTCCGAAACTACTGGACCGAGTTAAAAAATTCTTTCACCATTAGAATCCTTAATTTTCCGTGATGAACATAGGCTATATAATATTTTCAAAAAAGTTAGGGATCCGTATGAAAAATTCAATAATTGAACCGTGGGCTGTATATTCAACCTCTTTTTCTATTATGGCGCGTTAGAATAGAAAAAGAGGTTGTATAGCGCACGGTGCTTGCTTTCTACGGCCAGTGTCAGTTTGGAATGTCGAGTCAATGTCAAAAACCCCAATGCTGTTAAAAAAAGTAAAGATCCGTATGAAAACTGTGAAACCCATCGTTTTAGTGTGTATAATTTCTGAAATTTTTGTTTAATACCCGTGCGAAGCCGGGGCGGACCGCTAGTCAACAATAAAGCCATAAATTCGTTAACATCAAACCTGTCCAAAATCACACTCGAGCAGTGTCAGCATCGCCACAGAGTGTGTTCCCGCAGTAGCAGCCTTCAGCAGCACTGCTAACCTGGCGCGCCTGCCAGGCACCAGCGCCAGGAGTTGGAGAGCAGCCGCAGCCAGGCACATCGCTCCGCCGAGGCTGGCTGTGATCCTCACTATATCTTGGAGGTCTTTTTCTGCGTCGGTCTAAAAGGAAAGTTATTGTCAACGAATGAATTGAATGGGAATCACTCTTCATTATTTACATGGCTAGATACAAGTTTCTTCTCAGTGAACCATTCCATGGCAACATGTCACGATCATGTTAAGCTCTGCTCCTTCTTTGTTCCGCCTTATCTTATAATTTTTTGCGGTGATTGTAGGGATTTCGTGAACTGTTCGGTGACTGAAGCATTTAGCTAGCGTACACTTACTCAAGTTAATTTGGTCTACTTACCAGAGTAGACTGTGCGATGGTGAAGAGCGCGAAGGTGCCTAGTCCACGGCACCGGCAGCTGACGTGTGTGGGCTCCGACACGCGCAACTCGCATGTTTTGCTGCTCCACGATCGAGGCTCCGAGGACGGTCGAAGAGCACAGGCTAGTTTTGATGCTATGGACAAAGTTAAATAAGTTTTGCTGTTACGGAATCGCTTTTGAACGCTCTGTCTGCCAAAAGGAACCTCAAAAGTAACAGTGTCCAAAAGTGATTGAATGTATTGACCAGTCTTGACAACCTTTTTCTAGGAAGAACTTGCTAAACATTAAAGTGGCAAACGCCTAGGTTTAGGCCTAGGTTCAGAAATTAATGTTTACGGATAAATGATTTGTTTTGTAAAACTTGCTGAGGGTATTTATGCAGATGACACACTCAGCCTGTCCTACTATGTATATGCCATGCTTATAAAATTTGTTCTTACCAATAGCACTATAGTTTTTTGCATGCGTGAACACAAGCTTCACTCCATGTTGCAAAGTTTTGTCCACACCAGGCCCGCTGGCAGTCAACTGGATTTGTTGTGATGCAATCTGGTACTCTATCTCCCGTCCGATCCTAGAAGACGTATTGCTACAAAAGATTGATAATAAAACGTCAAGACAAAAATAAAAACAAAATAAAAAGGAAATTGTGGGTAAGACTATGAAATCAATGGCAAAGAAAGAAGTACATAACCTGATTATAGCTAAAAACTGAACTCTGCTTGAGTGCTACGTATAAAAAAATTACACTGCAGAAATGCATTCGTTGTGATTTTTAAAATCGCAAAAAGCTGCTTCTTTTGAAATAAGCTTAGCCAAGCCATAAACAGACACCCTTTCAGTTTGTCTGTCGGATGGTGCACATCCTACGTAAAACGAGCATTGTTCAAATAAAGTAATACCAAGTAAGAAAACTCAAGACAACTAACTTGAACTCAATAGACATCCTCAAAGATGGCAACCTAGCCGCAAGATTATGATACAACACAGCCACGACCGACACCATTCCTGTCCTCGCCACAAGCTCCACTCCAACTGAAACCAATTTCCATTCCTCCATTCCAGAGTGAGATTGTAAGTCAAAGTGCGCTACTTCATCTCTAGAGGTTTTGGTTTTGATGGTGAATTCGTGATAATGGTGTTCGAAGTTTTCTTTCATGCCTGCTGTGTCCTCTATTGCGTTTTGTAGATCATAGATTTTCTGGAAGAGATTAACAAAGTTTCTGGTGATTGCAAGGATTAAGAACCTACCTACACAAAACAAGAAGACGGTATAATCCAATAACAATTTTCTTACTTCTTCATCCAAAAACGCATCCGGATGTCTCAACAGAGTATCATATATCTTCAACAGATGGTTAGCGCTTTCCATCCTATCCTTCGGCTGTCCAGCAGAAGATAGTAAGTAATACAGCATTTCTCTCGAATGGTAGAGAGATTGTGTGCCTTCTCCGGGATGCGAGGGCAATGACCGGAGTACTGCGGCGTATTGTCGAGCGACGTCTGACACGTTGCCCCAGGAGTAGCCGTAGGATATCTTTGTGAACTGGAAAAAACAAAGTGTTCCTTTGCTTGAACAAAAGCAAACTAGATTGGATTTGTTGGTAAAGATAGAAGGATGGACGGACATGGTGGTGTTCAGAGTTACAAAAAAAGATGCGTAAAGAAGATATACAAGTAAGGAAAAAGTTTGTAACCTGATCGTAGATATCTTTCAAAGAATCGGCGATGCAACCGGAGAAATCTGGTAACATCCATTTCACACCACGCTGCACGGTCTTGGATTCACAAAATCTGGAATAACATAGATTTATTATTTTTGAAAAATAAATACTTAAAACTCTTATATTTTATTTTGACCTGATAAAACGTGCTACCTTGTAGTTTGGCCCGTGTGCCCCGGCGGACAGATCGCGGACGCGTAGGCTCCTGGAGCAGTCTTCTTCCACTTCAGCCCGTGGGAAGCGTCGGGAGCGCAGGCCTCGTCGGTAGAGCCGAGTGCCCACATGCTCACTGCTTTTGCATTGGTACCAGCGACGGAGGACACTTGACATCGGAATTCTCCAGATTTCTGTTAGGAAAAATTCAATAAACACTCTCTCTTCTATATTTTAAGTAACGAGGACTCGAAAAATTGGGTAAGCGAACCCTTTAGAGTAGATAAGAAGTACTTTTGGTATTACCTACGTTTTATTTCACTGTCAAGATAAAAGTTTATCATAAGAAGACCAGCATACCTGAACGTTATAAAGCTTGAGCACGCTGCCAGCAGGATACAGATCCTCCCAGACCTCCCTCCCCGGCGCCAGCGGCAGTAGAGTCCTCTCCCGCGCCCAGCTGAACCCGACCACCCCGTCCGCTCTGCCGGCGCCCGCTAAGCAGTTTATGCTCACGTTGTCTCCCTGTCAAGATTGGCGAAGAGGAAAAGTTATCAAATAATAAGGGAGAATTATGCTTGCTCTTGTCACGTATTGAGCAACACACAAGGCATAAAGCTGTACAATGGATAAATCATGCTGTTTTGAATAACCAGACAAGAATTGGTTAGGTATCTATCGTTATTTAAATTTTTAAGAAATCAAGCAACTTGATTTAGAACAGCGATTTTGTTTAGTACCTTTTCAACAGTCAAAGTAGAAGGCACCAGCCGGACGTCCGGCGGCTTCAGCACCGCCAGCCTCAGCGCCCGGCATCGTCTCCGCCCCGCGTCAGAAGCAGCGCAGGACCACTTGCCTCCATCGAGCGCCTTGGCCTCCGACACGCCGAGCACAGACATGCGGCGCCCTAGAGCGTCCTCTGAGACGGTACGGGTCCACATGTCTCTGAGATATTATAAGATAACTTCAATCAAGTGAGAGGAATAAGGTGCATATTATTCATAATATGCAGCATACTAAGCAAGCTTTCAAGCTTGCTCAGTATATATGGTTGAGTAACGCTTTTGCAATACAAAATCGTTAGTCAAGCATACAACTGACCTTATTTTTATTTGTTAAACAAAATCCAAAAGCCTTAATAATAATTTTACACTGTTCTAACTCATAAACTTCGTACGAAATCCGATTGCTGACATAATTTCACATTATATTCTGAAGGAATTTATGCTTGTGCCTGAACATGGTAGATGACCCTTAGAATTGAGCGTAGTCTACTTATTCCAAGTATCCTACCTACTAATTCTTATTATATATAAACAGAGCTTGTCTTATAGATTCTAGGTGACTGATATACATAATTATAATATTTTAATAGATAGATATTTTTAGTAAAAATAATAAATAGTAACTTATTTATCGAGTTATCTTTGTTCTGATAATTTGATTCTCTGTTTGGCTCGAAAAAGAAACTTCGAGATAACGTAGCTGTAGCATTCTTAAAATGGAAATAAGCGTTAGAAAAACTGCCGTAATAGCATAATACACCAGGACTTTTTATTGCAGGGTTTCCGTTTCCTGAACCATTCACTTTGCCGGAAAAGTAAACGATAAAAATTCAGAACGATTCCAGGATTTTTCCTTCTTAAGATTTGAAATGAGAAATATTAATCCGCGTTTGTTTGGGTGTGTTTGTTCTTCTATAGTGAACAAACTCAAAGCACACTAGCTATTGAAAAGCTTGCTACTAACTGTGTTTGTGGAACAAGTTATTCGGGGAATATTGCGTAATACTAGATGAACAAATAAAAAATAAGAATTGCGGTACTTCCAATATAAGCGTAGAGCGCAAATCCAAATCAAGCATTTCTGCACTGTACCTGTAATTCAGCGACTTTGAACGGTTAAACGCATGTAAAAAAAGTTAATACAATAATACAAAATTTGTTGCGCGGCGGGAATCGAATCCGCAAGCAAATGCGTCGTAGGTGGTCCTTCGCCCGCCGCGCTACAGAGAACAGAATTCTTTAAACGATCTTCACCCGGGAGCTACTTGCACTTGTTGGTCGCGCCGATGAAACTGAGCACAGAATGCGTATATATCACTAATGAGATCTTACTTTACCAAATCCAAAATCGACCTACTACCCATTACATAATAATATAATATAGTTAATTACAACATAGGTTTGGGATATAAGTTTATTAAATTATACCATACTCATTTGGTAACTGACCTCGTAGTCCCATTAAAGTTGACCTTGACCCCGTCCTTGTACCAGGTGAAGGCGATATTGGCAGATCCGTATGCCATACAGCTGAGGATGAACTCCGACCCCTCCCACACTTCCGGACGCTGGTTTACGATCAAAGACTGGGAATGAGAAGATAGTCTCATTAAAAACTCTTTCAGTGCCATTGCCGATAACTGGATTTTGAATGCTATATTAAATTTCAATAAACCAATCAATAATTGGTTGTTCTCGTGCCCTAAGGGTTCCGTTCCGTTTTATATTATCTTATTAAAATAAGGTTTTAGTTGTACCCAATACTTTACAATATTTATCTTTTATTTGCGATCATTATTTGCTACGCTACAAATTCAAATTCAAAGTCTCTTCCTGCAGTCACGATCCAGTGCGGCTGCAAGTGTGTAGACAATTCGAGCAGATTTTAGCATTTTCTAAAGGTTATCCCACAAAGCCGTTCTAATCAGATTATGAAAGTAAAAGTTTATGAGGATTTGAACATCAACTAGGTCTCTCTTTTTTGCACAGATTTGGATTAGATAGTTTATTAACTTAATAGATTAGATAGATTATTAACATAATAACTAAATAGATTTATTAACTAAACTTACTCCTGGACCTTTATCTGGTTCATAGATTTAAAGCAGCTTAACCTACTACCTAAATCTATGAACAGCGAGAGAAGCCGCTACCTGGCAGAAGGAATAAATTTGATACATAAGAAACATGTTCCAAATATGCTAATGCTTTCTAATCTACATTCTACCGAAAACGTCATAGGCTAATTTGCTACAGCGTAGCAGGTCTACGAAATAGCATGCGTAGCAATGACTTTGGTTTGTTGAATACAGTTACAGCGGTCTCACATTTTATCTGAGAAGTTTTCTTCATATTTATGATGATACTTTCTTACCAAACCTGCAAAAGCAACTAAAAAGCATAAATAAAACACGATGATGTGAACATGAGTACACATAATAACAGTATCGTATGTTGAAACGAGTCTCTTTGACATTCAAATAGAACTGAACAAAGGCTAAATAGCTGAAGAAATTTCACATAGCTGTATAGCATAGCAGACTGTTAGAGGGTCTATTGCACTTGAAGCTTGCAATTTGTTGTAATGTATGTACGTAATTATATTTAGGTACGAAAATCTTTTAGACATACACACACAGACGTTTATTGGCATCAAGATTACATGTCCGGCATTATTTTATGTATAAAAGTCTCGAATCCTAATAAACGTTATTTTCTTGAATTATTAAAACAGATATTAAGTATGGGAAGTCTTTTACATAGAAATGTAAATTTTAATAAAATTAATATCACTCGTTTTTAAGTAGGTACTTCAACCTTCAGTCAAGACTCACAGTCTAATTGTAAATTCTTGCATTTTAAAATTGTCTAATATTGTGTATTGCCGTGGCAGTTACGATTCCGATAAAAAAATCGAGCTCTCGAAGCCGTGGGTGTCGTAAGAGGAAACTAAGACCGGAGCTACTAAAGATTTATTCTGTATATATTAAAGGCAGAGAAAGTACCGATGAGGTATGGGAAGTAACAATGGAATGCTGCCTTATCCCCGAGTTTTATCCGGGCTCCAAGTCACCGAAGTTGCAGGCTTGTCTTTAAAAAATATTTTTCATCAAATATTTTTTGACGGGTTAAAGTTATATTATATTGCTATTAAATTGCTGCTATCATGGTAATATGTAAACTTAAACTTATCATCAAAGCTAAAGAAGTTTATTTTCGCCCTTATTTCAAGTATGTAGTGTCTTGTGGTTCACATTCCACTACAGAGTCTTCTTACTCCAAGTCTCTTCAAACTACGTGCCAGCCACTTCACAGCTTGTACAAAAAGAACCAGTCGGATATTTATTGCGGTTCACAAGATACCTTAAGTAGCCCGCAGATCGCAGTTGGGAAGACAAAGGAGATTCAGAATTAGAGTAATGGTGCCAAACCTTTACCAATACCGTATCCAATACGGTACCCTAAAATATGTAGCAGATATATACCGCAAGTGCAACATCCTGTTCAAAGTATTGTTAATGAAACTGAGAGATGTTCGTTATCCCTGTTAACAAGGCACGTAGTAAACTGAGCTGTTCACTTGAGCATAACGATGAACTTATTACAAGTGGAAGCTGCATGCAATTAAAATTTACCGAATATGCTATGGTAATCCTAGCCTTATTTATGGACTTGAAATAGTGCTAAAGTTATTGTGGTAGAATATAATCCAATCCCATCGCTGTACCTTAAAGGTGTATCAATCCTAATTATTAAGTTCGTGACTTTCCTTATCTAGATAATAGCTGTTGCCTCCGTGCCCTATCGACTCGGCTCCTTCATACTCAGTGTCCCGGGTAATGCAATCAAGAACTCCCCCTGTCTAAGAAGTTATCACGTATCTAAGCACACGTAGGTATTGTATATTTCCTGATAAGCGTAGATTCCCAATCATTTAGTTACAATCATTAAGTCCTGTTTTGATTAAGTCGTACACCAGTCGGTAATTATTTGATTTCCGACAGATGTAACGAGTGTGACATGACAATATAATAGGTTACATAGGTACTTTAATGTTAAATTTAAACCTATCAGGAGTACCAGGTGGGAAAGTAGTTGTAAAATATAAGATCTTCATAAAAAGAAGTACCTACTCATGAAGCTCAAAGAAGCACAAAAGCGAAAACTGAAAAACGGATTAAATATGTAGAATGAATAATAATGTTTCTTTCTCAAACAACCAACAAACATAATCTCAAACACTTACCTTTATTTACAAAAATGTTGTTTATTAAACATGAAAATCCCAGCGTTTCACTAACAAAGGGTTGGTTTTAGCTGTCTAACATAAATATAGAAAATGGAATAAAATTTTTTAAACAGTAATTTAAAAATGCTAAGCCTCGCAACGTCTGCACTACCGCCCGCGTCGGAAACGCTTTGTTCAAAATTTTATCGTGTTATATTGTTTGGTATTTTGAAAATCATTCCCTTGATTATTGATTAAAAAGGGTTTTTGTACAGAAATATCGTTTCCATAGAGCAAAAATATTAATTAGCAAATAAAGTGAAAAAATAAATAGAAATAAACTGAATACTTTTTATTCATCGCCTAATAACAAGTAGAATTTTACTTTATTTTAGAGAAGAGCAATTTATTATTAGTTGTAGTCGACATTACAATTTCAATAATGCAAAATTACTCAAATAGTGGCAGTACAAAAAAAAAATAATAAAAAAACTATATAAATAGTATGCCTTCCGGCATAATTTAATGTTACTTATATAATTTTTACCATTTACATTATATATAACATTTTTAAAAATAGCATAGATGCCGCGTAGAATCCTTGGGGAAGTGAGTTTGTTCGATAAAACTCTCATGACTTTATAATTAAATAAATAAATGACTTTATTGAATCTGTGGTCAACAGCATACCTGTCTTTGGGAAAAGTATACCTTACCGGTTTGCTCGAGGTTTTGCGGTTCGCAAAATATGTCTTTAAAAAGTTAATGTTATAAACTCATTTTGGGCAAAAACAAAGAAGGTAAGGTAAAGCATGTGATTTTGAGGAATGAAAGTCCTGTCAAGACAGAAATTAGAGTTTATCAGAAGGTTTAATGTTTTTAGTACAAGAAGACTCCGATAGGCTAAACTGGCTATCATCGTTTTGTGTAACCTAATAGGATTGTTCTCTTTTTAAACTACGATTAACTTTATATAGATACCTATGCATTAAGTTATAATACTATCAAAATTTTGCTCAACAGTTGTGAGATTTTTGCATTTCCCCAAATAGTTTTTCCTACAATTTTCTCAAAATTATTATACAAATTATTATTTTGTATTATTTTATGCGCATTATTTGAGTATTTGAGTAAACCACCGTAGAAGCTTCCAGCCAAGCTAAGTCAATAAATACCGTAAGCCAGTCCAGAGATTTCTTGTTATACAGGGTGGAATTTTGTAATGCCACCTGGAGGGAAAGTACTCTTAATACTGTAGATAGAAAATTGTAGTCAAAGAAAACATTCCTTTAATTTTGAAAAGAAAGAAAACAGCATTCAAAGATTTTTGAAAATTCACTTGCCACACCCGGGAATCGAACAGACTAAAATCTGTAAAAATTACACCCTGTACTTTAATTGCATAGATCGTTAGGGTCAATATTAAGGATGAAATCTCTCTAACAAACTTAATAAATTAAATGAAAGGAAAACCATGAAATCTTAAATTATAAATTGAATGGGTCAAGTTAAGCACTTTAACTTAAAGATTCATCTGTTTACTTGTGTCAGTAGTAGTAGAATCACTACTGCCTACATTAATAACCATTTTAATACCTGGATTGGTACCAACGGCACAATCAGATGGCCTGCGAGATCACCGGATCTCACCCCTTTAGATTTTTTTTTGTGGGGATATGTAAAAAATCTAATTTACATGAAATCTTATGCGAATGTTATCGAGTTGAGAGTTGAAGTTCAGAATACGATTTATAATATTCACCACAACACGTTATTAAAACTTACTAGAAATGAATTCGTTAGAAGAATAAATTTGTGTATCCAAGAAAATGGAGCCCATTGCGAGCAACTAATTATGTAGTTAGTTGACTTTTTATTGTAAATAATTTAAGATTTCATGGTTTTCCTTTCATTTAATTTATTATGTTTGTTAGAAAGATTTCACCCTTATTATTGACCCTAACGATCTATGCAATAAAAGTACAGGGTGTAATTTTTTACAGATTTTAGTCGGTTCGATTCCCGGGTGTGGCAATCGAATTTTCGAAAATCTTTGAATGCAGTTTTCATTCTTTTCAAAATTAAAGGAATGTTTTCTTTAAGTACTATTTTCTAACTACAGTATTAAGAGTACTTTCCCTCCAGGTGGCATTACAAAATTCCACCCTGTATATACGTACTTACATGCAGACTAAGCGCAGACTGCATGTGTAAGTGCAGCGTGGCCGGCCGCAGCCTGAGCCTGTCGGTCCTCGCCCTGCTCGAGCCCAGTCTCGCCAGCGCCGCTTGCAGCAGCTCAGCTTCCTTCCGCGAGCCCCACACGCGCACCCACACCGATCGAGTGTTGTTTGCTTCTAATAAACTGAATAGTAGAGTTAAAAAAAATTGGATAGATCCTTAAAACTTTAGATCTGTGCAAAACCTCTCATCTTCATAACAATAAACTAAATGTACTTAACTAAAATTCAATAGAATTTTTAAGTCAAATAGCAACAAAAATGGACTTACCTCATGTTTAAAAATTCGATTTCATCCTCCAAAGTGATGTTCGATGCTTTTAGATAGCTCGTTATCTGCAACGTTCAGAAAGGTGCTTTCAACACTGAATTCAAAGTTCTTGATCCTATAATATACCTATGTGTCGAATATCAATGAAAATTCGCGACTTTAAACATAATATTTCGTTTCCTATTAGCATTTATGCAGCTGTAACGAACCATAAAATAGTAGTGCGAGAGTGCGTAATACATTAGTCAAGCCTCAGTCACTATTTCTGTTATCTATGAACTATGAGAATACTGATGATGGTGAACTAACCTGCTTTACTACCTCTTGAGATATGTTCGTACTTGGCTGGTCTACCACTTGTAGTCTCGTCTCAAAACGGATGGTAGCTGAAAAATATTCACGATTATCCCACTAAATAATTAACACCAAATTAAAATACTGATTCCGTATGGATTGCTATAGTTATTGAATTTGCCCTTAAAATTGAATTCCGAGGAATTTCGTGTTTTGTTTTGCTCAATTAGTGTATCGGCTATAAACCGAATTTGAGTAGAATATTTAAGAGAATAAAACAGGCTCAATAAAATAGTCTCGCTGATAATTAAATAACTGTCTGTTATTGGCAATGACTTCAGGTAATAACAACATTAAAGTTTAAGATTAAGGAAATAAAATGCTTCAATACCTTTGATTTAACATAACGAATTCATTTAATCAAACAATTGCCTCTAAAGCGGTACTTAGCGAGTCAGTCAACTTAATATCAAAAAGGTTTTTCTAGTAGGTATACTCTATTGATGTTACTTACAAAAATCTGTATCTTTCGGGTTGCAGTCACACGTGGTCCCGTCTTTGCACCCTTCTGAGCATTCTTCTATGCCACACTCTGAAAAATAAACGCTTCTCTACTTTATCGACACAATGAATACGAGATTCAAAATAATTGTCATAGTCTATTTTTTGCCTTAACTTTATTATCATAACGATAAAACAAAGGAAGTAACCGAGTCTGCATAATTTTGTCAAATTGTATTCCGATTTGTGACATTAATTTATTTGATCATATAGTTGGTGTACTTGTCGGTAAAAAGTAGAGAGTTTTCATGTTTATGAAAGAACAATGGCAGAATTTGGTCTGGACTTTTTTTCGCGTCCATGGATTTGATGTATATGAATCAAATTTAATTAATTTTCTACGATTTTTCAATTATTTACTCCTTCTCGTAAAGGCCGGAGTTATTTTATGTTATTTAAAAGCTTATCAAATGATATTCGAATAAGGTACATTCGAAATGTTACCATTTTATTAGTGGTGCATGTACTATATTATCTTTTGTCTTTGACAGTGTCATGTTGTCTGTGGTTGTCTTTTAATACGCTATAGAGGTAGAATCCTTCCGAGACTCGCTTTTTTAATCTCTGCTGTGTTTTGTGTTTATATTTTGGCTTTCTATATATTTCTACCCGACCTGGAGTGTTTATGGACTGCTTGATACTGCTCTGTGTGACTAGTGCGTGCCCTTAGGACTCCGATATTGCTTTGCGTGATCATAAGCTAATCTTACTATTCTCTGATTTTGCCTAGTGAATTGGACTTTTGTTGTAAACCCGGAACAATCGTAATGGCAGATTATTATAGAGGTCGTAGCACACTATTTTATGTGTAAACTGCAATCTATGCGTGAACACACTGCGTCGATATCAAGTCTTAGGACTTGACCCGAGAGTTGCGAGATGAGAATGAGGAATGAAATAAATATGTTTAACAAAATGTGTTTTTTATTTGCCCACATTAGGTATTTTATGACAACCTTTGTGGCTTGGCGGGCGAAGGGCCGTAAAATAAAAATATCTATCTATGTAGATACCTACTTATACACATTGTTTTAAGTATATAAGTTATCTAGTAGGTACTCATAATACAAGCTCTGCTTAGCTTCGGGCTAGATGATGCTGTGTGGATTGTCCAACATCATTTATTACCCTCAGTTTTTTTGTGTTTACGGGGCAAGTAGGTATATTTTTTTAAATACGCGCCTAGTTTTTGTAAACATACAAGAAGGTTAGAACTTATTTGGATTTTTCTCATTTCGTTTGTCTTTAATTACTCATTACCTCAAACCACACCACATTATCAATTTCTTTAAGATTTAATTTCAATCTGCGATCTGTTATAGACATTTTTTGTTTGACTTTCATTCATAACCTAAAAATTCAAACACCAAAATCTTTTTTTTCCGGCTTTTTCAAATGAAAATAGTCTCATTTATAGATTCTGGAGCAAACGCCAAAGCTTTCAACATATTTTTCATTACGGGACGCTTCAATTTGATTTCAGACAATTCTTAGTATGGAGACCTGCCATTGTTCTTTAGCGAGTGTAATACATATCCAGCTGACTGTACAAACCTGGTGCAGCAATCTGCGACTCACAGAGGTCGCCGGTGTAGCCGGGAGCGCATATACAGCTGACCGCGACCGGCCCCATCTGTCTGAGGAAACATTTGTTTTACATCGGCACGGAAAAAGAAAAAGCTACGAGCATGATTCAGATTCAGATTCAATAACTTTATTTCTTTAGGCTTACAAAATAAGCACTTAGACAAGTCAAATTTTATACAGTTAGGTAATTATTATAATTATTATATTATTAAAGAAATAAATATGTTATTGACAATTTTTTTGCGAATAATGTTTCATTTATTGTAATATTTTTGAAAATAAATATAATATTATAGATGTATGCTGAAATGATGCTCCTAAATGTATTGTACATACATTTAGGAGCATCATTTCAGCATAGCCAAGGTAGTAATTTTATTAAAAAAAATATCAGAAGTAGAATTGGCAACCGAAGAAGGACTACCAATTGCAACGACTATTTTAAAATTATTGTTTTCTAGATTCTGTTCTGTTTGTATTGTTATTGTCCTTGCATTTTTGTATTATATTGTATTATCATGCTTGCGTCAAGCTGTATGTACCGACATCATGTATCAGACAAAAATCTAGTTGTTGCCAATTAAAGCTTTACCTGCAGGTGCCGCCGTGTTTGCAGATGTTGGAGGAGCTCGGACAGAGGGGCCCGACGCCGCAGTCAGCGCCGGAGTACCCCTCGAAACACGAGCAGAAGAACTCTCTGTTAAAAGACAAAGCAATATTTCCATGCATGTTTGAGAAAAATAGTATGTGGTACCTCATAAAGTAATATTTTGCATCGCTATGTATATATTACATATAATGTAGTCATGCATTGCCCATAACAAAAGCTTAGCTTGGGGCTAGATGATTGATACTACGTGGGTTGTCCATTATTTTTTATTTATTTGTTTATGTATGTAGGATACAAGGTGGGTATTTTTTTACTAAACTACTAATATGTTTTTAGTATTAACGTAGCTAGCCGTAGCTAACCTAGCCTAGCCTTTAAGTATTAACCTTTAATACTTAAAGGCTAGGCTTTAATACTTAAAGCCTAACGGTAGCATGGTAGCTACCATGGTAGCAAGGGCAAGAAAGGGATAACACTATAGGTAGAACATAAATCAGCCTTTCCTTAGCAAAATCTTTTCGATATAATCTCACACAAATCTTTTGGGCGGTACAATGATTTCGGTTGCAAATGGATCCCTACCCACATCGGCAGCTTTCCCGCGCAAACTGCCCTACACACTGTATTTTTACGCGCTAATGACTGTCCTAAATATTCCGAAATTTGACGTTGATTCTTCGTAAAATGCATCATGTTGAAGCTACTTCACTTCATACGAGCTTTATTCAATTATTCAAATTACTATTCAGTTAGCAGATTTCTCCGGTAAGAATTTTAAAACAAAAATTTAAATAATTTAATAGAAAAAACAACAAATACAAATAGGCCTACATATTTGTATTACAACAGTTGTTGGTTGTACTTTTAAATTTAACCTTGACTAAAAAACAACCGATTAAAATTATTGAATTCTTTTATCGGAATGCTTAACATATAATAAATAAATAAAATTAATATCAGCAATATTAATTTTATTATGTTTTTCAATACCTATCAAAAAACCAATCGTAAAAGAATCAAAAATGAAAAGATCAATAAAATCTGCGGGCTGAAATTATTATACTCACTGAAAGTCACGCCTAGCATAGCAGTGCCCCAGCAGGCGGCACTCGATGGCGCTGCACGAGGTGGGCCCGGGCGGGTCCGCGGGCGCACGCACTGCGTACGTAACGTTGAACCCGAACACGTTCAGGAGCCCTAGGGCTCTCAGCTGAGTGCCTTCTAGGTGGTTCAGGGTGAGCTCCACTACGAGGACTGGGCTTGTGACCTAGGACAATGGAAAACAAATTTCATCTCTCGAAATAAATTAGGTAATTAAGCTCTTGTAATTGCTTCAGCGAAGTAGAAGAATTATAGTCCATAATATTTATTGAATTATATAAAATATTTATTGAAATAGATAGAAAACCATGTTAAAATTTTCTCTATTTCGACGAAAATAATTATGTTACTACTTCCTTGTCCTTATCATTCACGACTGAAGAAAATGCATAGTAATGAAAGTTCAATTTAATGTTGGCGTAAACAGTTTCTTACCTTGGAAACTACGTATTAAATCAAAATGGCCATTCCTTATGGCAGGAAGGTATTGCATGATGCATGACATGGAAAACCAGGAGAATACCATCCGTCCGTTGTTGGTTTGCTTTAAGTAGATACCTATCTTGGAAAAACTCAATGCAACTAACAATCTTTAGACCCTTAAACAAATCGCCTGGAACCGCTAGTACCTCATCCTCACGTGATTTTTTAGTTTTCTTCTTATTTGACCAAAGGAAAATCCATCGACATCATAAGCTTCATTTTTAATACGCACAGAAGGCGTAGCCGCTAGCATAACGCATTACTATTGATATCACGTTTCCACTTAACCTATTTTTCACTTCACTAACAATACTTATTAACTTCACAATCTGTACCTAAAAATATTTATTAAGCAACTTTATTTTCAAACCTACATTCCAACAAAGAAAATATAACTACTACGTTCTACACTCCAACCTTTGATTATATATTTGTCATAATCAAAGACTCCAACACAAAAAACAAAATGAAGTGCATACATAAATTATATGTTCTTGTAATGTTTATAAAAAACAAAAAAAATTACGCCATCTTACATTCAAATTTCGAAATGGAACAGCAATGCGCGCATTATGACTTTTTTCTTGGATTCTGCAAAAAGTTGAATTTCGAATAAAACCTTATCGCGCTTGTCTCCCTTGGTTTAGGTTCTTGTAATGAAAGAAAGAAAGAAAGAAAGAAAGAAAGAAAATCATTTATTTGTATGTAATGAATATACATTACAACAGAAAGGGTGTAATGAGAATGAGTTTGGATCCTTTGAGACAAACATCAAGAACAGTACATACATTAAGGTCCTATATCACCCCTGCCTGCATAATTTATGTAGGAATTTTGGCAAACTTTAGCAATTATGTGTGCTTTTTGAACCTTGGAGCTGACAATAAGACAAATGCTTGTGCTGGAAGTTGACAAGATGCAAATTACTTTGATTGATTTTTTGTGAGTGTAAAAAATTTATTTTACTTAGTGTTTATAAATGTCATGTTAAACGACATATAAACAGATAGGACTAGTATTTAAAAATAAAGGTAGGTATGACGCACTTATAAGTTTGGGTTATCAAACACTAGGACAAATATTTTAATCCTAGAAAGCAAGTGAGACAACGACTTTATCAGAAAAATATTCGATAATTAATTTTATCAGAAAGGTAACGAGACAATTACTCTTCTATGCTAAGGTTTCTATCACATTTTCGAGCTCATCCAAACACTTCAATTATTATTACTTATTTACCATACAACCCCTATTCGAATAAAGCAAGCACGTATGTGTATACAGTGTTATTCTCGTATGTGTATACTAGGCCATGATGGTAGTGCATAATGGAGCTGGAGCGGGCCCTAATGACCTAAGATGGCGGTACACAGGATAAGGGCGAAGAGAGAGCATCTGAATAGAAGATTTCTATAGTGATCTAATGAAGTGGGTTTCTGTTTAGTCGATAGATAATAGCTTAGGTAACATTCTGACTTGATCAAACACATAGAAAACCCGTCTTGATGTTTATGTTGAAATTGCAGGAGTTACGCTATTACTTGAATTGAAAAGCAGCTTTTTTACTGTTTTTATCCTAGATTAAACATAACATGTATTAACAAATATCAACCATTTATTACATATTATAAATTCTGAACAATTTAAATGAGAATTCTGGAAATAAAAGGTGCATAGTGCAGTTTAGTGATAGAGGCGGAACAATAGTTTACTCTGAAGTCGTTCGAGTTGCATGAATGCTATTCCCTTGCTGAGGATTATAAACGGTCAGGGCATTTCCAGGGCCGGAGCAAGTGCAGATTAATCAGGGTTACAGTAGAATTACTTTATGATTTTTGCCGGAAAACATGCATCATCTTAATCGCTGTAAGTAGGTAAGGTTCTTTTTCAGATAAATAAATGTCTGAATAGGGAAAGAAACACATGATTAGGTACCTATTAGATTGGTTCAACCAATCATTTCATTCATTCAACCAATCGAAAGGCCTAAATTACTGCTCAAACCTACAATAATTGTTTTTTATTTGGTACAGACTACCGTCACGTACTTACAAGACCTTTTTACACCTTTGTCCGGCATTAAAGTCTCCAATGTCCCACCTCTCGGGTAAACTTCAGTTTATGGTTTAAAATATCTTCCGGAATATCTCTGCAATTTATTCTCGTTCTTTGTTTGCAAATCCTTTTGTATTTTACATGTACAATTAGAGTTTATTTAATTTTTTTGAAAAAACTTTTGCATGCATGATATTTGTAAATCTGTATAATATCATACCACACACACAGTTGCACCTTTTTTTCCCACAGCCTATGAAGCCGGACCGGCCTTTGACCACGACCTTTTTCGCACATTCTTGTCGTGTACATGATCCACTTTTCATTACCAGCTATCAGCTTCTTCAAAAATTATCTGGTTTTATTACGACGTAATAAAGAATCACAAATGAGTACACGGTTCATTAGGTTTTTTCAGTGAGCTCGTAATGTACCTACCCAAATATCGAGCTTTTTTGTGTATCCAGTTTTTTTTCTTCATGAGCCAAAACTGTTATGTGATTGATTCCCAGTTCTTCAGCTACGTCGGAACTGCAGATATGCCGATCTCCACTTTTTCAAAAATTGGCATGAATTTTATTCGTAATAGGCTCTAATAGGCGACCTGAGTGTCGTGCATCTTTTACGTCAAATTTTCCGGATTGAAAAAGGTTAAACCAAATTTGTGCTACTTTCACAGACACTGCACTAGGGCCAGAAACTTCTCATCTCTTTGTCTTAGTGTTTTTTTCGCGTACGTTGCATTTTTACCTTTTTTGTTTTTTAAAGGTATCGAAATTCTTTATTAAATTAAAATGTTTTATAAAAAAACATAAAAATTATAAATAAAATATAAATACAACTTTGAAAGCAAATGTCAACTGACGAACCAATAGCGCACCGGGGTGGCGGCGGCAAGCATGCGGCGCGTGACCCTATAAATCTACTTCTGCGCAAGTTCAAGACCTGCGTTCTTTTTACGTGCGCGACCTATAGGTATAAATCACACATTTTCTTGTTTTAATTTGGAATTATCTTCTTTAAAATTCAAACTTTTAATTATGCCAAAACCTGCTAGATACAAATAGTATAACCAAAGAGATTTTATTACAACTTCATAGATACTATAATGCGGAAAGACTTTTTCCCCAACCTAATATAATGTCAGTAAAATATAAATACTATTATTCATTTTCACATATACTTCTTTAAAATATTGATGGGGCGTTTGTAATCAGTTAAACTAGAGCACAATCATCAGAATAGTTGAAAATGAAAAGTAAACAAGTTCGTAACAAGCAATTAGTTCTATCGAGAAGGCATTATGCAGGCGAGAGCAATTACTGAAATAGAATTGCCTTCGATTGTGCCGGTGGGGCCTATTACATTCACAAGTTATTTGCTGTTGCCGGTAAGGATTGTTGACTGTTTGAATTATCTTGACACTATTTCGGTTAACATGGTTAAAACAAGTGGTTCACATGGTTTAACAAGTTTTGAACATATCTTTATGGTGTTTTGTTCGACAGTGAAACTTAGGTACATGTTGGGATTCGTGATTTTTTCATTATTTTTGTAAATTGCTATGTCGGTATGCTTCAAGAGAACAATTAAATAAATTAAATTTTGTGTACGCAGGGGTTACTAAAATGCCAAATTGCAAAACAATTTCTCTGTTCTGCGGGAAAACTACATAAACTTTTACATTAATTAGGAACTTGTATCAAGCAGACAATATATGAAACATCGGAACTTATTAGAATTTCTCGCACTCGCGGAACGAACCACCTAGATACTTGTTTGTTTGTCTTCTCTGCCTCTGTCTACTTGTCAGGTTGAATAAATACTAACCTTTTATATTTTGTAATGCTCGAATTACATGCCAGACCCTTCGGTTACCCAATTGATTTTGGTAAACCTTCATGGAATTAAAAATATTCCTTTAATTTATTTTACTAACTCATACGAAAACTTAAAGATACTGAAGCCCCGATTAGCTTGACCTACATAATATAGCTAGTAGTTACTCTTGATCTTCGACAAAGGGAAAGTAGAAAGGACACTGCGTCCCTTACGGGCGTAAGGGACGAAAGTCAAAGTTCAAAGTCTCCATACATACACGTTTTCAAGTCCTGACGAGGTAAAAGAATCTAGTCAATCGCAGCTAGCTTATCTAACGAATATAATATAATATTATAGAAGAGTTTTTTCTTATTTTGATTTTTTGTTATTTAAACCTTTGAACGCTTTTCGCCACATTTTTAGGTTGGCGTGCCACGACTCGTTGCGTTTCGTAGCAGCTTGCTACGGCGTAGCGGCGTAGCAAAAGACATGGAATGAATACTAGTTACTCAGTATGTACTTACTAGGTAGGGCAGGAAGGGGTCACCAGACTTCATGTAGGTAATTTTTTTTATTAGATGGTCCTCAGATTTACTTACCCCTGTCGTTAAAGGATTTCTTATCGAATGTTAGATCAACATGTTCGTTCACACTACGCCGCAGTCAACATCGTAAATCTTTATCAAAAAGCCGGTGCATCCTCGTACCTACGCATATATTTAGTTAAGCATTTAAAACAATGTAATGATGTATTATACACGTATTTACCATTAATGAATTAATGATTTTTTCCCCCTTATTCTATTATATAGTCGAAAGAACATAAGGAAAGGATAGGAAATTAATAGCATAAAAGTACTTGTCCAAGTAAACAAGTCATCTAAACGCCCACTACTCCGACTGCCTGAGGCGTGACACGATCAAAGGAAATGATCCCGGTCTTATTCTCGTGCTCAGAAAAACGATTGTCTATGGAAGTGCCCTAAGCATGTACTTTCCTTGGATACCTATGTAAACAAATCGGTAGAACAACATGGCGGATTAGGGATGTTCACTTGTTCGTCTAGTCGATAACATTATATCAATGGACGAGCTTGTCTTTTTAATCGACATCAAAAAAGGAAAGGTTCTATGTTCAACTGTATATTTTTTTTGTATCAATGAGGGCTACCGTTTTTGTACTCACCAGTTAGCGCCACTGTAAAGTAAGGTCAGAACGAACTTACTTATAGGCGACGGGAAAATATATTTACATTTTTCAGCGATTCAGCGACCCGCCCCGGCTTTGCACGGAAACCTCTTAAATTGTCAGTGTTCCTCTACTATATTATGCATGTATTATAGGTACATGTAAACCTACCTCTTGAATCACTCTATCTATTTAAAACAACCGCATCCAAATCCGTTGCGTAGTTTTAATGATTTAAGCATACATAGGGAAGGACAGACAGACAGCGGGATGCGACTTTGTTTTATACTATGTTATGAAGAGCGCATTTCTGAGGTGGTCCCATTGGAACCAAGTCAGGATCTGATGGTGGGATCCCGGAGAAATCGAAGGAAACCTTCATTTTCGGAATTGGAGCTGGATCCGAGAGTTTACTGGAGGTGAAGCAGGAGCAGGATATGTAATAAAACACTGTTTTAACTGAATTGATCGCGTATATTTTGTATTTTGTTATAGCCTGACGTTTTGGAGGCTTTTCTGATTTGAATGCACTGTCTTCAAAGTGCAATGTGCACACATGAATGTCTTGAGTTCCTGGCCGGATATTTTCTAAGCCAATATTTTCTTACGATTCCCTCCGCCGGCTTTCGTTTCTTGGTAAACTAAAACAAGAAAAAATACGTAACTTATAAAGGTCAACACATCATCAGTGGTTTTGTGTCCGGTGGTCTTGTGTGGAGAGGTTCAAGTCCGTTAAGATGGACTTGCACCTCTAAGGTCAACACGGGGCAGTGTGTCATATTTTTGTCAAAGTTTATTTTGAATCCAAAAATGGTTTTCAAATGGTTTTCGTAATAAAAAAGTCCTCTACACTTGCCCAATAGTTACACTTAGGTACCCATACTGATCTTACCTAATTTATCGATAACGTTCGATGTTCTATGATGTTCAACACTAG
The DNA here is from genome assembly GCA_963931895.1 of Eupithecia pulchellata. NCBI lineage: Eukaryota > Metazoa > Arthropoda > Insecta > Lepidoptera > Geometridae > Eupithecia > Eupithecia pulchellata. Next base: position 9,114,542 of record OZ007537.1, on the reverse strand, counting down.
CACCGGTTTTTATGTCTGCGATGTGAATAAAATATTGAGAATATTGCGGGTTTCTACAGCTCACAATAAAGATGATTCAAAATAATAGGTTTTTACACACTTTATATCACAATACAATGTACAATAGACACCAATTTAACGAAATGTTAGCCACTTACCGGTGTAAGGTTAGATTCGGCCTGTTTTTGCTTTGGCATAGGCCTCAGCCTGCTACAGAACACTTCATGGTACCTCTTCTATATGATTTTCAATTTATATTACAGTTTTGCTCAATAAATAAGTCGAAAACACGGGCAAAACATAAAAATCTCACAATGACTTCTCCTGACATGTAAACAAACCCGTTGAATGGAATGGGCATCCGTGACAATGAAACCAGGAAGAGGGCGCTGATAAAAAGAGTGTGTATTGATTTTTCCTAACGTTAAACCACTGTTGTGAGAAAGAGACTGGTAGTCCAATATTGCTTCCGTGTCAAATTCGACAATTACAACAATTCCATATGATCGTTTTTCAGAGTTCTCGTGCTTATACGGGCTTAGTCAAAAAAAGACATAATGATTTATCGAGGTTTTGAATTAATTGAAGGTTTTTTCTTTGAATGATTTGTTTCTCTATTTATTTTATTTTATTCTATATCTATGAGTTATTATTCCAAGACCATTATTTCGGCGGTTCAAGAGTAAAGTGTAATCCAAGTGCAAATAGAATAGGAGAAACCCATACCGTACTAATATTCGATCCGGTCATTGTGCTGGCACATTAATATTATGTTTTGTTTGCTACACCCAAATCGCTAAACCAAAACTGAACAAGTTCAGAGGTGGTTTAAAAAAGGAACACACTAACATCTTCAGGTGGCCCCTGAGGTTAACCTACTTAGGATCTCATTTACCCGTACCCTAGCTAGCCTTGGCTTGCTTAATATTTCACACTATAGCTTCAATTATGGACGTAAAACCGTAGAAGCTTTTAGACTACAGAAACATGTTGATTACTGGGGAATCGTTTATTCAATTAGCTGAGGGAATTTTCGTTCAACTAATGTGTATTTTTAAGTCTAGGAATACAGAGGTTGTAGAGAGATATGAAATAAAATTATTAGTTTTTGATAAGGGTACAACCACAGGGCAGCTATGGGAGAGATACTATTTATAAAAGATGATGTAATATAATATAAAGTAACTGAATAAATAAATAATGATGGACAATCCACACAGCATCATCTAGCCCTAAGCTAAGCAGAGCTAGTGTTATTATGGGTCTAGTACCCATGACTGATATACATTATACATTATACAATATTATAATATTTTTTATTATACATAGAAAAAGACCAGAACATCACCAGAACATCCTAAAGAAATATCTGCAGACCGTACAAATATTTGTCCCGAGGCGGGAATCGATCCCGCAGCCTCCTGCGTCGCAGGCGGACCTTTGCCCACCGCGCCACCGACTACATACTGGTACATACTACTACACATACAAATTTTATATGTTCCTTAAAACAATTTATGAGACCAAATTACGAAGTTACAGCAACCGGTGGTAAGCGGCGCGTTTTAATTTTATTTGAGATGAGAGGCTTTTATGTATTTTTAAATGGCCCACTTGGCCACTCGTAGCCTCTTCATGCAAAAAAACATGGAAAATCATGGTAAATCTTATCCTGAAACCTAACATAGGCTACTTTTTTCCTATAAATGGCATATAAATCACATACGTTTCCATATAAATGCGCGGGCGAAGCTGGGAGCAAAAACTAGTTCAAACTAATAAATCCGAGTAAGCCTAATTATTTTCGGATTGCTGCATCTGAGAAAACAAAAGAAAGCCTTCTAATACTGTAAAGAAGGGTATAAGATTATAGGCAATAGATTAAGATACATAAATAATAAAATAATAAACTATTTAATTTCAAGAGGTTTTAGATACAAAGTAGGAACATTTTAACCTATTCTATATCAATACAGAGACTACTGGGTACAAATAAATCCATATAAAAGAGTAGTAAAGCAACTGAGTACATAGTGCTCTACTCGGTGTGTTATTATAAGATGTGATTGTATAAGATGTGTATAAATTCAAAACGCTGAAGCCACTTGGAGGATCTTACTAAAACTTTACAGGGATACAATTATTCTGGACCTGAAATAACAGAAAATCTACTTATTCCCCATAGAAAAATTATACCGAAATAGTCGAGTTCAGTCAATTGCAAGCAGTCGCCAATTTATAAACGATATTGGCCCCTCCTACGTGTTTCGCAATTGTATTCGCAAGAGGTTTTCTCGAGAACAGTCCACACCGTTTAAGCAAACATGTGACACTACTCGTATAGGGGAATTGAGAAGTGTTTCGCAAAGTTAAAACTCAATTTACGTGAAAACGATTACCCATGCCACCTGCTGACAAAGCTACGTCTACACATTATGAACAAGGTATTTAATGCCAAATCAAATATTTGAAATTAAAAACCTTGCTTGCCGAATACAATATTATTTATTATTACAGATACATATCAGGTCTGATAACAAGAGTGGTGTCAAAGTATTCAACCCGCAAGCAAGTGCAGCATATAAATCACAGTGATTCAAATAGTTAAATTAAGATGATGAGGTACCAAATCAATATTCAAAATATTCAACGATTGCATTGTCGTTGATATGATACGCTACGAATTCAAAGTAAAATAACAAATGAAAGCAGAACATAGAAACAGCTTGTTTTTTGTCGAATAAAAATAGGAAATAAAGGTTAAGGAAGTTGAATTGTTAGCATCCTCGCTCCTTGGCTCCCGCGTGGTGCAACCATGACAACTGTTAAATAAAACGTGTAATTTATCGTTCAGGAGCTCTCAGCAATTCCACGTGGAGGGTTTCAATGAAATGTGAAATGCATGTTAGCACAAATAACAAATATTTACGTTTGTGGCAAATTTTTGGTCATGTTGTTTGTATTGTAGGAAAAGGTAAGTAAAATTTACTATACAGTCAAAAGTGTTTTAGTATAGCATGTGTACGTAGATAATGTATTTTTTTATGTAATTAAACCCATGCATTTCTACAAAATAATGATGCCATATATGGCGCTCATTAGGAGAGGCCTATGTCCAGCAGTGGACTAGTGGCTGGTGATGATGATGATGATGATTTCTACAAAATATGTCTAATATTTTTAACGCGTTGTAAATTCTATTATTTTTAATTACAACAATCTGATTCAATTTGATGTTCAATGAGCAAGACCTAAAAGTTAATGAGGTAAGAGTGTTGTTTTCACTAACTAAAATCAGGATTTGCGAGCTAAGGCCGCGTTTAGCGCGAATCGTTAGATGGACCTATTATCAGGAAAATGGTACCAGTTATAATATTTTACAACTTGATACAAGCCGGAGTATCACAGACAATAGATAACAAGCCAGTAAGTAGGCTCAGTCGAGATTGCTGAAACAAAGAACTGATAGGCTGTTATAAATTGTTTTCTGCGTCCAGCTTTATTAAATCGCCATCTGGATAGCCACCGTAAATCGGAGCAGCGATATTCGATATCATTTATCTCGTGATATCGCGCTGCGATTGGTTGTTTTAGTTTGCACTCGCTGTGGTAGTTTTCTCGTAAACATCCAATATGTGGCGTGAAGGACCCTTGATTTTTCTCCAGCCTTACTTGGTATACCTACCGTACTAGATAAATTCGATCGTAAGCCCCTTAGTATATTTCTGGCACAAAAGCTAATATTTACAGAAGAAAACTCTTAGTCAACAATATCAAAGAAAAGTTGCCTTTATGACAAATATTTTTGTAGCGTTGTAAATGATTTGTACGAGCCTATGATGGGTGGCTACATGTTGATTGATCGCTTATCTTTTGAGCCTCTGGGGGCGAAGATTTATGTAGGAAAATTTCTGAGGAAAGATGTGTTTTCATAAATATTTCGGCCATGTTCTGTTGAGAACGCTATAATCTTTTGTGAGTAGGTATCCGATATTTTTTGTCTCATTTTTACAAAATAAACCTTTAATTTTTTATCTTTATTTTGTCGAACCATTTGGAAACAGTGGTGGTTAGTAATTTCAGAAATTTGAAGGCTGTAATTAATAAAGGTATCTTTATAGTGGGCTTTGTTTTATAACAATTTCAATGATTAAGTATTCCTGTCTAATTTATCATTTGTATGTAATGATGCCATCTATGGTGCTCATTAGGGGAGGCCTATGTCCAGCAGTGGACTATTATAGGCTGGTGATGATGATGATGATGATGTAATGGTCAGATTTACCTTAAATCGTATAATCATTTTGTCTAATGTTTAATTCAGTACAAGTAGTCATCATTAACCGTTTAATATGATGCCTCTTTTGGTTTTGTAGTAATCACTTTATAGAGGGAGCAGACATCGAATACCAGTGTTTTCGCTCAATTGTATTCGCGAATACACTGGTATTCACTGTCTGTCCCCTCTCTATGTACAAAATGATTAAACGATTTAAGGTAAGACAGATCATTACATTCATGTTGTGTGTATGTTGTGTTCAGAGAATATGACGTAAATTTTCTCATCCCCCGCCTTACTTTAGTTAATACTTCATCCTCTGAGGAGAGTGCAGTTGTTGAATTTTAAATGGAAAACTTAAATAGGTATGTAAACAATTCTTAAACAACAATTAATGGTTATTGAAATGCACTCTTTTTACTTTAGTAAGCCTTTTTACGTCTTTATTATGCTCCAAATATTTATCCGTAGTTTCTTTGCTATAAATGTACCTATAAATGACCAACAATAATGGACAACAACAATAAAATGGTTATGTGAACCACGGTCTGAAGGGCAGAGACATTGTTTGGCTTGCACAAAATCAAATAAAGATTTCATTTATCGAGGAGAATTCGAATTATAAATAGGTTTGAAAGACATAAGCTTGGTATTTCTAATACATGCCTACTAATTATTTAAACAATCCTACACACAACTTTAAAAAGTAAACAATGATTTTTCGTTACTAAAATTGTTTTGTACATAGGTACAGTTGGCCTAAAATGTAATCAGTTTTAACAAAAATAAAAGTACTTATTTTCTTCGTGATAATGGGTGCCATTGAAATCTCAATCACAAAGCATTCCCATGTTCGACGGAATTAAATAACCGCCATTGAAATTCATAATCCATTTTCGGCGCCAATATTTTTTCGTGTTTGTACATAATTTGAATTTGAAAGCCCATCAATCTACGAGTTTTCCGCAGCATGAATTAGAAGGGTTATGATCGACTTAATGATAAAATCCGTTGATTAACCGTTTGGTAACCCGTCTTTTTTATATGTACGTACATTTAACTGTACTAATACAGAATATCGGTTCAAATACCTAGAAGGTAGTGCACAGCACAGCAGAGCATTGCTTTATTTAATAGTCTAGCTGACTTACATCTAGCGATTATTTGGTTAATTTTGACTTCTCTCTTACCGAAAATTAAAATCTGACTCACAAAGTCTCTGTTCCACTTTCCGCCCCCATTTTTTCACGGCATAATTGTATAGAAATGTACAGAGGCAAATAGAAAACGTTAAAGTATGTCGTGTTGTTGGGAATTAGCTTTGCTTTGCTATTTGTTCTCTTAGCTTGGGTTTCATCAAACTTAAATATTTTCTGTCAAGATTAAAAATATATACGCATAATAACCACGTGAATAAAAAAATTGAGAAAATATCATTATACATAGATAAGTGGGACATCACCCATTCCAATCCACTTCATAAAACTGTAAATAAGAAAATTTTCTGGCCAATTGGCTTAAGTTCGTTTTTTAATATTTTTTTGAGTTTGAGCCTCCGTAAATCTTTAGAGTAAAATAATAATAATAAAAAAATAATACCTTGAATTTAATAGAACACATAAATAAGTAACTGCATCGCCTTTTTGTTTCTTATCTCTCGTAGCTCATCACGTTGTTATAATTTGTGAGCTCCGATCCAATAATGCAGCGTGATGAAAAAATAGTCTAATTTCTTGGAACCATAAAATTTATCCTGCATTTATTAGGTTAATCTTGTAATGGAGCCAGGATGATTTTTGACTCTCAATGGAATGTGTTATTAAATGTTCATGAGAATATATTTGAGAAGAAAAGTTTACCTATTGCTATAAGAGCAAAAATAGTCAAACATATCAAACGAATTGATTCAACTCCGTCTGGTTGTAATGGCTTAGATAAGATCTTTACAGCTACTCAAAACTTTCACCTAATAGATAAGAATCGTCTAAGCACGTACTTGCCTGTTATCGACAGAATACCACATTGTACAAATGTAGCCGCATTTGTAAGTCAAGTATCTTCAGAGAGACAGGGTTTCATCTTCAATATTCCGCGAATCGTCTAGCTTCATATAATCTGGCTTGAAACCAACAGCAAGATATTGTTGATCGAAAACATTTACAGTTGAATATGTAGTTGATTTGAAATCGGTGAGGGAACAGAAAATAAACAGTTTCATTCACAATGCTTACCTTTGTTCTTTCGGAGGTATTGAAAACCGAAGGGATTTTGTTTTTATTTGTTTATGTACATAGATAATGCTATCTCCCAAGGCATTTGCCTTTACTTTAGATATTGTTCGTCGCTGAATGTATCATAATAATTTAAAGGTGAAAAATTTAAATATTGTGACTCCAAAAAAAACAAACCTACTGAAACAGAAAATGTTACGAAAAAACCTAATTTTCTAATAAACTTTTATGAGTTCTTCATTTTCTGTCCTATATAATTAAATTTCTGCTCCCTCCCAGACAAATCCCTTGTCTCCCAAAAATTTTGGCGGGAGACTCTCGAAGAATAACAAGAGGTTCTGCAAACGATCCTTTTGTAAAAAGGCTTAGGCAATATGCATCATCTTCATATACATTATGCTAGTCCACGGATATGCCTTGTTATGTCCACATTTAGCTTATTAACAATGCAAGTGTATTTCCAAGTATATGAGCCTCCGCGACAGTATTTGTTACTTTTTTGGGTGGTCACGATGTGTGTAAAAAATATAACAGTGAGTGGAATGAGTGCCGACATTTTGTAGTGTTTGCGGTCGCTGAAAATGGCCGCAAGTTATAGCAGCCTTCGTATTGTTAAGACTATAATTTTAACAACAAAGAAAGGTAAAGCTATTCATTTCCGAAATTACCCAGTTGTTAGGTTTGTATGCAGTAAGTAACTATCTGAAGAGATTGTGAAAGGTTACTTCACTCAGTGATGCTTTCAGTATGTCGCAGAAGAAAATTCAGTTAAGTTGCCAGTAGAGTTGCCCGTCTACAGTCTCCTAAACTGACTAGCGTAAGGATTAGCTCGACGTATATCTGTTCTAAGAAGGCAAGTTATCTCTAATATCTAGCGCTTCTTACAAATTATTACTTAATCTGTGGAATTATTACTTAATATGTGGATTTGACCTAGAGGTCAAAACGTTTTGACCTAGAGGTCAAAAGGGTAAAGCGTTTACGCGGACGGAAGCCCAGTGACCAAACCAAACTACAACAAAATAAACAAATTTTAATTTTATGGTTACTATATTACGCTTTATTACTTATGCGAACAAGGAAACAAATGTATAAGTTTTCCGGATGATTGTAATTCAATTGCTTTTTCAAAAATTTCTTGTTTTTGTTGATCAATTTACTAAACTTTTCTAGCCGTTCAAGCCGGCTTTACGCGGGGTTTATTCAAAACTTTGCTCCATGCATAAACATCACCCAAATTATTGTTAGTCTTTATCCCCGGATTGCAGGCTATGGTGCGTCACGGGGGAAAATAACCTAAGCAACGTCTTACAGAAGGTTCACTCGTCAATCACTGCACAAAAACATTACAAAGTAAACAAGTCAACAAGCATTATTTTCTTCCTCTTTACTAAATGATATCTGATGAATTAGGATTGTGCGTACTATTAGAACTAGACCATGGCGTGATCCACGGTTGTTGAGTTGTCAGGCAGAATCAGTCTGAGATGTCATGTGTAGGCATTTAGGTGTACAACTGCGTTATCTGAGCGTACAACTGAGTCGCTGAGATGAATATTCTCAGGTGTAAAGAAACATGTTTGACGACCTCTCTGTAGCGCAGGGGGTTGCGGGTTCGCGCCGCGGAAATAATGTTTCTACGATCAGCAGATATTTTTTTTCGGTTGTTCTCGGTATCTTATAAGTATGGTAAAATACCTAACTATACATGTATTGAATATTGTATATAAGTTACCCCATGACAATGAGCTCTACTTAGCTTGGGATTACTAGATAACGCAGTGTAAAATTACCAACATTTAAAATAATGTTTCGACACCGTGCTAGTTGAAAGTGTCCAAGAAAAAGAAAAATAACGCTCATCAAAAAGCTTATGAGCTTTATGAGTGAGTGAGCGAATATGAGATGCGTTTTGTCGGTTGCACCAAGTCAGCCTTCTGGCTGTCGAAGCCGCTCGTGTGCTGAGTGTCGGTGGTTTTTCACTCAAAACAGGGCAATGGGGGCACGGCAGTCAATCTGTCCCGGTGTGATTAAAGCGCCTGTCAAAAGATAGCTCAATTTTTTCCCATAGGGTCAGGTAAGATCTCGTATAAAAAAATGCAAATGACAAAAATCATTGAAATCTCCTCCTTTGAATATAATTTTAGGAAAAGCTTAAAACAAAAAAAAAGGATTGTAAGTACCTCTTCCTATAGTATCAGTATCTTATCATAAAATCTTATGACGCAAGCAGTAACGCAGAATAAATTCAGGTTAGATGTATTAAAAAGCGGAACACTGACTCTAAATGTTTTTACAAACAACCCTTGACCGACATTGGAATTAGCCTCCCATCTTTTTTTCTCTCTTCCTGTCAGTACCGTGTTGAATAAACGTGATTGTCGAAATAAAATCTTTAATTCAAATCTAGAATACCAGCCCCCCTACAAGTTCAGTGAACGGAAAAAAGAACTGGTAAATGCTGGGAGTTGAGCTACAGACTTATCAAAGACTGTTTTATTGCCGATTTCTTTTTATTGTGTACGTCTCATTACTCCGCGCCTCAGAATTCTACTTCCGAATCGGATGTTAAGATAAGGAAGTTTGTAGAGTCACAGGATTGCTCTTATCGAAGCTTTTATTTAACTTGCTGTGAGCTGTTTTTATTGTTGTTTAATTCCTGTTTGACGGAAATATATTGTCTTTTTAGGACCAGAGGTTAAGTTCTGCCTACAGCTTACCTGCTTTGTTTGAATAGGAAGGCAAGCTTACTTTATCCAGGGTTACGAACAAATGTACGGGTTTAAGTTAGCCTAATACACAGAAAATTTAATTTAGCTCTTGGGGGCAACCGTAACTGAAAGCTTCCGAGTGTGGACTAATAAACAAGTAATTAGTTCAATTTCACTTAATATTATGTGAAAGACACGTAGTGATTATGAAGTAACTTCACTAGGCAGAATCTTCTCAAAACCCTAACACTTCTAAGTTAGAGTCTATCTTTATTAAAATATTGCTTAAATATTGCTGCGAGCCCACTTCCAATATTTTGGCAAAACAAAAATAAGTGTAAAGGCAAAACAAATGTAAGATCGTAAATGTTATGTAGGTATCACTTGGGATAGAGCGTGAACGTTCGCATAACAATGCCTGAAATGTTCTTTTGGCTGAGAGTGCCTACCTATGCAAGATTTCGAAAAATAATTTAGAAAATTATGAAGGAACTTTCCATTTTTGTACATTTTTCAGTTTTAAATTGGGCAGAAAATAAATTCCTTAAATATATAAATTCCGAGGATATCAAAGAATATTTTAAGAAACATCCGAAAATACGTTTAAAAACGTCTCACCTGTTTTTGCCTTTATTTCAGACTTAAAATTCTATCAGATTAATTAGATTTTCAAATGAGAAGATTTTTATTCTAAGTATTTTGATGGTCATAAATTCATTCCTTTTAAAATGGTATCATTTGAATTCTGGGTATCTCAACATCTTTAATAATACTAACATTTGATTCTTCGAGAGCGTAAATGAATAAGTTTTAGATTATATTTTTATAGGCGAATATCTACTGGGATAAAAATGTAGTATTTATATAAATGACGCATAAAAAATATTTTTTCTGAGAAAACCAGCGTACGAACAACCAAATGTAAGCCAGGTTAGATGTTTATATGATACCCCACGGGCTTCGATAAGGTATTAACATTATTCACTTTCTCACTCGGCCTTTCCAATTAGCTAGTGATATATGGCCCGCTATCGGTATGGCTCTCGTTTTCTTTTTGCTTATATTAGATGAGTCAGATGGGCCACACTTTTATTTTATATAACAATCAATACTAACATAATTTATCGCATTAAATATCTAATAGGCGTTGTGTGAAGTCATGAAGTATTTGCATACAACACCTATAAGCTTTTATGTTTCTCTTAACTTTACTTGTTACCGATCAAGAACCAGAAGGTTTGCTAGAACCCTGATTTCCAAAGTTGCCAGCTTATGATCAAAAGCAACGATTTGAACTGACAGAAAACTATGCTGCATCTTCACAGGGGTCTCGACCCAAAATCAAGTTTTTCAAACAACAAAATGAATCGTATCGTGTCTTTCGTTAAAGACATCTTTGTACTTTACTTATTTTGTTCTAACGAAAGGGTGTCTAACAATTAGTATTATATTATTAATTAAGTTCTATGAATCAAAATTTATTAATGTAATAACGTTCTGTTGTCCAGCGTCATACCCACGCTGGAGTTTGAGATCTCTTATATTACATTAAATAAATTTTGATTCATTAAATTATGCTCCAGTACTTTTTCCTTGTTTTGATATTATACATATATTACCTCAACTGAACCACCGCTTTCGAGAGATTGCAGAAATATTATGAATTTAAACAGCTTAAACAAGAAAAAGTTAACAGTTTAAATATATGATATATTCTAATTTCTAGAGATGTTATATTTTCAACAAAATTGTTTAATTTATTTTTAAGTTTTAAACATTTTTTAAGGTTTTAGGCAACAGATATCAAGTTTTTTGGTTAATCCGTTTAGTAAAATGTCAAGTCACCGTGTTATGTGTATATTAAAGTATGCTTATACTCGAGTATATTTGAAAATATTGTTAGGATTGAGAAATTTTTCACTAATTTTATTTTGTACTAAAGCCTGACAAAATGTACAGTTAAATATGGATAAACCGATAAGTACTACTTTACTTTTTAACTCTTTACCTGATTATTGTATTGTAACTTCAAACCACTATGACCTCTTGAATACATACTTCTAAAAATATGTAAATATTTTTCACTCGAAGCTTGGTTAGTTGTTTTTCATTTCTTTTTAATTTGTATCGTTTTTAAGCAGTAACTAAATGACTGGAAGGAAGTCACGCAAAATGAATAAAGGTTGGTCGGAAACTTTACGCAATAAAATTTGCCGATGTGTTATAATTATTTAAAAATCTTCCAAACACTGTATGGCAAATCTATTTTACCACATATTTCCTCAAAGCATATTTCTATGGAAGCAAGTCACGAAAAAAGCAATCTTTTTTATCCTGGTTAATTTCAAACGGAGTACGATTTTTATCGAAAATATCTTTTGATTCTGAACCGCTCATGATTTTCTCATCGAGAGCTGACTCAGTGTGTTTCTGTGGAAGATAAAATTATATTGTTTTTGTAACGACTCTGTTTCCTGATATTTTTATTTCGTAACATGGGTTCAGTTTAAATTTAATAAATTACTTATGGGACATTTAATAAAATGTACATGTCTAAGCTTTTATTTTGTAAAGAAACAAAGTTATCGAAATCTGAGTTCTGAAAAACTGAAACTGCATTACTGAACAGTAAGAATTTATAAAATACTAGCCGTAGAGAAAAAGCAAGCAGCGGAGCCATAATAAAAAATATTATAGCGCACGGTATAATTAATGCGGATGACTAACTTTTCGAAAATATTATATCTATAGCCTATGTTCATCACGGAAAATTTAGGATTCTAATGGTGAAAGAATTTTTCCAAACGGTCCAGTAGTTTTGGAGCCTATTCAATTCAAACAAAAAACAAATCTTTCCTCTTTATAATATTAGTATAGATATAGATTTTTGCAATAAATAAACATGCAACAATAAACTAAAGAAATAATTTTTATAATAAAAACAATAGGCAATCATAAATATCTACATCGAACCAGTCAATTAAGTCACGGCATCAAACCTGCTGGCTTCAACCGGCATTAACAATAAAAACAGTCGACATGTCAGTCCGTGATTCAACTATCCTCCACATCCATCGTGTCTGAACGGGCTCACATTTGACACACACTCTATGTAGATCAGGAGTTAATGTTAGTTTTAAGTTTGTACGTAACTGTGTGATTATTAATAGATAAAAACGGCTTTTTTAGCTGAGAAAATGTGAGGACTTTACTCTAATAGATAATGATACATTAATGTTATGTAATATCACACCTATAAAACCCATATTTTTCTATTATTGGGATGTATTAGTTTGGTCACCTTCATCCAGCGAAACCAAGCTCCCCGACGAAGAATTTTTAAAGTTAACCAAATGATTTCAATAAGCTTAAAAACAAACTGAAATATAGATGCATTTCTTTTACATTCAGTTTGATGTTTTTCTTTTTTCAGAATTAAACATACACAAAATACAAATAATTTATTTACAGATTTAACACTTAATGGTACATTTACACACACGAACACAAACACATTATGTTTCACCAGCATAATCCAACTAGACAGTGATTTCTCAAAAAAGTAAAATGCAAAAATCACATAGAATGGGTATCATAATAGACCGCCATCTCTCAGACTGCTATAAAGCTATCGAATGCGACGGCCAATAAAGCTTGTTTAGACAACATTTGACAATACTCGCGAATACTCGTGTCAATACTGCCTTAAATCAATAGCGAACGTGTGCAATTCGAATGAAATTTACTGTTCTACTTTATTACTTGTAGGTTTTAAGCCATAACAACAACATAATTTTGTATAAAGTTTTAAAGTAGTCATAGTCAGTCAAACGTTTTTTCTAACGGGCTACGAGGCGCAGCCCTCCGCATTTATATCGTAGCACGTCTATTATATCGTAGCGTCTTCAACTAAAGTAAAATTAGAAAGCCATCTCATTAGAAAGATCGCATCGCCATACATTGCGTACATTATTGAAGTTGAAGACATTACTTCAAATCAATTACGCATTCGATGACAAAGTGACGTAATTTTTCTCTATTATACCTTAGACAAGAAAGCCTGTGCTTGCGCTACTGATTATTATCTTAGTAACTCGAATACAATCACATTGATTATATAAAACAAACGAATATGGCTTAACAAAATCACGGGTAACTCGGTTACCTCGAAGCCGACTGCTCGCTAAACCAGGAAATCTAGAGGCACTGAATATTTATTACCATCTTGTAGACATTACACTCAGCAAAATAACATAGTTTCTAGATGTATCAGAAGTAAAGCTAAGCTTTACTTACTTTGTATAATACTAGCGGCCCACCCCGGCTTCGCACGGGTATTAAACAAAAATTTCAGAAATTATACACACTAACACGATGGGCTTCACAGTTTTTATACGGATCCCTTACTTTTTCTAACAGCATTGGGATTTTTGACATTGACTCGACACTCCATAACTGACACTGGCCGTAGAGAAAAAGCAAGCACCGTGCGCTATTATATTCAACCTCTTTTTCTATTCTGACGCGCCATAATAGAAAAAGAGGTTGAATATGCAGCGCACGGTTCAATTATTGAATTTTTCATGCGAATCTCTAACTTTTTTGAAAATATTATATAGCCTATGTTCATCACGGAAAATTTAGGATTCTAATGGTGAAAGAATTTTTCAAATCGGTCCAGTAGTTTCGGAGCCTATTCAATTCAAACAAACAAACAAACAATCAAATCTTTCCTCTTTATAATATTAGTACCTATATTAGTATAGATTGATGTAGTTTAAGTCTTCTTGTGAAAACTCCTTGAAATAGCTGAGTTTTAGGTTATTGGCATAAAGAGATTGCTTTTAGAATTATTAAATAGGATTGTATTGTTGTGCACATAATCAAAGTAATTACATCAATAACTGTTTAAATGAGGAGCCAACTTTCCTGAATCACCAATGAATGAATTATAGAGGTATAAAAAAATTAAATATATTAAATAACTATCGAACAGAAACCAGAAATGAGAGAAAAAGTATTGCTTGGAAATCCGAATGAAAGCGGCAGAAACTTGTCCCATTATTTATAGAAAATTGGTAAGTTAGCAACAGAAACTTTCAAAACTTTGGGAAAGGAGCAGTCAGATTGTTTAGTTTTATCTACTTAGATGGGCAGGGACCCATAGTTTATTAGTTATTAGTGTGACATTTTTGTTATTTGTTTGTCTTTTCGGCACAAATAGTACCATAAAACTTGCCTATTTACTATTTTGCAAAGGACTGGCGGATACCAGTAATGATAATAAAGTATCTCCAAAAGTGATTCCATGGTAAGTGTGTTAATTATTTTTCTTATTTGGGTTTTATATTAGTTCAAAAGTGAGAGTGACATCTGTTGGTCGTTTCGAGTAAAAAATATGTAATTTTTCTGTAATTGAAGTTAGTTAAAATTTAACCGTTTGCTTCTTTAATTGATTTTATTACAAGAAGAGGGAAAAGCGAGTGCAATGATATAGCAGGAGGCAAAACAATGTTTTCTCGCTCTACCCATCACTTCTACATGATGGATCAGGGAGGTATCTTAAGTCATTAAAGTTCCTAGAATATGGATTACCCAGATAATGCTCCGGACCAGGTCCCACCATCCATTATGTTAGTAGCTAATCCTTCACAATTCATCTCAATTGTTCGATTTGGGAAAATTTAATTGTTTGTGGCTTGATTGTGATTAAAGGCTATTCACACAATTTAGATTGGCTTGGTACAACAAGATCAAATTTTAAAATATGGTGAAGTGTCAGACAATTATTTTAAAAATAAACTTACGAGAACTCAATTGAGCTTTTTCACAACTTTCAAGTCGATTTAGTCATTATTTATTTGATAATTATAATGTACTTACGTATGAGCCACTATCTAGTACTTACTTTTCATGAATCTCCTTAGGTGTACATCAAATCTCGCGGCCTTCTGCTAGAGCAGACGCTAGAGCAGTAATTATGATTTGAAAATATTCGTTGCTACCTTATGATTTCTTTTTGCAGTGAAACTGGAGCAATTGCGCTTATTAGAGGTCGTCGCTGTAGTGTGAGTGGTGAGCTAGCGAGTAAAGAAAACAGGATAGTATTTTGTTTTTGTACTTAACTAAACGCAGAATGTGACGTTCAATTAATAAAAATTAACTAAGGACTAAATAGTTCTATGCTTCCCCATCTCATGAAATACTTCTAATTAACAACCAATTACTGTCGTTTTACCATATTATTTTATCTATTATATTATTATTATATTTACACGAAACCATAATCGATGGTTAATATGAAATAACAGAAATTGGATAAGTAGGCACCTATGACCAACGACGGTAGAGTTTCTTTGCAGATCGTAAATGCTTAATAGCCAATAACACCAAGTACTCAAATCACAGTTCATCCTATTTTGTGTCATTAACAGTTTAGTGAACCAAGACCCACATTTCCAACTGCACCAGCGTCTGGACAGTGATGTAACGTTCCGTTAGTAAAAAGGTCAATATTATTAAATTTTAACATTTAGCTGTGGGGACACTCGGTTGGGTTGCAACAATCTTACCAGTAAGTAATTTCAATGGGGCCTATACGGAGTACGACGTCAAAAGTCATCAAATCTTTAATTAATACAAGTGATGATGGCTTTATATTGCGTACAAGTGTATTTCATTAAGGTCTATAAAAGAGTTCGATAGGGTTTCATGATATGGGGTAACTAATATGGAGTAACGTCAATGACCACCAACCACGTATCTCGTCATAAAAAGTCATCAAGTTGTTTATTTCTTGGTCATGCAGTTTATTTAATCTCGGTAGGTAATACTACTTCCAAGAAAACCACAGATTTAAATTCACTGTTTGCCTCTGAAAGGTGCCGTTACAATCCGATACCCAATCCGACCGTAAGTCACGGAAACTCATCGATGGACTATCATTAACTTACAGGCTTTAACAGCTTAATTTGAAATAATCGTAAAAGTTTAGTTAAATTACCATTTCCGGAATGGGTCAAAACTTTTCCCTTTATAAGGGTACAGAATGGTTAAAACTGCAGATTGTTGCGAACAAGCTAAATCGCCGCCCCCACCGAATAAAATCGTAATCGAAAAACAAAATTTTACAGGAAAAATAAAAAACCATTTTTTTAAAAAACTCCTAAACTATCTTACTTATCGGATTGATTTTTATACCAAAAGAAAGCAATATTTTTTTTTTGTATATGTAATATAATTTATTGTTTTTTATATGTTACATATTATTCGGTGGGGGCGGCGAAATGTAGCTTATCCGTAAGTCTAGATACTTATTTATAAATGAACAATAATAATAATATGGTTGTGCAATGATGTGTAAACCATGGTCTGGGGGATAGAGACATCATTTGTTGTTTGCAGAAATCATTAAAGATTTCATTTATCGCAGACGATTCGTATCCTAACTATCAAAAAGGTTTGAAAGACAAAGGCTGGGCATTTCTTCAACATACGAATTATAAATAAATCGTAATATTTATTACCTTCGTACACGAACCTCAAAACTATTAAAGTTTATTTTTATACAGTAATATAATCCTCTAAATGTTGCCAGTGTCAGTGTGTGTGATGTATAGTAGCCTGAGGTAGCCCGGAGATCCCTAGCACCCCCTGCCCCGCCGTTACAATGGCCGCAACCATGGCCAGGAATAGCGAGGCGGCCGTGTTGGGGGATATTGCCCATAATCCCCACGCTGGTCATGCAGGTTGACACCTACGGGAAGAGTTGGGGTGGTGAAATTCTATGCCGGCACCACACGGCTAGTTTTCATACGGATGCCTAACTATTTTAGCATCATGGAGCTTTTTGACATTGACTTTTTTTTACAGTTGACTTGCGTCTCGCATGACAGTAATAAACAATGAAGTCTATGATACTCCAAAACTGACACCATAGAGAAAAGCAAGCTGCGGAGCCATAATAAACAAGTACGAAAAGTGTGAGTGTAACTCGCGCGTCGAGGGTTTTGAACTTTTGTCGTATAGGTAGGTACTTGACGGTATATTGACGACGTCTTGGCGCGGTGGGCCAAGGTCCACTTACGACGCAGGAGGTGGCGGTTTGATTCCCGCCTCAGGACTAATATTTGTACGATCTGCAGATTATTTGTTCGGGTGTTCTAGTCCTTTTCTACGTACACAAAAATAAATCGTCTAACATATATATAAAAATATAAAGTATACTTTATTGAGTATAACAGGCTTTTGGCTAAATGATGCTGTGTGGATTATCCAGGATACATTACTTTTCTCATAATTCTTGGAGCGCTGTGGAACTACCCATTACAGATACTACAGAGAGTAAGTGGGTAGGTTCATACAATTTTTTTTTCGATTTTTTTCAACGTTTTTCCCTAAGTATGAAACTAAGACGATTTTCAAAACCTGTTTTGAATTGTCCAAATCCATACCTTTGATTTAATATTGCTCTCAATGAAATAGCCCCCATTATATGAAAATTAATTTTTAGCCCATATTTCAAAAACTATTTTGAAATCTACAAACGAGTACCTTTCATTTGATACCACTTTAAAATTACGATTTCAAAATTTGTATTGAAAATCTTCATTTTGATTTTTCATTAATTTTCCTATTAAGCTGTACGGGCGCACAAAATGAAAAAAATGTTAACAAATTTCAAGTCAATAGCTGTAGTAGTTTCTGAGATATTAAGGATTCAAAACACAAAACAGACCCAAAGTGATCCCATAAGGGTTTTGAAACCGATGTCAAAACCCTAAAAAGAAGTTACGGACGGTTTTATTTTTGAATTTGTCATGCGGACCTTTTTGAAAATATTATATAGCCTGTGTTCATCACAGAAAATTTGAGATTCTAATAGTGAAAGAATTTTTCAATTCCGTCCAGTACTTTCGGAGCCTTTTTAATCTAATATTAGTATAGATAACGTATCTCTCTATGAATTGTATTAAATTATTTTTTTTTATTATCATCAAGGTTCACAAAGGCCAACAACCGAAAAAAAGATGCGTAAATTATACAACAAAAAAAAACGGTAGCATTATATCTCTCATTTGCATAAGTATGGAGTGGGTGGCTTTCCAGTAATATCATTTATCTTCTGATGATATTTCCTCTTGTTTTTATTTACCTACGGGGTTTTTATGAGAGGGACGGAATTTTACTAGCAATAATACGTTACACATGGCGGGTTTTGGCTGTTATACTAATTCTCTTCTATGCTAAGATTTGATTTTGAATGGAGTCAATAGTTATTAGAAATGGGTCAGTGATTGACCAGATTTCCCTGAGGGATGGTTTTTCAGTCAATGCCACGATCAACCGGTGCCATTACACATATACTGTAATAAAAAGACTACTAAGCACCAGCTGTGAAGGCCGTTTACAAACTACAAATAGGTCTCTAGAATTCTGAAAACTAAGTCACAAACAATATCTATAAAGTAGTAGGTGCAGCCTATTTATTTACTATAATTTTCCTTTCCAATCATGGTTAATCAAACAATTTTGAAAGTTCAAAATTTGGTCAGTTTATTTAAAAAGCGGTGAAGCCTAATTTTTTACTCTGGATGGATGCAGTCAATCTGAATTCAATTATTCGAAGGATGATTAATAAAGTGAGTACCTAAATAGACTGCATCTATGCAAAAGAACTTCCTAAGAAACAGTCAAAGAAAATTTACGCCATGATCAAAAGCCCCTTGCTTGCAAGCGTGGATAGCAATTAAAACTACTCACAGCCTAAAGCCGTATACACAAAGTTTAAGTTGGGATAAATATATGAGACTCAATGTCAAGGACTACACTAGAGCGTATGCCTTGTTTGCTGTGTTTTACGGTTATGGTTTTTTGCCTATTTATATGCTCTGCTTTATAAAGATCCGTATTTCTTTATAAGAAATTTTCGTAGCATAATTTTATATATGATTATTTTTCGTTATGAATACCTATCTCTATGTTTTATCATAGGAAAGTCTATTTTTACGGACATACTCATATCTATTATGCCTTGGACAAATGTGAGCGGGATGTGGAACGGAGAACATTCATCTTCGAGACTTTGTGAGTCAGAATGTAGACTGCTGTATGAAGCTATGTAAGCTATAACCAAGCTTCCTTTTACATAATATGTATATTGTGCAAACATCCTTGAAATAAGTACCACTCTGACTGGGTTGTTTCAGATTATTTGTGCTTCAATTTTGTTTTGGACTTTGTTGTACAATTTTTTTTTTTCACGACGTCCTTTCCCAAAAACATGTATTTATTATATTGATAATGTAAGTAGGTATATTTTCTCATGGATCCGATTAACAGACTGTGTTGTATCCTTGTACCATCAGATTTGCTAGTAACAAGAATCATTAAAATTTGAAAATGTGTTGGAAAATAAACAGTCGTTACAAATATTCACAGAAATTTAAAACCCAATCCTATTAGAACAGAATATTTATTTTTTCGTTCTATTTATGAATTGAATATATAACACAGACGGGTTTTTGTTTGAACAATTGCGAAAGTCATTGTGGTAAGTGAGTAGTCAAAGAAACCAAGTCAGCAAAGTTTTAAATAAAGCAATGTTTAGTGTGTTTTACCTAGAATACCATGTAATTTAACCGAACTTCTGTGTGCATGAAAGAATTTTATCATAACATTTAAATTCCTTAGTAAAGTTGATTTTCCTTCATCATCCTTCAAATTCATGTAATAGAGGAACAGCAAGAAAGAGATGGAGGGGTTCATCCAGCAGTGATGGGTTACGGGCTGTAAACAAAAATAAATTCATAAATACCACCATTCTTGAGAATCGTTTTTAATGTCCAGTAGTGAAGTTGACCAGCAACTTCAAATCAATCAAACGGTTATAATAACATACCTGTACAATAATGTACATTATGGAACACAATGCTACCACAATGATGTATTGTATTGTGTGAGACGTAATCGCTACACGCAGGTTTATGTTAACACGCTTCAATAGGCATCATTACCCGATTATTCGATATTGTTCATGAATTACTTTACACTAAGCTGTACCTACATAGTAATATTCCTTACACAAATGATAGTCATCTCCTATACTTACCAAGGTTGCCTGAAGAGTTTGCTTGTAGCGCTAAAGCCGCCCTTTGAATTCTCGCAATTCTCGATATATCCACTAAATATTTATTTATTTAGAGCGGTTTTAATACAATAATCTCTAGTATAGGTATTCTCTTACGAATGACAAAATAATCTTTATCTATACTAATATTATAAAGAGGATAGATTTAATTTTTGTAGTTGAAGTTTGGGTGCATTATTAATTCATACAATGAATTAAAAATGCACCCAAACTTCTGGACCAATGTGGATATTATCATAAACTTCACGATTCGTCACTGGAGTGCGGGAGGAAAGTCACTGTCAAAAAATTAAGTATGAAATCTTCATCGTAGTCTCAAATGTAGAATTTTTGTAGTTTTTGACAAAAACCCGTCCAAATCCGAGGGGGTGCGGGGGTAATTAATAAGAATATTGCTTGCACATGAGCTACTACGAGTTGCAACCTTCGCAATACGTTTCTTGGTATGCAAGCGCTGACAGAGAAGTGCGTGCAAGTTCGGCAACCACAACCATTAAACAAAAAAAAAACTGCTCTCACTACGCAACCAGCAACCCGAAGCGGGTTGCTGGTTGCGTAGTGAGAGCCAAAAGAATGCAATGTCCACAGTACTTGAACCCACAACCTTCCCATTTACACCGAAACTAAACTGGAAATTTTAGTTAATAGGGTTTTAACCTCATAACGTCTTTTGGTAGTCGGGTGAAAATAGAAGCGTGAGTTTGTAGCCTGTTCGTGCCTACGTTCCGTAACTTTACCCGAGAAATGTAAAAAAGCAGCCTGTGTTTATTTGAAGCCTTCCAATTAAAACAAAAAATAATTAGAAAGATTTTCCTACGTTTTTAAATATAGCTTCCTCATTTCAAAGAAACGTAACTTGATATCTTCGGGGCTCGCCCAAGGTCTATCTATTTTGTCCATCACAACGTTCATAATTACTTCACATTCCTAAATAATTTAAGAGGAAATTAGATTTTTCAGTAATTTGTTCCTTCCGATTATAAATTTACGTGTTAATTGATTTTCGAATATTAAATCTACGGGAAGAGCTTAGTCGTATTTGTAAAAATCGTAATAAGGCATATGTCCAGCGTTTCTTAACTGTAAAACCTTTTTGAAATTATTGATAAAATGTAATATCAACCTTCTAACTCAAATATTATCGGAAGCAATATACATCATTTTTAATGTGTCTGATTACCTAAATAGGTGATGACACACAATCACAAGATGTAAGCGCTAATTAAATATTCGATTTAAAATGTTTTATAGTTCGTACGACTTTCCACACGAAGTATAGAATAGTGTAACGTACGAACACTGTCTCGGTGTAATTAAAGCACCTGTCAAAAGATAGGTAGCTCCGATTTTTTCTATCGAGTCGATGAAATCAGCGTAAAGGCGTTTTAGTAAAACCCAAAAACAAAAAAAAAGCTTTATGAATATCACAACAATTTTATATAAATACTAATAGTATAAAGAGGAAAGATTTGATTGTTTGTTTGAATTGAATTGGTTCCAAAACTACTGGACTGATTTGTATTACCATGAGAATCCCATAGGTATTATATTTGTTGAACATAGGTTATAGAATATTTAATTTAATATAAAGACTTCATTAATGTAACCCAACATGACATTGTGTAAAAAATAATAATTCTTGTAAATATCCGTGCGAACCGGGGCGTACCGCCAGCCAGTCTAGTATATACGAGTAGAAGATAAATATAATAAATAAATAAACAATGGAACATTTACACATCATTATCTAGCCCCAAGCTAAGCAGAGCTTGTGTTATGTGTACTAGATAACTAATATACATAATAATATACGGTTACATCGTTAGATATTTTTTTACATAGGAAACGACCAGAACTGGTTCCAAAATATTTGCAGGTCGTACAAATATTTGTAAAGTATCAGTATTATATCTCAAAATCTTGTTACTTATGGGACGGGTTACGTATGTTTTTCATTTTTATTTCGTTTCATAAGGGACGATATTAAATTCCACAACTTAAGGAAAATTAAATTTTTAATATCAGTATCCAGTTTATTATAAAGAGTCAAAACTATTGTATCCTCCGCTTCCTCCTCCAGACTGATAATATTTGCTACGCAAACACAATTCTTGAATGCGATATGAAGTCGAAAATATATGAATGTGGAGAATGAGCTTCTGAAATTATTAAAATTTCTGAAGAACATAATAAATATTGTGAATAATATTACCATGGTAATAACCCAAATGAAGGGCTTGTTTGCTTTGCATGTGAACAAATATAAGACGAACTGACTTCTGATGTGAAAACCTTTATGAATAGTGCTAGAAATCTACGCAAATCAATATTTCCATAAAACTACCACAACTATTAATTATGTAGTACACAGCTACTACATAATACGAAACTAATAGAGCCCAGTGCAGCACAGCTACTACTTACGCGGCTCTTCTACGCCTCTACGAAGCGTAGACCCTCTACGCAGCGTAGACCCTCTACGCAGCTATGACCAAACAACCATGTAGAATACTACTAATTTTTTCTGTAATAATTACGGAAAAAAGTCAGTGACGGTTTTATTTGCATCATCAAAACATCGAACTGGGTTCGATTCCCACCTTCGGACCAATATTCGTACGATATGCAGATATATATACAGGTGTTCTGATAATTTTCTATGTATACTTCTATGTATTTTGAGTTAAGGGTCTTTAGTCTATAGATTACCTATTGTGGGTTGGATTTGGAATAAAAGACGTTTTCACTTTAACTGAGTCTATTCAATACGAGACACGAGTACATAAATTACAATTACGATATTCTATAATCCTAATTAAGGATATGTGTGTTCGCGGCGAAGGGTTGATGAGTGACTGACTGGACTCTGCTTTACAATGAATTAGCTAAATTGCAAAACGCAAAAGTCACGACTACTTTTCTATAAACTGTGTCACCACAATAAAAATATCTATATGTATATGTAATCAGTATAATGTATATCAGTCATCTAGTACCTAGAACACAAGCTCTGCTTAGCTTGCGGCTAATTAACGCTGTGTGGATTGTCCGGCATTAATTATTTATTTATTTATTGGATTGGTTGCACCAATTTTCATAAAACATAGATAAAATCAAGATTTGTTTTGGTTTAGGTAGGTACGAGTAATATTCGATAGCACAAGCTGTTAAAATAAATTACCCTCTTCTTTCCGTATAGGACAAATAACTAAAAACTCATGGGCATAATAAGGAGCGTCCTTATTATGCCCATGAGTTTTTGGTTATTTGTTTTAGGAACATTAGCAAGTAGAGGTATATTAACGTTTTATTAGTACATTAACAAAATACTTATAAATGTATTTTACTTGACGTTTCATTAAAGTTGTACTTATGTAGTTAGTTGTGTACGAGGGTCAGTATTAAATACTTGAGCGGTGGTTTCGAATTATTTCAGAACTTTTAGAATACTTTGTTCACTACTTAACAAATACTATTTTATGAGCTTGAATAATCAATACTGTTGCTAACCGCACGAACATTTTGCAACTTTGTGTATTCGGTAACTTCTCGCTTAGAAATTATTACCCATACCTAAATCAGAAGAAAAATCTAATGAAATTGATAACATAATGATTATCATCGTTATAGCAAATTATTATAACTTATATCGTTAAAATTAAATAACCAAAAAGAATTGAGGCCTGGTGATTAACATACAAAACAAAATTATGATGTTACTTAATAATTTAGTAAAGCTATTTTTCAACGGTTGACGACTAATTTACAATTTTAGCGACGCTTTTGTCTTGAAGGTATTTCACAAGAAGACGATCCGATAGCGTCTGCGAAATATGATGCTGTGAACACTTTTCAAGGTTTATTTGTATTATGAGAAGAGTCTTCCTCATTATTTGTAAAAAATAATGCATTCAGGAGTTTTGTGACTTTTGTGATAGTATTAGGTGTTAATTAATTAGTCCGTGGGCGGGAACTGAACCCGTTATAACCAGCGTTCAGGTGTCTTTTAACCACGACGCTACCAGATTACCATAGTAATAGAGTCATCAGTTGGATTACCGTATAAAGTCTCGTGCCAAAACCGATCGGTTGCAGTACAAAGGCCGTTTTGATGTTACAAGCGCGTTTAGCAGAACATCCGAACACTCCCTGGTGATTAGCCGGTGGTAATTATGCAAAAGGCCGCGGTCCCGTATTTACATAAACAGTCTGCTACAGGTTGAGCCGAACTATGTAAATAATAAGGTTTATTTTTGAATAAATTTACATAGTCCTGAACTTTTTGAGCAAAATTCACAAATCATAATTGATTTTATTGATCCAGAATCCTTCTGTCTAATTATTAAAAAATTAAAAGGTAGGTCTAAGGTAACTGCTAGCAGTATTATTGAAATATCCTTCAACCATAAATATAATAAGTGTCTATGTCACAATCTTTTTGCACGAAATTACTCAGAAATTCCCGGCGCACTATGGAAAATTTAGGTCAGTTTCGGATCAAAAATCTGTAACTTCATGAATTTTTATCATACCTTGATGAAATTTGGTACACATATGCAGTAATGTATAGAGATTTAAATAGTATATTTTTTTTGTAATTTCTCATATATGTATATATGTAATAGAGCAGGAAAAATTAAAAATACTGAAAAAACACGGAAATAATAATTAAATAATTTATTTAATGTGAAATACAAGGTTTTAATTACCAAAAAAGTTATAACTAAGGCTAATTAATAATAATTAAATAAAATAAATTACTATAACAATAAAAAAAAATAAAAAATTCTTAAAGTAAATATGACTAGTACCCAAGTAAAACCTTATTACCTCATATTTTCGGCCTACTGTAAAAAAGTGAAAAGTAATGGTTTTTAAGAGTGAATACATTGGAAAACAAATATCTACTTAGACTCTACTCATACTCGTATTTCAGGGTCAGTTGTAAGTGGTGCCACTTTTAGAAGACTTAGTGCCTCTTCTTCAAGATCTTTGACATTTTTTTCGTATGATTTTCTTAAACTTGTTATATACGGATCTGACGTGTACAAAATAGTTTTAAAGACATCTTCGGGAACATTTTCTGGCATGATGCAGTGGCATGTTTCTGTAGTCTTTGTTGCACGCCTCTTGTGCATCTTCCGATAGCTGTCCAATAGGAAGAACTGCGAAATATTCGATACTATTTTCTCCGTGTAAAAGTATCTTGTGGACAGAAGATGGCATGTAATACCAATTATATTCATTCACATATATTCTTGCAGTTTCCATTGCGTATTCGCCAAATTTTTTGGAATCGATCATCGTTCCTGAAGAAAGAACTTTGGACACTGAATTCAGGGTTCTGCCACCCTCTATGTAGGGAAGTATGAAATCTCGTTTAGTACCTACAGCTGAATGAAGACATTTTAGAACTTCAATCTACTTAAATTACAGGAGTAGATGAGCTTTACTTCACTTTGAAGTGTAACACTAATTTGAAAGGCTGGATTTTTTTTTACCTCCCTTTATATACTATTTTGCAATACTTAATGGGTACCTACCTAAATCATTGATAACACTTACATTCACACGCAAAATGCACGAATAATAAAAAAGATACTTACAAAATGTCTATACTATTCTTGCGAACAGTCTTTGTGGTAAACCACAAAAGATAACAAATTTCCTACTCCGAATTTTATCACTTTTTTTCTCATAACTTCTAAAGTGGCAAAAAGTGGCAGCTGATTTTTTTGGATAATGTTTATCTATAGTTAGACTATTAATTAACACAAAAAGTAGCGCATGGGGAGCCGTGGGCAATAGTGAAAACCTTCAACGAAATTTTTTTTTGTTGAAAAATACTGTATGTGACGTTTTAAGAACTTACTCAAAAATAATAAAACAATATGAAAATTAAATGGCTGTTTCGTAAAATACATAAAACAACCTTTCTAAAAATGTAATATACTGCATATCTCTGCTGAATATTTATTTCACAATATTGCATTGAAACATGTACATGCAAAGGCTTGAGTTTGGCACCGCTTCTTCAACGTATTTCTGACTATGAAAATTAATATTATTTTAGGTATTAAGTGGCAAAACCCTATTGAATAACATAATTTGACTATTCGAGCATCTAATAAAATCAAAATAGTAGATAAATTATGACATTTGTGAAAACCATTTTTGATATGCTCTTGTTCTACCATTTTCCATAGTGCGGCGCGGCGTCCTTCTCAACAAAAAATTTCTTAATTAAAACCAAAAAAAAATATATTTCTTCCGCAAGTAAATTATACAAAAGGACGGAAGTATTACTTTGCTATTTATTTTATATACAGTTTTTGTAACTCGAAGACCAAGAAACATTCGACTTTATCATCGTGATAATAAATGGCTATGGTAGCAGAAATTATAAATGTAAGATTATTAAATAATATATCTGCTTTTTTACTAAAAAAAACTCTTCGTCAACAGATGTAAATTAGCAATTTTTTCAACCAAAGCTATTAAAAAAATATAATATCCATAGTAGCAACATGCTGAGCACATCAAGTTGTATCCAAAGAAATGATCATTATTCAGTAAACTGAAGCTGACTTATAGTATCGATGTTTATGTATTAAGTAACCACAACACTTATTTTATTCTTAATCTCGCATCTCAACATCCAGTGAATGAACGCTCATTGCTGGAGAGTATGCAAGATGAATAAATTAGAAATTTATTCAAGAGGAGAATGGATGAAGTGAATAACTTTGTCAATTTATTTGTTCAGTTCCGCGGGTGGACCAGTGCTGGGGAATTTAGATTAGTTGGACCGAACTAGGTTTTAAAAATTTGAAACATAAAGCTTTGCTTAAGTTTTAGCCATCCATATATATATAAAATCTAGGTACATTAAGTCGTTAACGTGTGTCGTCTACACCCTGAACAAATATCTGCAGATCGTACAAATATTTGTCCCGAGGCGGGAATCGAACCCGCAACCTCCTGCGCCGCAGGCGGACCTTCGCCCACCGCGCCACAGAGGTCGATAATAAACAAGTAATTACAGAAGACAGCGTCGTTTTGGCGGCCAGTAACTTATGACATCGTAAATTTGTCGGTTGTCAGCATCGCTGGCGCGTGACGAAGGCGGGCGGATTAGCGTGGCTGAGTGCATCGCGCTTTAGGCAAGAAATATAATTTCTATTAAACAAGGTATCCCTTCATCATCATCATCATCATCACCAGCCTATAATAGTCCACTGCTGGACATAGGCCTCCCCCTAATGAGCGCCATAGATGGCATCATTATTTGGGGTTATTGCCCATAATCCCCACGCTGGGCATGGGGGTTGGAGATCGCAGTTCGGTGTAGTTGTTCTGCAGAAGGCGCTGCTGCCCGCCCCCCGCTGTGTTTTCCTTAGTCGCCTCTTACGACACCCACGGGAAGAGTTGGGGTGGTGAAATTCTATGCCGGCACCACACGGCAACAAGTTTAATTATAAAACTCAAATAAACGGAAAATATGAAAAATATCTGTTCACATCTCCCAAAACAAACACTATTTGGCAAATCTATTTAATATTTCTATCCAAGCAAGCACCATAGTCGCGAAAAAAGCAATATTTTTATCCTGGTAGATTTCCTACGGAATAAGATTTTTTATCTAAAATCGCTTTTGATTCGAACCGCTCATGATTTTCTCATCGAGAGCTGACTCAGTGTGTTTCTGTGGAAGATAAAATTATATTGTTTTTGCAACGACAATGTTTCCTGATATAATTATTTCGTAATTTGGATTCAGCTTAATATAAGATTGAATAAATTTCTAACACTGGATATTTTTCCCGAGTTCAAAAGATCCAAGTAGGAAATCTGGTGTTTTGGATACCAGGATATGAATATGAAGGAAATCAAGACCTTACACGAAATTTAGTGGATTCACGACTGTCACCCATAACACCTTATTTCTTATTTTTAATATGCAAGTAGCCTAAGTGCTTATTTTGTAAAAAAATCTGAGTCTGAAACTGCGACAAAATATAATAGCAGTAATTAAAAGAAAAAAAAAAGTTTGAGTTAAGTTTAAAAAACTAGACAATTACTTACTAAACAAATCTTTTTTATAAAAAGACAATAGGCGTTCATGGATATCAACCTCAAACCAGTTGACTTAATAACGGCATTAAAATAAAAATCGGTCGACATTTCCGTCGGTGATTCAACTATCCTCCACATCCATCGTACTTGATTGGGCTTACATTTGACACACACTCTATGTAGATCAGGGGCTAACCTTAGGTTTATGTATCTAACTGTTTGTGTAACTGTGTTACTTTCGATAAAATCGGCGTTTTTAGGTGATAAAATGTTAGAAATTTTTTCTCTTATAGATAATGATTATTTTTCTCTTGATTATTTTTTTAATGATGAATGAGATAATATCATGATTATCATTATGAGAGAATAAGAGAACAAGCTTATAATAGTCCACTGTTGGCCATAGGCCAAATGAGCACCATAGATGGCATTATTTATCATTTAGGGGATATTGCCTATAACTCCCACGCTGAGAACGCTTGCGAATATTATATATAATAGTCGTCTCGTGACCACAACAGTTTGCAAAGCTGTTGAAACGTCGAAGAAAAAAAAACGCGATAAATACCCGTTTAAATATTACTAATTATTAATATATAATATCCGATAATGATATATTTATATATATCAATATATTAATATTGGTATCGCACCATTAAAAATCAGATTCATATTTTTCTATTTATTATTTATGTACGAGTTTGGTCATATTCATCTAGCGAAACCAAGCTTCCTGACAAAGAATTTTGAAAGTTAAAAGATTTTAACCTATAAAAAAAACTGAAATACGGATCATATCTTTTATTTACAGTTTTGTTTTTTTTTTCTAGAAAACAACACACACTAACACAAACACAACATGTTTCACCAGTACGATCCAACTAGACAGCGATTTGTCAAAAAAAAATAATGCATTAATTACATCGGATGTAAACGCGGGTATCATAATGGTCCGTCATCTCTCAGACTGATATAAAGCCATCGAATGCGACCGCCAATAATGCTTGTTTAGACAACATTTAACAACCGCAATGTGAGGTCGCGAATACTCGTGTCAATGCTGCCTTAAATCAATAGCGAACGTAGTTCAAACCGCATGATACTATTCTATTTTATTACATGTAGGATTCAAACTATAACAACAGTATAATTTTGTACAAAGTTTTGCAGTAGTCATAGTCAAACGATTTCTTGGTACGAGGCGTAGCCCTCCACCTCCACTACGTAGACGTGCTGCGGCATTTAAGTCGTAGTCGTAGCACTTACGTAGCGTCTTCAACTACAGTTGAACCCCCCTCCCTCCTTACTCCAGCGTGCGCGAGGCAGCGGCAACGGAATCCTGCAGATGATTGTAGCACGGACAGACTGCAGGTGCAGAACAGGTGGATGCAGGTGGTAATGGGTCCATCTGATCCAAATTTTAATATAATTTATTTTGTATTTTTGATTTCGTAATTCTCATTTTTCTGTATAATTTTATTCAATTTCAAAGTTGCTGTGACATTTTATTAATTTCGTTTTTTTGTGTATAATATTTTAAGATTGTCATTGTGTAATAATTATGCTATATGGATTTAAAGATCTGAAATAAATGAATAATAAAATAATATAAACTACAAAGCCACTTTTATTTTTATAAATACTAGTTTCTGTGGCTTCGCATCCTTTTTTAATTGGAATAGGCTCAGTCACTCAGAACAGTCTCTATTCATCGCCATTCTAAGATCCGCTTGTTGGTTGCCGATAATCATAATAGTTATAGCGATAATTGATAATAGCTGTTTTTGTTTTGAATTACCGTATGATTACCGTAGACAGGTGATATGTTTTGATGTTTCAACAAACAAATCTACTTCGAAACGGTTGTGCAGTCAAATGGCAGCATTGCGTGAAATTGCATTTCAGTTTTCAAGAGCGATTATCACTATTAGTTTCACATTGCTCTGGATGAGTGAGTGAGTTAGTTGTGGTGTTATTGGCAAATATTATCGCAGGGATTTTATTCACTGAATAACAATATCCCACTTTTATTATATTATAGAAAATTTTTGATGTTTTTTATTCTTATCTCTTCTCGAAAGGAAAAAAAAACACTAAAGCTAAAATATTACTGATGCAGTTCTAGACTATAAATTACTTAATATACCTAGTAAGGCTACTTCATATTAAGAAAAAAACGTACATGCGGTGGAAGCCTATGCGAGTAAAAAAGTGTTCGAAAAAAATTCCATATACTCATTATAAGAATGTTAAACAAGGTAAATACTTTTCGAAGAAAATAATTTGATAATTGAAGTCGTATAACAAAATCCCGTTTTTAAAGATCTTTAAAAAATAAATATTCGATGTTCAAATATTTATGAGTGGCGAGGGAGTGCGAAGCCTTTAGTTGATACTTTGAGTGCGGCCAGTGTCGAAACAAGAACAAATGACACTAAATTTCCCTCGCAATTCAGAAATAAAATTATACAAAATTGAACGCTTCCAAAGATCTATTTCTCATAATTAGGTAAAACATTGTTGAACCAGTCATGAACCGATTACCTAGTACGGTCCAAGATCAAGCAGCCGGTACGGGTCGTACAGTATTTTGTTGGTGCAAATTAAATGATAAATAATTATAATAACTTATCAATAATTAATGCTTAGAAGCATTGCATTAAAAAAGTTATAAGAGGATTTGAGATCATTGGCATCGAAATATGTCTTTTAAAATTAATTCGCTGAGTCTGTGTTTCTGCACATTATCATAATAATTTTGCTAAACTCTTAACAATAAACTTAGTTTATGGAGTGCCAGTTGTAACTAGCTAAACCGCCAATAAAGGTTAAAATCAAATATAAATATTCATATGATATATGGAATTTATTTAAGAACAAAAGCCAGCGAAGAGTGAAAAATTTATTGCTCGGAAACCCGAATGAAAGCGGCAGAAAATTGTGCCTTTATTTATAGAAAATTGGGGTAAGTTAGCAACACAAAGTTTCCGGAATTTTGGGAGAAGGACAGTCAGATTACTGAGTTTTAATCAAGTTAGGTAAGTTCGTGCGATAAGGCGTGACATTTTTGTTACATATATTCATTTTTTCGTCACAAATAGTACCATAAAAACTTGAGTATTTACTATTTTGCAAAAGAGTGTCAAAAACCAATAACGACATAAAGTATATTTAGAGGTTTTTTAATTTATTCCATACTACGTTCACAAATTGTTTTTCGTGGGATTCTATTATAAATAGACTCTATTATTACGGAAGCTATGGTTGAATTCTTTATTATAATATATAAAAAAGGGCTTGTTCTACCATCACAACTTAGTTTGTTCAAGTAGAACAAGTTCAGGTTGTAAAATATGATGTACGGCATTCACTTATTTAAAATTAAAAAATATTACACATTTACCTAAGTTTGAACATCAAAAGTGTACAATTACTTATAATAATCATCTTTTAACGCAAATCTCGAGGCCCATTCCGTTCCAGATGCAAAACCTAGCGCAGTAATTTTTAAAGTGAAACTTTTCTTTGCTCCTCCCTCGCATTGGATCTCTTTTGTGAAAGTGGAGAATTGCGCAGAATATACATTTTGTTGTAAAACTTAAACGAGTTAAAACGTTAACAAGCCGCTCCGTACGAGTATGTAGGTTACGTACCTACTAAGTTTCGGCATTGTGAATTTTATTATACTTTCTTCTATACTTCTATACTAATATTATAAAGAGGAAAGATTTGATTGTTTGTTTGTTTGTATGTTTGTTTGTTTGTTTGTTTGAATTGAATAGGCTCCGAAACTACTGGACCGAGTTAAAAAATTCTT
The DNA here is from genome assembly GCA_963931895.1 of Eupithecia pulchellata. Lineage (NCBI taxonomy): Eukaryota > Metazoa > Arthropoda > Insecta > Lepidoptera > Geometridae > Eupithecia > Eupithecia pulchellata. Next base: position 9,082,279 of record OZ007537.1, on the reverse strand, counting down.
TCACCATTAGAATCCTTAATTTTCCGTGATGAACATAGGCTATATAATATTTTCAAAAAAGTTAGGGATCCGCATGAAAAATTCAATAATTGAACCGTGGGCTGTATATTCAACCTCTTTTTCTATTATGGCGCGTCAGAATAGAAAAAGAGGTTGTATAGCGCACGGTGCTTGCTTTTTCTCTACGGCCAGTGTCAGTTTTGGAATGTCGAGTCAATGTCAAAAACCCCAATGCTGTTAAAAAAAAGTAAAGATCCGTATGAAAACTGTGAAACCCATCGTTTTAGTGGGTATAATTTCTGAAATTTTTGTTTAATACCCGTGTGAAGCCGGGGCGGGCCGCTAGTATATAATAAAGAGGAAAGATTTGCTGTTTGATTAATAAGCCGGTTAAATAGGCATCTATGGAAAACGATAGTAGAGCTTTTACTGGTCTTAAATTCCTACTTGTCCAGCCTGTAATACCTACTGCTGTTTACGGGCCTCTTGTGTCACTACTCAAATCACAGATAACGTTATTTTGTCTCAAATAAGAACATTTTGTTGCACTAAGTAACAGCTCGATGGACACACCATCAATATTATAAACTTTAATAACTTGACTCCGGTGAGTTAACGAACGAATATTACATGTGTGAGAAAGAGCTCCTTATTCAAATCAAGCGTTTTATACGTTGCAATAAGGGCCAGAATTCGTTAACTAAACCTGTGTAAACACATCATTACATCGATTAAAGCTGTGTATTTAAACTCAAATGAGCTTCGAGCAAACCTCTACATTAATTGAGATAATTTTTAATGGTTGTCGCTTCATTTTCCACGTGACTGGGCACAGGGACCTAACTCTGAGGCTAAGAACTTAAGGAGCCCTTACGCGTTACTCCACTAACTTTGTTGTCGATTTGCTTGTCACGTTCCATTTGTAGAAAAATCGTTGCATCGTAGTTAGGGTCTTGAATAGACAATGATATCGCATTTTACCTCTCTGGAGTTCTGAAACAAGCCTTTCAAGCTATTAAAAACAGTTAGTTTTTATTCCATGTAGGTTTGTTTATGTAGACCGTCATCAAGTTTAGGTTGCATGTACATTTAAATATAGTCTCATTTCGGTAATTGATAACAACAAGCACCTACCTTGTGGCCTTGTATGTGTTTAACGGGACAAAATATCTCGTGTATATTTGTCAAACATACAGGCCGACAAAAAAAAACTTTTTTTTTGGTGCAGTAAAATTTTGCTTAAATATTGATTTTGAACGTGTGTCTGATGACGTAACTGCATTTGTCATACTTGTATCAGCTCTAATTTAACAACTACCCTCAATTTAAAAATTTAGTCACTTTTACTTCAACAAAGTGTCACAAGTTTTATATTTTCTTTAATTCCGTTGTTTTTGCGCTATGGCGAGCTCATCACGATGTTGTTTGAACAATCCAGATTCATTTTGTTATATTTGCGGTGAATATACCTTTGAAGATTGCCCAAAATCGATAAACGAGTTCGCAAAAAAAGCATATTTGGCTTATTTAAACGTGAGTATTAAGCATCAAGACAAGCCTTGGGTGCCTCATTTTGTGTGTAAGACATGCAGTGAACATTTGAGGCAATGGACAAATTGCAAAAGAAGGTGTATGAAGTTTGGGATACCGATGATTTGGAGAGAACAATAAAATCACTTTGACGATTGTTATTTCTGCTTGGATAAGGTCATCGGCATAAATCGTAAAAATCGGAGCAAATGGACATATTCTGATATACCATCAGCGAGAAGACCTCTACCTCATTCCGAAAGTATTCCTGTTCCTACGTACCACAACCTGCCAGATATCCTAGTTGAAGAAAATGAGGAAATCCAAGCAAATTCCGAGACCGACAGTGATAATGACGATTTTAATCGAACCTCTCGCTTTTTCTCTCAAGGTGAGCTTAATGATCTCATAAGGGATTTAGATCTTTCAAAGGAGCGAGCTCAGTTACTGGCTTCCAGGTTAAAAGAGAAGAAGGTCTTGCACCGAACACAAAAGTAACATTTTACCGTCAGAGAGAACGTGATTTGCTGCCATATTTTTCTGATGATAACAACCTGGTTTATTGCAATGATATTGGTGGTTTATTAGTAAGAATGGGGTTAGAAAAGTACGATTCAACTGAGTGGCGTCTTTTTGTTAGCTTTATAATTGCAATAAACACGCTTGTGTTCCAATTGCTCATTCTACGAGTACACGAATGAAAGAAGAGTATACAGCAATTACACTGATTCTAGAAAAGATAGAATATCCTCAGTCCTCAGATAAGACAGTTAATTAAAGGTGATAACTTCGCAACATCTATGAACAAAACGGAACTAGCCGCGTGGAACTCATTTGTCAAAGTAATTCAAAATTTTCTTGGTATAAGGCTGAAAATTATGAAATTCTCGTAAACCAAATGCTTTTATCGTTTAAAAACTTGGGATGCAATATGAGCATCAAAGTTCATTACCTACACAGCCATTTGGACTGCTTCCCACATAACCTGGGTGATTTAAGTGAAGAACAAGGAGAGCGGTTCCATCAGGACATCAAAGTAATGGAGTATCGGTACCAGGGTAGATGGGATACTCACATGATGGCTGATTACTGCTAGGCTCTTATGCGAGACAATCCAAAGGCCAAACATGCAAAAAAAATCAATTAAGAGAAGTTTTTTGTATTCTGAATACTCAAAAATGTGTTTTTTTCATACAAATTGTTTTTATTAAATATCTTCAAAACTAGAGCTGATACAAAAAAACCGAATGCATATTTGAAATCAGTGAATGAGGTATTCTCAAAATCAGGTCTTAAAATTATTGCACCAAAAATTGTGTCGGCCAATTAATATATTATTAATATCAGTTATTTTAATGGTAAGATGAAAGTCAGCCTGTTTATGTACCATATTTTAGTCGCCTGATTTTGTACTAATTCAAAAAAGTTTAACTTTTTTTAATTTTGTTTGAATAAAACCCACGACGAAAACCGTGTATATCGTACCGCAGGCTATAAACAAAATACTCATCATCTTCCATCGTCAGGTCGGACCAATTCGTTCCCTATTTGATAAGTCATGCTCTCAGAAGAATATTAATCCTAAAGTGATATTTCTATTTGGTGAACAGCTAGTCTACTCTATGTTTTTGAACTCGAGGTACTCCTAGACCTCCACTCGGTATTTTATTATCTTTGTAAGTAGACAGAGATACCCAAATAAGTTGAGATTGAGGAGTCTTGTGTAAGTTTTTTACTAAGTGCATGCATCAATTGATATCGACAACGTTACTGCAAATGGCGTGGATTCAATCATGATCATAATATTCTTGCATCTTTTCTGCAAAAATCAGGTTTTATGAAGATACTTACTTAGCTCGGGTTTTCATTTTCAATGTAACTCGAGGGAAAGAGATTTAAATTCACTGTTCACATCACCTCTGTAAGGTACCGTTACAATTCGATAGCCGATTCGAGCTAAAGTCACCATTCACGGTCGGTAATCATTACTAACTAATAAGCTTTAACAACCTACTTTGCAATAATCGTAAAAGTTAAGTAAAATTACCATTTCAGAGAATGGGTCCAAACTTTCCCTTCATAGTTTAAGATTTAGGGTAATGAGAGTCATAAGACATAATTTAAATACTAGAATAAGAACAAACTGGCTTGCCCACTACTAGACTACATAAAATTAATGTACTCGTATCTTTTAAAGGGCAATGTATAGGCTTCTACAACAAAACTCCAAGTGAGATGCAAAAACTTTCTATAAATAAATTCAAACGGATTGTCAAAAATATTCTTTGCAAAAAGGCTTACTATAAAATATCAGATTATCTAGACGACAAAAAAGTTTTGGACGAGTTATGCTCCAACTGTAAAACTAACAATCTAACAAGGTAAAGGTTTATTGTTCGCTTCTTTACTTTACCTTAAAAAGATTGAAGTGAACAATTAATCAAAGTGATCACTCTATTTCCCATTTTTATTTCTTATTTAACTTGTATTTTGTGACGTTTCCAAGAGTCCTGTAAGGTCTAAAGGAAATAAAGCACTTTGATTTTGATTGATTTTGATTTTTGAGTCGTCTGTAGAGCTCAATAACTAATGGCTACTGACATCAGTCTGTAATAATAAAATAACACCTCTCCCATTGATATGGGCGAGGTGCTTTGATTGTATATACCGTCTTAGGATTTTGGATCAACATAATTTATGCCTCAGGCCTTTGTTCGGCCGACGGATACACAGTTAAAGATTGATAAGCAACAATACGAGTAAAGGAAGTCTATTGAAAAAAGCTTGTAAGAATAAGATGAATACCTGAACCCAGATATTATATTTTATGCAAATAATTTAAATCTAATACAATTACATGGTGGCCCATTCGTCAGACAAGATGATATGTACAAGTTTTAATGAGGTAAGAAAAACGTTGATTAAGCTGACACGTAACTGAGCCTTATGGAAAACAATATCTTTACAAACATGAAACCCAAAATTATAATAAACAAAGAACCCGTTCTGTCTCACGAAACTGTCGTCCTAATAGGTATTAACTTACAAGGGAACTTCCTTAACAAACATATATTGACATGAAGCGTATCCTGGCAAAGACTTGTTAAATTTAATTAAGCATATAGAGTACAAATTATAAGGGATGAATTAAAAAAAAAAATATTGGTAACTTCAACACTATTAGATACAAAGTACCTACCAGTATTAGAACTACCTACTGGTCGACAAGTTGTCATAATAAAGAGGTCCTATAAAATCATATTTTACGCCGTCTTCGAAACTGGACCTTCCAAGCGTCGGCGTCAGTGTTATTCAAATAAAAATTTAATCTGCGAGGCATCGAAAGCGTACCTAGCCTACCAACCACATAGATTCCAACACCTTAACATTTGCCGTCTTACAAATTATATCTATACCTTTGACGATTCGTAATAAAATTCTCCTTGACGCGTTTAATATAGCACCCAGAACGCGCCTGGTTGCGAAAATTTGGAGTTTTCTTACGCGTGCCAAATTAACTTTTCGAATTTCCCATCCGAGGCGGCTTGCCGACTGTAAACTTGTTAAATTAATATACCTACACCTGATTATATAATTTTATGCTTGTAGACATAGCATTAGTATGCTAAAGTGAGTAATTAATGGATATCAGATGGAAATAGAGCAAATTAATTAATTTTTAGGATAAGAATGTGGAATTTGAGGAACCTGACAGTATTGCATATTATGTAGGTAACTAATTGCATTGGGTGTGTAGGTATGTGAATCATTGCAGCCTATTTCTTTAGCAATCCATTGCTTGCTTCTGATACAACATTACATTAAGTTTACTAATAGTATTGTGTTTTGGTAAGTCATGCCTATATATGCATATAACGGTTAAATTTGACCTGACCACTGTGGCGTGGTGGGCGAAAGTCCGCCTGGGATGCAAGTGGTTACGAGTTCAATTCCCGCCGGAGAAATGATTATACGATCTGCAGATATTTGTTTCGGATGTTCTTGACGTTTTCTATGTACAGTAAAATATATCTATTTATGTAATATATTGTATTAAGTATATCTGTCATCAAGTACATAAATGACAATCCCTGGGCTCTGAGCATAGGCTAGATGATTTTTGGATATAATATGAAATTTGATTAAATAAAATGAAATAAAACAAGAAATCCTGCGAAATTCATCAGATTCAACGATTTATCAGATTCAACGATTTATCAATTGACGAACGTCGAATCTATTGTTTTACTTCCTCAAATTAAAGTTGCTAGATATAAGATATCTAGAAAGCAAATACACGAGAAAATACGATCAGATATGATTGGAAACATTTGTCCCATTAATATGAGGAATACCGCTTAAACTACAGTTAAATTATTATTATAATTGTTCTTGACTCCAACTCACTCCATGGTAGTCAAGTTATTATGAGAGATATACTTCAAAGGGCTTATTGTTTTACGATCCATGAAAACCGGGTCAGATCATGGGCTTAGAGAAATCTGGTGCAGAATGGCGCCTCAGTGCTGATAATGTAGAGCCTTGACCCTTAATCACTTGAAGGATACTTATAAGATCAAATATTAGATATCAATTGGCAAAAATTGCGCTCATTAGGGGAGGCCTATGTCCAGCAGTGGACTATTATTTTATTTTGTTTTATTTTATTTTTATTTTCGAATTTTAGGAAAACTTACAGCTAGTCAATTACAAAATAGAGATATTATCTAAATACATGAAAGTACATGTACGTTGCTGAAGGCTATTTACAAGTTTCCACTGTTAGCAGAATAATATTAGTTATAGATATTCAATCATAATAATAATCCATCTATGGCGCTCATTAGGGGAGGCCTATGTCCAGCAGTGGACTATTATAGGCTGGTGATGATGATGATGATAGATATTCAATGGACGACTAACATAAGAAAAAAATGAAAATGTTAAACAGACTAATTTTAACAACACCAAAAAAATAATATTTTAAAAATTTAAACACATTGTAGATACACATGTAAAAATAAAAAATAACATTAAGTAGAAATATCTGGGAAAAAACTATTACATAACAATTGTTTTAGCTTGATAGCGGAAGTATTAAAAATATCAACATCAATATCTGCACTCATCAAGTTGTTGAACGAGGCACTTGCTCTAACAAAGAACGCGTTTTGTCTGTAGTTTGATTTTACAGAAGGAATGTGCAACAAATTAGGTTTTCTCAATCCAGCCCTGTGTGTGCGTAGTCCTATGAGCTCTAACAACTCCGAACAGTCAATTTTACCATTTGCAATATTCAGGAGGTACACCAAATCAGCGATATTACGTCGCTCATAGAGCGGAAGAAAATGAAATCTACGACATCTAGCCAAGTAATCTGGAAGAAAGAGTTGGGCTTTATATTGTAAGTATCTCATGAATTTCTTCTGAATCTGTTCCAATCGTGTAGAGTATACGTCATAGCGGGGATTCCACACTTGCGACGCGTATTCTAAATGGCTACGAACATATGAACAATACAAAATTTTAACAGTTATAATCCTTTTAAATTCAGAAGACATTCGCAAAACAAACCCTAGTGCTTTAGATGCTTTGTTTACTATTTTATTTATGTGGTCATCAAATAAAAGTTTAGAGTCGAAAGAGACTCCTAAATCTCTTATCGTGTCTACTCTAGTAAGCGGTATGTTATGTAGAGTATAATCAAACTTAATGACCGACGGTTTACGAGTGTAAGAGCAAACATAGCACTTAGGGACATTCAAATCTAATTTATTGGATTTACAATAGTCTTGAAACCGCATTAGGTATTGCTGCAGATTAGAAGCATCACTTATGTTTCCAATCTTCAACAAGATTTTCATATCATCCGCATATAATAAAATTTTTGAATAAACAAAGCATATAGAAATATCGTTTACAAATATAGCAAAAAGTAATGGACTAATAATGATCCCTGGGGAACGCCCGATGGGATGAATAGGGTTGATGATGAATATCCACTTAGTACCACAGTCTGGCACCTATTATGAACATAGGATGTAAACCACCTAAAGAGGTTACCCCTTATACCTAGCAGTTGAAGTTTCTTTAATAGTACTGAGTGATCAATACGATCAAAGCATTTGCTGTAGTCAGTATAAATGACATCAACTTGCGAGGGTTCCGACATGGAACGTGAAAGGAATTCGGCGCAAAGCAAAAGGTTGGAGGTAGTAGACTACCCCTTAAAAAGCCATGCTGCTGTGGCGCGAGATCCTGTTTTATTGCAGAGTACAATTGAGTGTGCACAATTTTCTCTAAGACTTTAGCAAATAAGCATAACTTTGAGATAGGCCGATAATTTTCTATTTTATTTTTTGGAACTTTTTTATGAACGGGCGTGATAAAAGCTGCCTTCCAAATATTAGGCATAATTCCTTCCGAGAGTGAGCGACGATATAGCAGAGAGAGCGGGACAACTAAACTTTTTGCACATCGAACTATTAGAACTGCTGGGATATTATCAGGACCTGCTGATTTATTGAGGTCGAGAGTCTTGAATAGTTTTAGAACCTCATCTTCAAACACTTCAACCATGCCGATATCAGCAGACGACGTAGTAGGATATTGTATAGTGTCATTAGCGGTGAACTGCGGGTTAGAAGACGGTGAATGCAAAAAAGTAGAGTAGAAATATTCACCAAACATGTTACAAATATCACCTCCCTGATCATAAGAGCAGCCACCGTAATGCATAACAGAAGGGTAGGCATTTGATTGTTTCTTACTTTTTATGTAAGACCAGAATGCTCGTGGGTTTTTTCTGATAGAGCTCTCAATGTTATTAATGTACTCAGTATACATTTCCTTTTCCATAACTCGCGCTCTGTCCCTCAATATAATAAAAGAATCCCGATCGTAAGCATTACCGTACGTTTTGAATTTCTTGTGATATTTAGCCTTTTCCTTCAAAAGTTTAATAAGTGGAGCTCTGTACCATAATGGATATTTACGTTGCGGGATTGTAGTTTTAGAGGAGATGAAAGTATCACGTAAGCTATAAAGCTTTTTGTACATAACATCTAAAGCCTCATCCACAGTACCACAACCAAGTTCCGAATACCAATCCACAGCATCCAGCTCAGCACATATTGATTGGTAGTCACCATTGCGATAAAGATATATGGTATAGGGGAGTGGTTTAACGGTGTGAAGCTGAACATACTCTGCAGATATCACTATGGAGCGATGATGAGGATCTTCAGTCACCAGGGGTAAGTCGCAGGCACTAACGCTTACGTCATTATTAGACAAGACTAAATCAAGAAGTCGACCGTGACTGGTATTTACAAATGAATTATATTGAAGTAGGTTACACGTATTTAAGCTATCTATCAAGTTTATTTGATGTATTCCTTGTAGGTTACTTGGTGATAAAGAAACTCCATCATCACTAGTCCACGACACAGACGGCATGTTAAAATCACCCAAAACGATAATTTTGTCCAATGGGTTGTCTAAAACAATTTTAGTTAAATTATCCGAAAAATTAGATAGTTGGGACTGCATAGAGTACCCTAAGTTTTCATTACATATGTAAACAACACATAAATGCATCCTATAGGTACATCTGGGATTACGGTTATTTAAAGTTAAAGTTACCCACAGGTCTTCGGCTGAAGATGACCATTCACTCCGGCTCTCAGAGACAAGTTCACGACGCACCGCAATTAAAACTCCACCCCCTTTGTCCTGACCAGTAGCAATGTAATTACGGTCTCTCCTCCAAACTATATATCTATCGTCGAACAATTCATTATTATGCAGACTATCATTTAACCACGTCTCCGTAACGCAAATTATATCATATGTATTCAAACATATGTTTCTATGAAAAGTACTAGTTTTTGTACGGAGACCGCGAACATTCTGGTAGTACACACTAAGAGGAATCATTATTAACCGGCAATTTTGTTAGCGCTGGAATAAGTACAAGAGAAAAGAGTAAAATCATTAACTCAAAATAAAATACATTCATAATATCAATCTTATTAACGCGGACATTAAACATTAAAATAGTCGGAGCAAGTGCAGTAAAGTAATTAACGCAACAAAGTGTACAAAAGCTAAACAAAAAAAAAGACAATAAGATAATATGGACCACAAAAGAAACAATAGCTAATAGACAGTTCCCTTACCAATAAAGCGGGTAGCGGTAGGTGCATAGCACGATGACGCATAGCGGGCGCATTGAATAGGTGCGGACTGGTTTGCGAGTCAGAGCTCGCCAACACTTGGATGCAGATATTTTTACAAGTTAGTGTGAGTAGTAGGTTAGCAAACAATAAGCACATATTGTAGAGTATTACAACTTTTGAAGATCCGTTTCCGTCCGAATGACTATCACTGGTGTTGTAGGGGACTTTCGTATGCAGATCTTGCAGCCTTTCACCCATGTATAAGCAAACCCCCGGTCCTTCGCCAATGTTTTAGTTTTGTTGAGGAGTATCTTATTCTCGAGTGTCAAGTGATCATTGACGTATATCCTGGAACCACCCTTCAAACCCAGGTCTACAGGGGTGATGGTGCATTTTTTAGCCGCGGCGACGAAGTCGTCCTTAATATATCTACTGTGTACAGAAATGACGATCGCTTTATTCACCTTGTCATTGCGCATCGGTATCCTGGCAATGTAATTAATTTGCTCCTTAGGTATTGAGCATTTAATGTGAGATCCGATTTTCGAAATAACATCAAAGAGATTTTCTAAGTTCGAGACAGGGACGCCCTTAATTTCGATATTGTTAAGGCGCGAGCGCTGCTCATTCATTTTTAAATGACTCTCCAGGTTTTCCAGGCGCAACTTCAAATATTCGACGTCATTTTTAGTCTTTTGCAGACACTGAATGTCCTTCTCCAACTCCTGTATCTTATCGGATAATGCTCCGATTTTGCAGTCGACGAAATCAAGAGACTTTTTAATATCCGATATTTCAGGTTTGATACTTTTAAGCTCAATCAGTTCCGCTTTAATACTTTTTACACTTTCATTGAGTCCCGGGAGCACAGCTACTTGAATAGACAGGCGCTTGAGCTCAGCGAGCACGGCTTCCATGTCTGCTGGTGCCGGGGACTTCGCAGTAGAGTTCGATGCCGGTGGTGGAAGAGGGCTGCCCGTTCTGGAACTCTTGCAAGAAGTACACCTCCATGACGATTTCCGGTCTCCAAGGCGGCGATATCCAGTTTCCGTGACCCCAGCACAGGCGAAATCAAACTGTCCTAAGCAGATAGAGCACTGTGCTCCGTCTCTGAATTCTACCTCACATTTCTTACACTTGAACATTGTGTATGGTTCAGACACTGCGACCCGATGATAAACAGTTGACTATCTCTGGCGCAGGTAGCAAGTGCCAAACCGGTTGTGTATACGTGCGCACGGTCTGTCGTCCACAGACTGACTGACATTATAGGCTGGTGATGATGATGATGATGATTGGCAAAAACTATTAAGGCAAAACTTTAGATATCTTCTGTTTCTTTATTTTTGATCTCTAAAAGCCGTACCATTTATAAAATTAAAGGCTTTTAAAGAATAAAATCCTTTCCGGAATGTAAATCGTTTCAGGTTGGTTTATTTTCGTAAAAGGTTTTATTTGAAAAGTGAAAAGGGTCGGCCCATAAATACTCCCACAATTTTACTTGTGGGTGCAAATTAGGAGCTCTCTGTAAAACCAAAGACTTATACGGTGCTACTACATGTTTCAAACGTCGGGCCGTAAGCAGAAGAGCGATGTGACTAACTCTGTCAAGGCAACGTAGACGGAAGTTGCATTTAAAATTTTAAAAGAAATACAAAAACCTATCAGCGTCACCGATGGCGATAGACAATATCCGCAAGAAAAATACCTACCCTATAAGCCATCATTACTCGTGAAATATTACATATTTATACATAATATTCGCAACAAGGGGCTCGACAAGACAGCCAAATAGAATAAAACTACTAGTAGACAGCGGCTTGGTATAATATGTGGCAATAGATGTCAAATTATGTGTCGGATACAAGTCGGATACATACACGCACGTTTATTTTCCGGATCAACTGACATGTGGCAGGCAGTTGACATGGCAGCAGGAAAATGTTCAAAAAGGTGTAAAAAGTTTATAAAATGTAAATCGCTGTAAGTCTTCTATTTTGTTTAAGATTAAGTATTTATAATGGTTGTGGATATTGTTTTACTAGTAAAAATATAATTAAAACTTACAGGCAAAAATATCAAGTCAAATCCTTTTGTTCATTTTTTTTCTCTGAGTGACTCGGTTTTATGACATTTAATCGGAAACAGAAAATAATAGGTTTATTATTCATAAGCTTACATTATCCCCTTACGACAAAAAAAAACAAATACAAAAAGGTCCTATAAGTGTAATTAGACATTGGACCAGCGTGGTGGGACTTGGTCCGATTCCCCCCTACCCAACATGTACAGAAATAATCAACCGACGATGCCTAGGTCCATCTGGCTCAGGATGCGTGGAGAGACCAGGGGGAGGCCTTTGCCCAGCAGTGGGACACACCAGGGTTAATAACTAACTAACTAGTAAGTGAAGTAACTAACTACGGTAAGTGTAATAAATATAGCGGATTTTTTGTTGATGACTCCGAAAAAATCCGTATGTATAGTAGTGCGTAGTTCCTGTACCGTAATAGCGGTCAGCTGACGGAGGTCGACCCCCTGTCACGGCCATTGCTGGCAGGAAAAATGTAACGGCCAATATAATCCTCTGTGAAGGCATGGCCGAAATGTGAATTAATATGAGAGATATTTGTTATTGATTTTGTAAATAGCAGTTGTATCTAATAGCTTGTTTGCTAGTCGATGGGTTCGACTACTTATCCACCTTTTATCTAGTTTGTATCTAATGAATATTTTTAAACTTACGCGATCTGAACACATAATTATAAGTACTATTTTAATGAGTATTTATCGCGTATAGCTAATTTACAGTACTCCAGTACTCCAGTCATCAACCACGACAGAATGCAAACCTGTTGAAACGTCGAGAAAAAAAAAATTGATAAATGCGATAAATAAATAATACCCGTTAAAATAGTAATAATAATTTTGTATCTAATGTAAATACATAACAAGTGCCTACTTAAATCTTAATGACATGCTTGCTAGTTTTAAATAACAGAATAATGTCTTTTTCTGCAAACCTTTTTGTTATTGCTATGTAACAATTTAGGTCTGTAATAAAAGTTAAACAATAAGAGTCCGTTCAATATAAGAAACACGGGACCTTATATACAGCTGGCATGGCACACACAATCACTTCTTCCACAAGTGGACAATAAATTGAAGTGAAGTTTACTTGTCTAAGTGCTTTTTTTGTAAGCCTAAAGAAATAAAGTTATTTAATCGACCCGAAGACGACCTCTGTGGCGCGGTGGGCGAAGGTCCGCCTGCGGCGCAGGAGGTTGCGGGTTCGATTCCCGCCGCGGGACAAATATTTGTACGATCTTCAGATATTTGTTCAGGGCGTTCTGGTCGGTTTCTATGTATAATATAAAATATCTAAATATTATGTATTAATATTGTATTATGTATATCAGTATAACACAAGCTCTACTTAGCTTGGGGCTAGATGATGCTGTGTGGATTGTCCGGCATTATTTATTTATTTATTTATCTGAATCATAAAGTATGGTTAAGTAACTACTTGAATAAAAACGCAAAAGAGACATAAGTCTACAAAAAGATCTAGAAAATTACTTTAACCGGTCCGGTGGAAAAAAAAATTGAAAACAATATCATATAACAAACTTTCTTTATCAAACCTTTCTCAACTCGCCTCATCTAAAGTATTCCTAGCACATTTGATATTTGAATTTGACGTATCTTTTTGTACACGTACATATATTGTTCTTAAACTATTTTGGAATAAGTGTTGGTATAGTTTGGTTTCATACCTTTTATAAAAGAAAGTTTACGAATTCTCTTTCTACCTCTACACCAAATTGTATATAATATGGTTGTGTTTTCAAAGTTCTTAAATATTTTGAAAGATAGTTAGAAAAGTAGTTCAAATTGAAATTATTATCCGACAATAATTTCAGTAATCATATTAGTATTATTAAATAGAATATTTTAATTATTGCTACAGATCCATATCATGATACGTCCAGACTTATACCTACTATGTATTTATTTGTATTAGTAGGCACAGCAGGATGGGTATACATATGATTTAATAAATTTATAATTTAGACTAGCGGTCCGCCCCGGCTTCGCACGGGTATTTAACAAAAATTTAATTTTTTATACGAATCTCTGAGTTTTATGAAAATATTCTATAGCCTATGGTTCATAAGGGAAAATTATGGATTCTAATGTTGAAATAATTTTTCAAATCGGTCTAGCACTTTTGGAGCATATTCAATATAAACAAACAAACAATCAAATTTTTCCTCTTTATAATTATTAGTATAGATATAGATATGAACAACTTAAACTACGAACTACATTGTTTTACAGATTACATTACATTTGTTTTATGTTTTTACAAAAGGATCTGACGAAAGCATAAGATAATATATTTTTATACTATACGTACTTTTGCGAACCGAAGTTGAACTTCAAGTTCGTTCTTACGAGTTTTCTAAGCTCTTATGCAAAGTTTCTAGAAGTACCGGTATAAATCCTCAAATGGCCACCTTTTCTTTTACGATGCGGTACACTCACGGTGCATAAATATAAAACAACCGTAAACGCAATCACAGGCTACGTTGTTAATAAACCAAGATAAATCAAGACTTGAGAACGTATTTTGCCAGTATCCAATAAAATGTACATAATGCGAAACACACCCTACTCACACCTCCATTACTATGGAGTTGGCCGGCGGCGGTCGCGGTTTAAGAATAGAAATCCTCCAACTAAGTCGTTGGATGTCGTAAGAGTTGACTTTGGGACCAGAGGAAAGGCATCTGCTTCTCTCTGTGTATATTTATCAATTTAATACTGGGATCAGCAATCTGCCTACCATGTTTGTAGGTTATGGCATAACGCCTTGTTTGTGAGAGGTATGTGCAGCTGTGGACTCGGATGAGTACACCTGAGTGTATGTATGGAACAATCAATAAATGATTTTAATGTTGTTACAATATTTCGGTTACTAATAAAATATCGATTACCTTCTAGATCGATTCCATATTATGTTACAAGGGCCAACTTCTGCCGCGATACTGATTAAAAATCTTGAAGTCGATGATGTCCTGCGTCCCACTAAAGTTCAAAGTCAAGTTTTGTCAAGTCCAAAGACTAAGTTCCAATTGATATTCCGAGAATAAATAAAAAAAAAAGATTCGAGACTTTATTTTAATAGCATTTATTGACTGTTTGTGCTGAAGTTTATATTCAGACTGGTATTTCATTTCGAAATTCGAATATCGGCTTAACGACATTTTAAATAATTACACACGATAGAACGCCTTCCTAGTCCTTACATGTTAACCGTACTAACATGTAAGGACTACTGGATTTCCTTGTTTATCAGTAAGTAACTAAAATCGTGTGAACATCCGTCGTAATATGTGCGCTCAGAGGGTAAGTGGGGATATTTTAGTATCTCATTGTGTCAATTTTTCATGCATTTCAGCCAGGTATCGGTATACCTACCTTCTAAGTTTTATGTATTTTCTGTGGATGGTGGGCAATATTGTTCGTACCTACGTAGGTACTGTATCGTGGTTAGACCCAAAAAAAATCATCAAAACGTGAAAACTCGCACAATAAAGTCATACCTAGAGTCCCCAACACTAAAGTTGTAAGCGTGCGTGCACATATAGATGAATTATTATGTAGTGCTGATTATGATTCCCCTCACGTCGACTGCGGTCTCTAGGAAACGCGGAAAATTTTATATTTCTTTAAACCTACATATTTCACTATGTGTCTATCCTATGGAATTATCAGAATTTAAAAGAAATTTTGGTTTTCAGTGTTTATACTTTGGTTACTTAATTGAAGTTGGTTTTAGACAGCTGAAGAACATTTTGTGGACATATTTTTACATTTCTTTCAGCAGAAAATTTAGATTAATTTTCACATTTGGTAATCAATTATCCGTCAAGACAAAGTACCACCATTCTGTGCAAACACATATTAAGCAGGTCACAAAAAAATATTCATTTTATCAATTCCATGGTTGTCTTCCCTTTAAAGCCTTTCAGCCAAAAAGTCCATTCAATAAACTAAGCGTTTCTAGTTTGGACCCAAATGCCAACGCGAGTGACACTATCCCAAATGGCAAACTGTCATCGCGTATAGCCCATGACGCACAGCTCACAGACGACAGCTGGGAAACACTCCGTCCGAAAATAACGATGAATATTTATCAGACAGCTCCTCAGATGCCTGGAACCAAATGTACCAAATATGTGCTGTTCGAAAAAATCCCAATAAATAGTCTTGAATAATATTATGGAAATAGTGAAATAGGTTAACGTGAACAATCAATCCCAATTCCACAATACAGCTTTTCATGACCACCCTGTGGCTATGCATTCCCACTAGTAAATATTTGATTTAAGCTGCAACCGAACATTTTACGCGTCGCTGTTTTTCAAAACGGAATAGCTAAGTCGGGGTTGCAGGTGGCCAGTATTTTTTTTCTATACATTTTTACTTGATCCGAATATTTGCGGTGTTACGGGTTAGTTGGTAAGTTGCTTATTACCTCACTGGTGAAGGGGCTAGGTGCTTTACAAGACATGTAATTATCGAACGTAGCACGTAGGTATGCTAAGTTCGATAACTATGCACATGTCTCGGGTACAGCTTTTAGTACAATATGTACTCGCGCAGAGTCATTATTTAAACTAGAGCTGTTCCTTTATTTGCGTGTTTTACTTACAACAAAGTTTAACATTAAATCCGATTTCGTCAAAATAGCAACAATATTATTTTATTTTGGAACTTATCACTTTTATCTGCATTTTAATATTATTAATATTGAGATAGATGAAGGTGAAGAGATACACTACTAACGCTACAACTGGTATATTCGTAGTCTAGTCTCCAGTATGTGTAAGAGTCCAAATTATATTCAACTCAGACATGTTATAGGTATCTCTATTTTATCATTAGCAACTTTTACAATTCCTGCTTTGCGTCCTATATAAAAGCTCTAGTGCGAGTACTGCCGGCTGCAACGTTCTATTATTTCGCTAACTGCCTAGCTGCCTTATTTGCCGCTTTCTTCTCCATCAATGAATATTAGCGAGTAGCTTTTGTTTCTCTTTCTTCAATTTCCGACTACAGAGTTTTCTTAAAAGACTTACACTTTACTGATTCTTTTGTCTCTAAATAAATACTATCGTCGAAAGTACTTCATCATCATCATCACCAGCCTATAATAGTCCACTGCTGGACATAGGCCTCCCCTAATGAGTGCCATAGATGGCATTATCATTTGGGGGTTAATGCCAATAATCCCCACGCTGGGCATGCGGGTTGGGGATCGCAGTTCGGTGGAGTTATTCTGCAGAGGGCGCTGGCTGCCCGCCCTCCTTAGTCGCCTCTTACGACACCCACGGGAAGAGATGGGGTGGTGAAATTCTATGCCGGCACCACACGGCAAAGTACTTATTTATTGACAAATATATTAAGGCTACTTAATATATACAATAAAACCTTACAAAATGTATACAAAATAATCATTTCAACATAAATTAGGACAATGAATTTATGAATATAACAGAAAGTAAATAAAATAATAAATTCGATGTAACTAGCTGTTGCAAAACACAGAAGCAAAACTAGCAACTGCTAAATCATTAAATTCATTACACAAGCGGAAATGAAAATGAAAATCTATGACCACATCTGTGTGGTCATAGATTTTCATTTTTATTCGGTACTGTTATTTGGTACCTACTCGTATACCCCACAACCCACGCAAAACATTTGAGTCTAGGGGAGTTAGGTATATGTATATACACAATTTTAATGTTTAGCCAACAGTCTCGTACAATTTTGGCTATTAGGTATTTATCTTTATTTTACCCACCATGGGTTGGTACATAAATTACAGAACAGAATCAATCACAGCCAGAAACAATTTACAAAGATAAAATTGTTTAAAATAAATACAAGCAAACCATAAAACCACAGCTGCCGTCAGTCCGTTTACAACGACCATAATCGCTATGAAATTCAATTTTTTGAATGCAAATGAATTCTATTTCCATTTGCACACAACAGACACAATTATTTATCAGTATATTTAAAATAAATAAATCGTGGTCAGCCACGTTATTGTTTATATTGTCATCCTGTTTTACCCAAACTATCATAAATTACACACTTTAATCACACCGTTGAAACTTCCAGCGTATAAAGAAATAAGATGTAGAAATTTAAATGACTTAAACTTACCTGAAGCCATTTTATCCTCGTTATGTTCTCGTCAGTGACAGTTAGAGCCCGTCTCTCCCCCAACTTGTACGATTCATCATAGTACATGTACTCGGTGAAGGTTAGCCCACTGGTGGTGTACTGTTGGGTGAAATATATCGATATGGTTCCGTTCACTATATTATCGTGTTCGATGATCCACTTGCACTTTATGGGGACGGGGAAGGCGTTGGGGAAGTTGGGGGTCTGTATGACCCCGACGGGGCCCCGGAGGCGGCCCCCGCAGGGCTGCGGGCCCTGGTGCTCCCTGTCTCCGGAGCGCACGTAGCCGACGGCTATGGTGATGAGTGTGATGCTGAGTAGGCGATGCATCGTTAGCCTGAAACAAGAAAACTTCATGTTATTTTTTATCACCAAATGCATGAACATTCTTTGATTGACTATTTCAATAAACCTATCGAAAACATAAGTATTACAGGTAAAGCTTTGAATATATAATTGAATAAATAAAGCTGAAGGAAAATTTGATTGAGTAACATTTAATCAGTTGTCCACATATTTGTCTTTTTTTTTTTAGAAAAGTCTATTCACTCTACCAGACAAACTCGCAAAATTTCACTTTTTATACTAGCTGAGCATGAAATTCCTATCCAATACAGCGGAAATTGAAGCTCCGCAAATAATATCACTTTTTATGATGTTATCAGATATAGATGAAGTGGGCGCGGGATGTCCGATAAAGATAAAGATACATTTATTTAGCTCCACAACTTTTCTTGTGACATAAATAAAGACATAAATAAAGATAGACAAAGTATGGCAAATGTGATGCTACGATGTTATTGGCTGGAAAGATTAGTACCGTCTCTGTACTACGATATTGTATTGTCTGTATGTAGCAAGTTCACCAATTAACTTATTTCATCGTATATTTTGAAAAGACCTTGTGATACATTTATTGCCGCTGGTAAAATAAAATATTTATTAATATATATTTTTTACCACATAGACTTTTTCATTACCAAAGGCTATGAACTACATATTTTATGTTGTATCAAATAAATGTTTGTCTTTTTAATTCTATAAATTTTATTTGGAATTCAAAACTGACTAATTTCAGTTAAACTAGCGTAAAATTATAAGATCTTTATTTTTCATACATCATACAAAAATGTAAATGATACAGGTTCTTCAATCAAATGATCATCATTTGATTGAATTGAATTTCCGAATAAAAGCGCTGGCTCCAAAAAACAGTCCCTGTTAGTGATAACTATATATTTATAAACACAAGTTCTTCCGTTATGGTTAAAACACAAGAATGGAACACAAGAACATCTCTCCACGACGTATTTGTCAGAACACCTCTGTTATTGATGCTCCACATTTGTCCGTAAAAAGTATCACTTACAGGCTCTGTTTTTTATGCCGGCCCTTTTGCTCGGGAATTTAATTTTGTAACTTGTATTTTTATCTATCTTATAATTTTTTTTCATAACTAGATAAAGCGAACAAGTGTGAATATTACATAATGTAATGTAATAATGTTTTATTCAATTATAAAGATACACAGTCTTAATAATAGTTATAGTATTTGAGTAGCACACGTTCAGTTAGGCAACGACGCCGACGCGACGTTAGTGATCACCATACAACATCATTAAGCTCCTAATATTCAAGCTTCGCGTAGTTTGGAATCAAAATCAAGCCTATGAGGAGATTTATTTACTATTACCTAATTAAACAAGATCCGGTAAGTGCGAGTGACTCGTGCTCACGAAGAAAAAGTACGATGATAATGAGACAAAAACCTTACCAAGCTTTCGTCTACGAGACATTACTTTAGTTTTTCATTTGCTCTTTTGTTCTTTCCACTGCAAGCTCTAACTGGAAGTAATCGTGCCAGTGAGTAAACATAATTGCGCATCGAGTACGTACCCAGTGATTGCTTGGATGTTTTATTTTTTATTCAAAAACATATAATTCTAAAACTTTTTAGAAAAAGTCTTATAAAGGTTTAATAATTTCCGAACATAAAAATGCTCACCTAGATCCAACCGAAATTATCGGTTTCAAATTTAATTGCAAATTATTATATATGTAGAAATACTAATTCCTTTGTAAATCATTGTTTAACTTCACCAAATCAATCACCAACAGATTGAAGAGATTTTAAATCTGTAAAAGTACCGCTTTTGTACCTCCTAAATATGTGATTTTCTAACTAACTAGAGTAATGTTCCTGAATAATGTGGTGAAGTTTCTAATTTAAGCTCAATTTTATGTCGGCAGAAACCACGTACGACGGTGGTAACCCAAAGTTAATTGGATATTCAGCTCCATTTAGGAGCTGAATATCCAACATCGTACTTTCTCCAATTAATTATCTCACTATTCATTTCAACTATGTCTTATCTATAGGATGGAAAAAGAACCAGCTTTTAGTTAATGTTTGCCCGCTTTGTCCCAAGGTTGTCGTTAAAGCCGCCTTTTGTACTGTTATTATTTTTATTTCTATAAGTACCAATATTTTTTTTATTTAATATGTAATTTCAATCCATTCTTAAAACACACAAGGGTACACTTCCAATTGGTATTGATATGGATCAGTTGAACTACCTGTAGTTTTTTCGCAACAGTTTGCAGTTAGCTCAATTGTAAATACTAGATTTTTATTTTTATTTAATTAGATAATTGTAATTTTTTGTTAAAAAAAGGCTTTTTGCCCATTAAAAAAATCTTAAAACCCAATAAAAATTTAACTAACAAGGCTTGTCAAGCAAAAATTTTTTTTTGTGGTATGCAAAGATCAAAAGATACATGAAAACTTTTACCAATTTTTTAAAAGCTTTCTTAGGTCGAATGATTTGTGTAACTTAAAAAGAGCGTTTCGACTTCTATCAACTCGCATGTTATCGTTTCAGAAAAAGTTTAAACAAGTAATGAAAAAAGTAGGAATGTCACAACTTATAACGGAAATTAACTGATACCGTAGAGTTGTAATATGAAACCATTTCGGAGGAATTTAATTAAGAATAATTGATATCTTTCATGTTTATTGCCGAGCGTTGCCTCAGGAATTCAACCAACGAGATATTTCAGCTTTCAAAACGGTTATGACGTCAGAAACAGGTGCAATGAGCATTTCAGTGTTTAGGCAGTATCTATGTGGAACTACCTGTATGTAATTAACGTACTATGTAAACTACAGCTATAAAAATAATAATACTAGAGTAACCACTATAGTATACATACATTTTATTAATATATCACTCATCTTTAAAGGCGAAAGTTTGTATAGGTGTTTGGTAAACCACCTAAAGCTTACTTAAAATGCATACTTAACAAATAAAATCTGCAATTCTGCATTCTTTTACCATTAGAACGATAAATATATGCTATATATTATTTAAAAAAAGTTAGGGATTCGTTTTTAAATTTCAATAATGTTACGTGTGTGTGTGTGTAAAAACTTTTGAAATTTTGTTAAATTTCCGGGGAAATTTTGTTAAATACCTAATATTAATAAGCCGGGGCGGACTGCTAGTCTTATGATTAAAAGGCATATATTTGTATGTATCATTGATAAAGCTAACTGCTCATTAAGTCTGCGTCATATTAAAATTATTATATTTAAAACGACCTTCTTGTACGAGCTAACTTTATTAATAAAGATATTTTCTCTCAAGTATCAAAGTGTTTCGATACACATCCATAATTTCACTGTCATGTTTTTGTTAGATAACAGAAGTTAGACAAAGTGCTTTGTACTTTGAAAGAGATGTCATATTATATTTTATGTTTCAAAGACGTAACTGAAAGTGAGTTGCGATAACAATAAAATAAAATGTGTATTAATGTTACGCTCTATGAGATTTCATATGAATGGGTACTGTGTTTATATTTGCATGACCTTTAAAAATATAGCTTTCGTTTGAACCCTTTGAGTAGGGAAATCTAATAACGGTTTTCCTTTGAAGAAATTCTGAACTTTAGGTTTCTATCAGTGTGAGCGGACGAACCTCACTTAATTTCACCGAACTGAAAATGTTTTCTTTGTTTTTGTGGAACAAATGTTTTTCGCTGCCTGTTTTCTGTTATTCCGTCAATTAAAACATGGGTCTTTTAAAGAAAAGAGTGAATAGCTGTCTTCTAGATCTTTAGATAAACCTGAAAGAGACTGGGGTCTATTATTTATTTTATTACTATTTCAGCGTCTGTGCTGTCTTTTCTGTCCGTCTGTTCTGTACCAAAATTTTTACGTCACTGTGTTCAAGTATATTTTATGGTTTTTTTAAGGGCAAAAAGCCTTTATTAACAAATAAAAATACAATGTACAAATACTAAATAAAAACTAGTATTTACAATTGAAACAATTGAGCTAACTGCAGACTGTTGCGAAAAAACTACAGGTAGATCAACTGATCTGATTTTGTAGTTGTGCTCGGAAATGAATTTGTGAGTCATTTGGAAGCCACGAACACCACAAAAAACATAAAGCTATTTACTGGGTAAAAAGCCTCGAGAAAGTGGAAACACAGTTTAATTTATAAGAAACCTAAATAAACTTTTTATTTACTACAATATTTTATTAGCCTTTTAGGTGAAGCATTTTCTACGTTATGAATAAACTGTTTCATTGTGTTGCAACCGTTTCACACGACTCTTCTCAAAGAGACTAGTGAAGTCTCTTTTTATGAATACAGAATGCTTTAGTTTTATTTGTGTCGATAAATGGAAGGGATGGGTCGGTTCTTACTGAAAGGAAACATTTGGAAAACAAACGTTAATTAATCAGGAAGAGTCGGGTAAAGTGGAATCGGGTAGGGTAGTCAGTATGGGTATTATACGAAGGTCATTTGAATGGTGATCACCGAACTCATCCTGATCAATACTTCTTATTTGGTATCTTCACTTAAAGTTAACGATGTTTTGGTTAATAAGTTGAATAATAAACTTCAAGTTTGAGTTTAAGCGTTAAATTGACACTACATTAATCTAAACGAAGGTATGAGAACTGCTAATCTTTGTTATGCCTACCTACGCTTAGTGAAATCAGATCCAAGTGACATTGTATCTTAGTTCCTCTTCTTATTTCAATGTTTAAAATACCCAACATTACGCTTCAACTTGTTTCTCCAAACTTTCGGGACTCCAGCCCCTAGATTGTACAATTATTTATAGACAACGACAGAAAAGTTTGGGTCTACATTACCCCATTTAATAGGTACGAGTTCGCTATAATTGGCATAAAATATGACAAACGATTTTGGAATACAATCAGATATCAGATGATAAAATATTGTTTTGCATAACAAATCTTTTAAACAAATAGATGTTGCACACTTAATTCTGGGAGAGTAGCATTTTAATTAATACTTATGTAGCTTACGAAAAAACCTTAAAAGGGTAATGAGATGCTCAATAGGTAAATTTCATGTAAAATTAGATTTATTTGCACCATGGTCTTAGTTGATACGAAAGTACGTAGCTATTTTTCCGATAGATATAATCAAACTGTTTATCAAAAACATTAATCCGATCCGGTACCTATACAAAGTATACTTTGCATACATTAATGTTAAAAAGTTGTGAAAATTTGATCCAGCTGCATAGAATCCCTTGGGAACATCCCTTGCTCAAGTAATGGATCACTAGGATCCCCGTGTACGAGATAGGAATGGACGCGATCGGGTTAGCTTTACACTTGACAGCATATCTATTAGTTCCCATCTACCTTTTTCAATTGTTATATTGCAGAGATAGAGGTTAGGGACGAAAAAACGCTGCAGGGTTTCCTAGTGATTGAATTATTTTTCTTTCTAAATTCTAGGTTTGCTTTTTTGACTGAAAAATTGTTCTACCACAACACTGGACATTTTTTTTATGTAATTACGCCTTGACTAATCTGCTACGTTCTAACCCTTTTTCATTTTGTATTTATTTGGCAGTCCTAGATAGATGTATGATTTGGTTATTTCCCTAATGTCTTGAAAAAAACCTTACAAGAGTTAACCAAGCCTCTGCTGTCCGCTCAACTGGCTGACTGATAATTGCACTTCTAGATTCTATTGCTCTATCTTTTATGGCTCTCTCTTGGCTCTATATCTTATAAAACAGCTTTGTTTTCAATACTCTGTTTGTATTTCTTACTAACTTAACAATGCGTGCTTTACTATTTTGTTAATTGGTTTAAAACTCATGACCGAAACCATTGTGTTCCAATCTCTCTCTATCAAAACCATTGACCAAAAAGCAACAAAAGTTCAAGTATAATATTTCCCTCCCATCGCATATAATGCTCATGGCTACTCTCCTTGGGGGAAAGTTTCAATAAAAGTTCCACCATACCGTCCGCTTGGTTAAACCGTTCACAGATAGCCTTTGTGCTGCGCACCGCGTGCACACGGGACCCACAGGAATGCTCGTCTGGACACAAAGAGAATATTCCTGGATCAATATTAGTATTACTAACATACATGCTTACGCTATTAATTGGGCTTTCTCGTATCTTTGAGTATTACGAGGAATGGGTAAATATTATGTAGAGTCGCCATTTTTGAGCATGACGTTGTTGTAGTATTTCTTTATTGGACTGGTAACTGACAGTAGCATAATGTTACCGATCGAACAAAACGTTCTATTTTTAATACCTTAGCCCTATTTTTGATAGTATTTTCGATGATGCAACTATTAATTTTGAAAACATTGCCCTAAAGCTAAACACTATACCCGAGTGCGAACGACGTGCTTCAGCGAGTATTGTTCACTGCATTTGGTGCGGTGCGATTTGAACGTAGCTTTTACGGTACTAAAAACTATTAATAATTAAATTTTCAAGCTTGTTTATCGGTTGAGTGTGATTGAATGAGATTTTAAGAAAAGAAGGTTTTTTCGGATCTTTATTTCAATATTTTTAATCCAGTGTTAAAAGACAATCTCTAGCTTTTATAGTTTTTCAATCTTAGGTCACCTACACATAGTCTTAATGCAGTTTGGATGCAGTTAGTTCACAAATTTGATTACTATTAGGAAATAAAATATTATTCCGTTCCCATAATATACGAAAAAAATATATGAACATTTTCCAAACTTCAAAATACTTATTTTAGAAAATCAGTATGACTATCGAAATAACATGATATGAATATGAGGATGAAGATGATGAATATGGTGATAATGAAATATTTAAATCCAATTTCCCGCCTGTCAACTGAACCGTGTTCATGAATTTTCCACTAATTACAAGCACATTAAGTTGAGATCAATAGTTGAAGCAATGGCTTCACAGAGCGATAGCATTCAATTTATCCTCTTATCCATAATTTCCGAAGAAACGATTAGTAAATAATCGACATTTCGTCGATTATTTACTAATCACTATTTCTGAATATAATTATCTGCCATAATCAAAGGAGTAACCAAAATAAACCACGAGTAAAATAACATTGGAGAATTCTTTACACGATTTGCACCTTCTCTGTGCCCTTAGCGCACATACATATAACAAAAAAAGCAGCGGCTCGCACCGCTGAGGTATATAAGCTGCTATATAATAAGGTAAGAATACATACATACAACCTCAAAGTTAC
Source organism: Eupithecia pulchellata (assembly GCA_963931895.1). NCBI lineage: Eukaryota > Metazoa > Arthropoda > Insecta > Lepidoptera > Geometridae > Eupithecia > Eupithecia pulchellata. Next base: position 9,056,754 of record OZ007537.1, on the reverse strand, counting down.
ATTAGGCACACAAAATGTAAGCGTTTAAGAACCAATTTCGCTGTAGACATGGGTTTCGCCGATTCCGCAGCTCGGTAATAAAAACGAGGAATAGATCCATAAAAAACTATTTATAACGCCACCCGTCGCACAACTTGGAAATTTTTATCAGAAAAACGTGCTGAAGTGGGCAACCTAGGGGAGCACGTTGCGGGACTTCCGGCGGACTGGCTCGTCATCCCGCAGTTAACTGCATACATTAATTCACGTTGGATCTGCGTGTGCGGTGTAAAACGCATCTAGTTCGATTGTGTGGGTAGTACAAAATGATCAAATAAGTATACCTAGTAGCGTGATCGTAAACATAATTTTATATTGCCTATACCTAGATAAAAAGAATGGTTTGTCAAATTTACTAAAGAAATATAAATGATGCAAATCCTGCGCTAATTATATACATTGTCGAACGTACTTTAGGAACTTCAAGTTAAAAAGATCCCATCACTCTACGCTGGAAAATATTAACTACACGGATTATCTTCTAATGCGATTTCTAATGGGGCAGAAGTGCGCGAAGACCTCGGTTATTCATATCCGACTACAGGGCTACATGTGTGTGGTGCGTCTATACAAATTTATGTAAAAGTGTGTTAAGTAATTGTCGGTGGCCCGTTTGTGGCGAGACTAAATGGTAAATCGTCTGGGCTGTTGTTATCTTAACGTTTCGCTGATGGATATCGAGGTAAAGTTTTTACGATCTTCTTTTCTCAACAAAGATTGTACCAAGTTGCGTAACGCTGTCCGGCGTTCCGGAATAGAATCACAACCACGTCAACATAGTACGAGTAACAACATAGTAATGTTTCACATTGGTTCCCCTAAACTTCGCAAGGGCACTTCTTTCCTTCAAACAGTTCTCTTAACTTTTTATTTTTGGAAGTTTCTATTCATTATTGCATTTGATAGCTGTGTGATGAGATAAGCTGTGGACATAACCGTGATCACTTCACAAAAGTGATTTGTGAAGTGATCATAATATAGCAGATTTAGTAAAGCTTGCATAAATTTTGGAGTTATAAACTTGACATGCCCTTAATTATATAAATCTGAACACAATTTAGTGTTATTTATGTTGGTGATCAACAAATAAATATTATGCCTACATACATTTCAATATCTGTCGAAGAAAGTTCACTTCATTTAGTTATAATTTGAACCATTAAATTGGTAGAATTGATTAAAATAACGACTTGGTGTAAGTTTTACATAACTTGATCCATCCTACTTATTGATACATAGTATGATATTATGTGGATCTTATAAGCATTAAAAAAATTTGGTTACATTATTATTTGCGAAATCTCAGTAATTATTGTTTCTTAGTGTCAAGTGTAAATAAATATGTTCCTACATCTAAATTACGAATATTCACTAACATTAAGTTGTTACGAGAACTGCCTCTTCTCGCCATGACAAACAAGATATATTGACACGATATTTACATTGAATTTTGCCATATTGCCTTCCTGAGATTAGGTACATTAGGCAGAGCGATTCGGAAAAAGAAGCATGCACCATTACGCGTTCTCAACGCTGGAAACGTTAACGTCGCGCTACAGCAATACTAAGCTACAGTATTGCTGCTGCCAACCGGATCAACAAGTAAAGAAGCAAAATTTGCAAAAACTAAATAAATAAAAAAGTTTTCTCTCGTGTTTTTACGATGCCCCTTAGATCTAAATCTGATCACTGATCAGGCATATAAAAGCTATGATGGAGTAAAGTAACTCGCATGTATGAACATTACAGTATTCGTGTCGAGTCGTAGTCGTGTAAAAACAGTTCATATCTGTATGCTAGTGATATTCTGTGAAAATATATAAATAACAAGATAGATCTTTGAACACCAAAGCTAAGTCAGCCACCCGCATCATATGTACATCATAATGTACATATACCTCTACATACATATGATGCGGGTGGCTGACTTAGCTATAAATCACTGTCTGTGTGAGTATAGTGTGAGCAGCTTTTGGCTCCATTTTGTTCGAAAAAATTTCCTCGTATGGAATATTATTTATTGGTAGAAATAACAATATGTTTAATGTTCAAACAATTTTACGATATTTCTTCTTCGACTTACTTTGTTGTCAAGTTGGGCTCGAATGTCGTCCGTTCAGTCCCAACTAGCTACATTAACATAACTACATAATGTAGTTATGTTATTTAGCTTTGGTGTTCAAAGATCTATCTGGTTATGAAAGGATTTCCGCAGCCTTATTGTCTAACCTGAAATCCATTACCAGTGAACTTCAAAAGGACGAACTTCGTATTGCACAATACGACAGTTTCAATCGAAGTCCAGGCTAGGTTTGAAATGCTAAACTGAAGCCGATTACGATTACCAGTTGAGTTAGACAATAGAGCCGTAGGCCTGATTATTATATTATAAGTGAATTCTACCCAACTGAGCCAACTGATCCGATAAGCACTGCTGCATTTTCTTCTATTAAATATTCAATGCTGGGAAAACCTGCGCAACCATAACACCGAGTGTGGAAAAATTGGTAACTCTCGTTTGAAGGCTTTGTGCATAGCAAAGCAGAAAGTGATTGGAGCCGTAGGTATTGGCTGGCTCTATTGATTAGCTTTGGAATATTTATTTAGGGCTTGACTTAACTAATGATAAAATTTAAAAAACTTTTTAAAACATTTCTTGTTCGTTCTTCTTCTTTCTTTACCGAGATCGTAAGGAGTATAAATTCATTGCTAGAGGTTAACCACCTCAATGAAACTAAAACTCACTACTACATTATGGCTGAAAACAAAATTAACCAGAGACTAATTTATAAACTATCCAATCCTTGATTACCTACCCATTAAAATACACAGGATTCAGCAAATAAATCAGAGGTACGAAATCACTGGACTCGGGATAATTCCGTCAAAATGGTTCTGCTAATTATGCACGGCGCAAGATGCAAGACGACGGAAATTCTAGGTTTTGTACGAAATACACACAGGTGGCTTGATATTGCAAGAAAGACTGATTTACACGCTGCTAATTTTATTTTATCAGCAATTTTAGTACTAACGAAGTTAATTACATCTTTTAGATTTTTTGCTACCTTATCAGTTATTACCTATCCTGAGCCTACCAATAATGTAAAGAGAACATCATTTGAGTAGTTTCTAAAAAAAAACAAGTAATAGAACCTTACTGCTGTAGTACTTACTTAAGGAGGCTACGCCGTAGACGTTGCTACGCTAGTGGCAGCTACGACCCACGGACCTGCTGGGTTGTCCCAGTGGGCGGAGAGGTGATACTCCGACGTGGCGCGTCCCCAGGTTGCGGATAGGGGATACTGGCTTGCCGATAGCTTTCTTAGGGAAGTTATCGGCAGGCCAGCGCGGACAGAACACCATGGTGGGTTTAAGGGATAAACATCTTCACGCGTCTCTCTGACTTATCAGAAAGAGCAGTGAATGATGTTCGGCAGAGGTGGGAAAAAAAAAAGAAAAGAGCAGGAGGCAGGCTAATTATAGACGCCAATGACGGTACCAAATCCCAAAATAATGGTCTTGGCGCCCGCCGAGGGGAGTATTGCGTGCGTGAATCCGAACTTGCGTTCTGCTCACGGTCGCTCTGTACACTTGCACTTCTGTAGGTGTCCGGAGCGATGATGGGCGTGATCGCTGGTCCGGGTTCACGCTCGGAGTATGGTCGGTGGGAAACCGGCCGCTAGGGCGCCACTCCAAGGACCTAACCTTGTTAAAAAATTGGAATAATAAAAATGGAAAAGGACAATTGTGAAACGACTACCCAGGGAGGTTCCGACGGCGCTGCCGTTGGGGAATCCTCCCGTGCTTCGGCACGCAGTCCCCAATCGTATTCTGGGGGGGACGTCAATTGCCACGGGAGCACAAGCTCCGTTGTTAGTGATAGGAGAAGAAAAACAAATAGTTTGAGGACAGGGGAGAGCGGTTCGCGTCAGAGTCTGATGGACTTAATGCTGTCAGATTCTGACACGAGTCAAAACTCAGCTTCTGTTCCGACCCGTAAGCGGGTTTATAGTGGCTCAGACAGTATCTCAAGGAAGATATCAAGTGCTCATCGAGGTCGCGGTGGACGAAAATCGGCATTAGGGACTCAACCTAGCACTTGTACTGAGCACACTGCTAAAGATTATGAGAATAACGGTGTGGAGACCTACCGTTTAATTCTGGACGATGATGTCGCTCAAGCGGAAAAAAGAAAGTCGGGGAGGAAAACATACTCCCGCTTATGTGGCGATGATTATAGCGCGGAAGACTTGTGGAGACGTGCCTTGGATGAGGTCGAAGTAATCCAAGAGCAGTCTCGCAAGTCAAAGAACTTGAACGGCCAGGTGAAAGGTGTTATCAACCAATCACTGGTAACGATGCGAGATGTCATCGAAAGCTTGAAAATGCGAACTGTCGATGAAGAGACCAGGCGTCTCAGGGCAGATAACGAGCGGCTCAGTCGAGAGCTGGCTAACCTACGTTCAGATCTATGTGCCCTTCGAAGGGACTATGAGGAACGTAACATGCGTGCTAAAGCCGTACCAACTCCACCTGAAGCTCCTCTATCACCGTCGGAAGTAAACGTGGAAGAAATAATACGCCGAGTCACTATCTCCATCGGAGATATGGTCAATGCTCGCATAGCTAACCTCGAGGATCGCTTATTGCCTGAAAAAACGCTGCGCCCACCACTAGCAGTGGACGCAAGGAAGAAATCATCCACCGCTGTAACACATTCGGCCGGCCTTAATCCAAAGTTCACAAACCCAATTGTGAAGTCAAAAGCGGTGGCTCGCAAAGCAGCGGGTCCACCAGCAAATGAAGCACTTGCTGTTGCAAGTCATGGCGGAACACGAGTTGTCGAAGATGAAGGATGGGCAACTGTGACTAAGAAGGGCCGCAAGAAGAAGCCAGATGCTTCTGCTATTCTTTCTGCGGTTGATGCTCAGCCCAAGAAAGCGACAACGGCTTCTCACAAAAAGCGTAAAAAGATTACGCTTCCGCGTTCAGCGGCAGTGGTAATAACCCTTACACAAGAGGCTGTGGAGAAGGGTATTACCTACACGGAGGTCCTTACTAAAGCTAAGACCTCTATTAACTTAGCCGAGTTGGGTATTGACGGTGTCCGGTCTAGGGTGACCGCTACTGGAGCCAGAATGTTAGAACTCCCAGGAACTGATAGTGGTACGAAAGCGGACCTTCTAGCGGAGAGACTACAGTCAACTCTTCATGAAGTTGCTCGAATTGGTCGCCCCGTAAATTGTGTGGATTTACGAATCCATGGCCTGGATGATTCCATAAATAAGGAAGATGTTGTGGCGGCAATCGCATCGCAAGCGGGTTGTCGTAGTGACAACATTAAAGTCGGGGATATAAGGTCTAGGCCTGGAGCTACAGGTGTAGCTTACGTGCGATGCCCAGCCACAGCGGCCAAAGCGGTGACCGAGAAAGGCCGACTTTTAGTCGGGTGGAGCTCTGCACGGGTTTCTAGCCTTAAATCACGCCCTATGCGCTGCTACCGATGCATGGGTATTGGCCATACTCGTCAGCTATGTCCCTCAGAAAAAGATCGCGGTACACTATGCTTCCGATGCGGGAAAGAAGATCATATGGCCGCGTCTTGTAAGGCAATAGAGCCTCATTGCGCCGTATGTTCCGACCTACAGCGGCCTGCTCGCCACAGGATGGGAAGCACGCAATGCAATCCTCCTGCTGTCAGGGGTATATCCATTCCAACACTTCAATCCTCCCCCGCTGTAGAGTCTGCGGAGGAGGTTGTAATGTCAGACTAGTATGTCTAGGTCCCAATACAACCTTCTTCAGACGAACTTAAACCACTGCGCTGCTGCGCAAAGCTTATTTGCACAAGTAATGGCAGAGTGGTCTATTAACGTTGCTGTAGCAGCCGAGCCATACACTGTACCCGACAGTCCTAATTGGGTCGGTGATACTGACGGATTAGTGGCTATTTATGCGCCTACATCGTCTCGTCCACTTTCGGCTCGGGAGAGAGGGCCAGGCTATGTCGCTGTGGCGTGGGGAGAACTGACACTCATTGGGACGTACTTCTCCCCGAACAAAAGTCTGTCGGATCTTGAAACCTATCTGCGAGTGCTAAGCGGTCTAGTTGGGAGAATGTCTCCATCGCAAGTCATTGTGATGGGGGACCTTAATGCAAAGGCAGTGGCCTGGGGATGCCCCTCTACCACTAACCGAGGAGCAGCTGTAGCGAATTGGGCTGCAGCTGCAGGTCTTGTTCTCCTAAATCGAGGTTCAGTGAGCACATGTGTGAGATGGCAGGGAGAATCGATAGTCGATGTTACCTTTGCTACCCCTGCTATCGCAGCACGCACCCGTAACTGGCGGGTACTTGAGAACGAGGAGACCTTATCAGACCACCGGTACATCAGGTTCGAAATCTGTTCCTCCTCTGGTCATCAGGATGTACCAGCCATACGCTCAAATGCTTTTCCACGGTGGTCCATGAAACGCCTTAATAGAGAGCAGGCTGAGGAAGCAGCCATTGTGCAGAGCTGGTGCCCAGTTCCAACGTCGCTTCATGGAGTAGATATGCTGGCAGAGCATCTGCGCAAAACTCTTACAGCAGTGTGTGACGCAGCTATGCCACGGGTACAGAAGCTTCCAGAGAGAAAACAAGTGTACTGGTGGTCGGACGAAATAGGTTCTCTCCGATCCACCTGCAATACCTCACGCCGAGCATACGCGCGATGTCGCAGAAGGCGCCATTCTGAGGATGAGGTGATGCAACTCTACGAGAGTTACCGTCATGCCAAAAAGACCCTAGAGACAGCTATCTTCAGAGCTAAAAAAGAAAGCTGGCTTGAATTTCTGGAGGAACTCGATAGAGACCCGTGGGGGCGCCCGTATCGTACTGTAAGAAAAAAACTGAGCAACCGGGCACCTCCGACCGAATCGTTTGAGCCCCAACTACTTGATCACGTAGTAACGGGCCTATTTCCTGAGTGTCCGCCACACGAACCTCCCATTATGGCAATATCAGTGCCTATGGAACCCTCCGACATGGAAATCCCCTCAATTACCGAGGGGGAGTTTGGTAGAGCAATAATACATCTACGGGCTAAAAAGACTGCCCCAGGTCCTGACGGTGTACCAGGCCGTGTTTTGGCACGTGCTCTTAAACGTCTAGGGGATCGAGCTAAGGAGCTATTCAACTCCTGCCTTGAAGCGGGCCAGTTTCCCAAAGTGTGGAAGGACGGTCGCCTTTGCCTGCTTCGGAAAGAGGGACGTCCTCTAGATTCACCATCCGGTTACAGACCAATCATTTTACTCGATGAGATGGGTAAACTTCTCGAGCGCGTAGTGGCTGCCCGTATAGTTGAGCATTTGGTGATAGAAGGTCCAAATTTATCAGAGGAACAGTATGGCTTTAGAGCCGGGCGGTCAACCATAGATGCTCTACTGCGACTTAAGCACATCACAGAGGAAGCTATTGCACAAGGAGAACGCGCGTTAGCAGTATCATTAGATATCGCTAATGCCTTCAACAGTCTTCCCTATGCATGCATTGATGAAGCACTGCGTTTTCACGCAGTACCACTTTACCTCCGACGGTTTGTAGAGCACTACCTAAGGGAGCGGGACGTTCTCTACATTGATAAGCATGGTAGAGTCTGTGCCAGGCGCATGACTACCGGTGTTCCACAGGGGTCAGTGATGGGACCATTACTCTGGAACATAGGTTACGATTGGGTTCTTCGCGGTTCCCTGCTTCCCCGGACACACGTTATCTGCTACGCTGATGATACTCTGTTCATCGCCCGGGGACGCAGTTACGAAGAAGTCGCTCACTTGGCTTCAGTGGGATCAACCCTCTTGGTTGGTCGCATACAACTCTTGGGGTTAAAGGTGGCCTTAGAGAAAACGGAGGCTCTCCTATTTTATGGTAAAGGTGGTAAGCCACCAGCTGGTGCCTATATAATAGTAAACGACGTACGAATCATGCTAACAACTCGCATGAGATATCTGGGACTTACGCTGGACAGAGCCTGGAAATTTACAGAGCACTTCCAGAAGCTGACCCCCAAGATTCAAAGTGCAGCAGGATCTCTCGCTCGCCTCTTACCCAATCTTGGTGGACCCAGAACATCCTGCCGCCGTCTTTTCACAGGGGTTATCCGCTCCATGGCCCTGTATGGAGCACCAGTGTGGGCGGACGCTCTGATTGCCAAAAACAGGGCTCTCCTGCGAAAACCGCAGAGATTAATGGCAATCAGGACGATACGCGGCTACCGCACTGTGTCATACGGAGCAGCTTGTGTACTCGCGGGATCTTTGCCATGGGATCTAGAAGGAAGGGTTCTTGCAAAGCTACATGAGTATAAAAAGGAGGAACAGGCGCGAGGGCACCGACTGGCTCCCCAGGAAATACAGTTTGCGCGGGAACAAGCGAGGGAAGCTGCTATCCAGGAGTGGGCCGAAGAACTGGAAATCGCACGCTATGGCCGGTGGACTATCGACGCCTTACGTCCTGTCCTGGAAGAGTGGCTGCATCGAGAACATGGTGCTCTCACGTTTCGATTGGTGCAAGTCCTGACTGGACATGGTTGTTTTGGGCAATATCTGCACCGCGTTGCAAAAAGAGAGGCAACTCCTGCCTGTCATCACTGTAGCGCCCTCGAGGATACAGCACAACATACCCTGGAGGAGTGTAGCGCTTGGTCGATGCAGCGTCAAGAGCTGAAAAATGTAGTTGGTCAGGACCTCTCGCTGCCGTGCTTGGTGAAAGCCATGCTTGACAGCGAGAGGGCCTGGGAAGCCATGGTCACCTTCTGCGAGAACGTGATCTCTAAAAAAGAAGCAGCTGAGCGTATCAGGGAGGAAAACCCTCAAGCTGAGCCGCTCCGCCAACGGAGGACCGGAAGGAGGCGACGACAATTCCATCGCCTTCTTCCGCTCGATGGAGACCAGCTGGGCAATGGTACGAGGAGAACCACCCCAGCATTGCACAGGTCTCCGACGGAGAGGGACGCCCAAAATACTCCGGGACATGCCTCGCCCTTTCAAGGGACTACAATAGGGATCCGTCCAAGACGGATGATCACCGACAGGGTAGCGGTCGAATCCAACCGGGAACCCGCAACCCTGTCAAGTGCCAGTGCGTCGTCCAACGAATCGTCTGGCGACGAGTGGTTTGACGACGCTCTGGCACTAAGGTGAGAGAGGAAATATCGATGGGTTTTTAGTTGGTATGTCACTAACTGCTAACATTCCGTTAGTAGCCCAGTGGAGAGTCCAACATACCCCTCTAGCTCTCCTCATGCTAGAGGGAATGCGCAAACAGCATTTTCCCATCGTAAAAAAAAAAAAAAAAAAAAAAAAGTGGCAGCTACGACACTTGAGTTGTACCAACAATTTGTGCTACGATAGACTGCTACGATATTTTGTTAATATCAGAATTTTACTATAAAATTAAGAATTGAAAAGGTTTGAAAAACAATTATGGTTTACAATCATCAACTACTACGCTTATTTAATTTGTTTTTTGTTTACTCTCTATGTATGTCAAAGTTTTTGCAGGATGTCATTCGTTAAATCATGTTATCCTAACAAATGGTAAGTGTGTCATAAAATTTTGCATATGTAATCAAATCGTCGTCGGTACCAACGCCAGGGTAATCAGGAGCGCCATAAAGATAACAAGATGAGTGCATCATTAAGGAGTATAAAGGTCGTTCGCGATATTGCCTTGAGTGATTGCCTTATTTTACTGACAAATATAAATTGACTATAGTTTTTATAATTTTACTTAGTGGTCCTATCCCACTTTGACATGACATGCCAGTGACCCATCAAAGCACATAATCCTTCTGCACATATTACGTATCTAATCAAGTGGAACCCAAGATGTCCCCATCATAATTAATCATAACTACTACCACAGGACTCCCATCCCAATGCTTGGAGGCTAAGGTTGACAGTAACGGTAATTATTCTGGAATATTACATAAATCACTGGCAGATTAAATGGATGTCAGACGCCGACAGATGCGTAAGCCTCGCCATCCGTAAATCATATCTCGTAAGGGCGTTTATAATTCTATGATTATTTTGGATATTAAAAGTAGGAGACAATATCGTCTTCTTTTATTATTGTTGCGAGTGTGAATTACTTTTTTTTTATAAAATGAAGGACAATCTAATCTTTTTCTATAACCACAATTTTTGTTTATGTTCGGCGATGCATGGCAAAGGTGTTGTCTTTTCAGATTTTACGTAATTTTGTGAGAGCACGGATATCATGTTCTATTTACTAACCAAATAACTTATTATAAACATATAATAAGTATGTAAACGATATAAAGCGTTGGACGAAGACTTTAAGGTAATAGAGAAAAAAAAATACATAATGGTAATATTTTTCACCACAAAAAGCTCTGCATGTGAGCGATGGCGCGGGGCGTCAGGCTGCAGATGCGTCTGTTTTTGTTTGGCAGCGATAGCAATAGATTTTTGTATTTTTTGTCGCCACGAGTGATCTATTCGCCTTCCTTACAAAATATATAGAAATAGACAAAAAATCTCAAAGTCTGTTTACTTACGGTTCCTTTTGAGAAATGTTATAAATTGGCCTCGATCCAAACACTAATCCGTAATACCTTGTTCACCTTGGTAATTTGTAGACATGTCGCTGCGGGATTATAGAGTCAGCTCGTTTGTAGTGTTTAAGCCGATTACAAAAAAAGACTTGTTGGGAAAAAAAAAGATTTGTTGGGAATATCTTATTAATTTCACTACTTACGACGTCCATTGTTTACTATAGACACGTTGTAGATTATTAATACTGATGAATTACATTACTTTTATTAGTTGCACCATCCATCACTGGCTACAGCTACACTTGTACAATTCAACTTGTAGCGCAACCTTAGACTCCAGTTCCTTGACAAGATAGAGTTGTCATGAGCCAGACAAAATAAGTCACATGAAAAACATTATCTTCCATTCTGCAAGTCAGCTTGCACACGACCCTAATACATTATGCACCTCGGCAATGGTACTTTGCGAGTGTTAAATCGTAAGCTCTTTAAAAAATTTCCCACTGTCCTGAATTGTAATTGTTTGAGTGGAATGGTAATGGACATGGACAGGATGGTAGCTTTATCATTTTCAAATAAACTATCAACATGCTTTTTCCACAACTTAAAGCATCAAAGCAAAGGTAGAGAAAATAGGATCTGGTACACTTGCGCGAAAGACACTTTCGCGAAGGACAATTGCGCTAAGGACACTTGCCCTAAGGATACTTGCGCAAGTGTCGCGCAAGTGTCCTTCGCGCAATTGTCTTTTGCGCAAGTGTCCTGATACCGAGAAAACATATATAAATTATCAAACTTATGGCAGGTATCTCAGTTTTATGAAAGCAATTAGGTTTCAGCTAAGCTGTAATCTGCGGTCAGCAAGATTAAAAAAATGAGGTAGGTTTTTTAAGATCATTGAACTCAAGTTCGCCATATAAGTCGCCATTTGAACAAGCAATAACGTTTCAATTTTTAGTTAAAAGACGTGAAATTTCTCCTATAAACCTTATTTGAAAACTTAAATCGTATGCGTATCCATTGACAGTTTATAAATCGTCAATAGATGCTGTGAATTCCCGTAAACTGTGATGTATCACTTGATGACTTTGCTGAGCTCTAATGCGTCCTTGGGTTTAAGGGTATCTCACCGGATCGACCAATCTTGTTAGACTTTCGTAGTGGATTTAAGACATAGTGGAAAAAAGGTAGAGACTCAAACATTTTTGAGATGGGCAAATATTAACTAAATTTTTTATTCTTGAAAAGTTTCTTACTTGTAATTAATCCCAGGTGCAAAAAAATACGAAAGACGTAGACTAGCGGTTTCCACAAGCAATGATCCGCTGTAGTGAAAATTATTTCATCCAACACTAACATAAATCTTTATCTTTATTAAGATATAGAACCTAACATAAAGTGTTCGTTCCAGTGAAGAAAATTAAATAATAACAGATTTAGAGGAGGCAACTTCATCGTTTACAGTGAGTAAATTAAATTATATGAAATAGTATTTATTTGGATAAATATAGGTTAACAATGATGATCTAAGAATAAAATATCACTATATTTGACTTGTTAGTCGTATTTAGAATTAATACATTGGCATTAGCATAGAAAACTAAATATTTGATGTTTTATACCTACACGTCAAATAATAAAAGGGATAAATTCCCAACTCCATACATAAATCCTGGTAGGTGTAAGTTACCTTATCGTACAAAATCCCCATGTGTTGGGCGGATTAACTTCTCTTATCAATCTGAGCCGAATAATCTCCGTGGAATTAAAATAAGTAGCAAGCCTTGCACACGTTCGACTTTTATTTAGCACAACAGGCGGTCAAACAAAAAAGATATTTATACGTCGCCCTTTCATAGACAAATATCTATACTTAATATTATAAAGAGGAAAGATTTTATTATTTGTTTGTTTGAATTGAATTGAATAGGCTCCGAAACTGCTTGACCGATTTGAAAAAATCTTTCACCATAGGAATCTAATGGTGATCTAATTTTCTGTTATGAACTTAGGCTATAGAATATTTTCAAATAAGTAATAATTTTTTGCTAAATACCATAGTACATAGCTTATATACTTATCTAACATTTAGAAGTAATGAAACTTTATAATTATATATTTTATGTGTTTTTTTTTTGTAATCGGATCACAAGTTAGAGACCAGAACCAACTTAAATAGTAGGTACAGCTACAAAACTCGTTTCTTAAACAAAAAACGGTTTATGTATTCAACTCAGACGGGTAAACACGTCCTGTTTTAGATATTTTTTTAGGAAGTGTACAAAAAATACCATAATTGTTAAGGTTGTCCTAAGTTAAAAAATTTAGCAATTAAGCTTAGGAATCATAATACTACAGAATCGTATATAATGCTTTATATTCACTCAGTCTCTTGTTTTGTATGAAGGCAGTAAAGTTTTGATAGAATATTTCGATTAGGAATTATTTGGCCTCAAAGTAAGTAGACCTTATTTAAATAAGGTTTGCTTACTATGTAGCTAGTTGAATATATCTTATATGATTTGGTACAGAAAAGTTCTTCGGTAAACTGAAAATCACAGCCGATTAACTAAACAGTGAAATTGTACGTCCTTCCGTCGACATTCGGGAGTCCCATGAGCACACTCCATTAGTCGAGGGCAGGTGTGAGATTTACCGAACCCTTTAATCAGGAGCTGGTAAAGGTCATTCATGTTTGGTACTCAGATACTAAACATTAAGTGAGGTATGTACCTCACATATGTATTATGTAGTCAACGTACCCTTGGATTTGCATTTTAATTTCATGATCATTACACTTATACCTTACCTAATTTGACCCCATAATGACCGATCATATAAATGCGCTCCGGGCTTGCTTTTGAAAATAATTTTTAAATTCATAGGTTTTTAAACTGGACCTACATAATTGTAGGATGAACAAAAATAACATTTAAAATTGAGTAAGAATTGACCTGACAATAATATGCAGAAACAAATTCTCAAGAAAGTTTACTATAACTTAATATTGGCACCGCACCGGGTGCAAGTGCATTGCCCAGTGATGCAAGTTCAAGCAAACACGGATGCTCTATTATACACTTCACTAATATCATGTTTTGTATGCAGACTGCACTAAACGGACAGACAAAAGGATTCTGAGACGTTTGACAAAGGTATCTTGTCTCCTCTCGAGGATTAATATTTATTTATTACGAGGATTATAATCTACATCAACACGAATACTAGAAGACACCATTTGATTGTTTGTATTATGAGTTTGTGAATATGTACTGTGTACTGAAACAACTGGTCCGATTTAATACATTTTTCACTTATAGTAAGCTACATTATTCTAGCTTTGGCTTTTTTTCATACAAATACCGCTTGAGCAAAGCTGCGAGTAACTTATCTTCCTCTCGGTAAAATATTATTATTGTTTCCAACGATAATTATAGACACTGTTGGTTTTGTATTGTAGGCTTATTTGATTGCTTTCTGTGGTTGTAGTCTAGTTTCGATTAGGTATTTACATAGCCTATAATAAGTAGGTTATATATCCTCGTTTTCCAGACACAGGTCTTATCAAGCATCTGAAATTATTAATGGCAATTCTGAATAGGGCACCGAATAAATGATTCATGATACCTGTGAGAGGTACGCAGTTTAGAGCGTGGGATTTGGATTGGTAAGGAATGTAAATTGGTTGTTTTGTGTAAAACTGAGTAAATGTTTATGGATGAGTTCTTTATACAATACTGTCAAATTTCTTGGGGCAAATTCTCCCATTCTTCTACTAAGGCCAATTTGAGCTCTTCGACGTCCCTGGGAGCTGGGTTCCTCTGATGTACCCTTCTTCCGAGGGCATCCCAGACATGTACCTACTGTGGGGTTCATATCTGGAGAACGGGCAGGCCGGTTCATTTGGGTAATGGCAACCTCATTAAGGTAATCGCGCACCACTCGCGCCTTGTGCGGCCGAGCGTTATCATGCATAAATATAAAATCATCGCCAATAAATGGGCCAAAAGGCATTACATAGGGCTCTAGGATCTCTGAGATGTATCGCAGTGCAGTCAGGGATCCATTTTCGATAACGACCAGCTCTGTACGGGCTCCCAAAGAGATGCCACCCCACACCATAACTGAGCCCCCACCATAAGCCACTGTTTCAGTGAAACTCGATGGATTGTAGCGTTCTCCTCGATACCGCCACATCTTCTCCCTCCCATCAACGAAATTTACACAAAAACGGCTTTCGTCAGTGACTAAAACTCGCCCCCACTCGTCTGCCCAATCACGGTGCCGACGAGCAAATGCCAATCTGGCTACTCGATGACTCACCTCGAGCTTTGGCGCTTTGGCGGGCACTCGTGACAGCAGACCAACTTCATTTAATCTTCTTCTCACTGTTCGTTCACTTACACTGACATTCCGGACTTCTTCTAACAAATTTCGTGTCTGAACAGCAGTTTGACGACGGTTTCTCAAAGTTTGCACCTTTATAAAACGGTCATCTAAGGCGTCAGTTTCTTCCTTGTCCTCGCCGACGCACGTAACTCCCCGTTTGTCTGTGCCGTTGAACATTGCGATGGACCACAAATACCGACACACTCAACACTCTACTCACTGAACGGTAGGAGTGACCTGCCTCGATCATTGTTACGGCTCTGGCAACTTCAGTTGCAGGCAAATCACTCATTTTGTATTCAATGCAGTCTATACTCTTCAAAGCATTTCAAAGATGAACAGTAGAGTGAGATAAAGACAGTTTAAAAAATGTTAGCATAAATTTAATTAATAGCACTTATGACCGTAAAATTGTCAACAAACATTCAAATGGCTATAATTGAATGTTTAAGCATCGAAAAACAGATTTTTCTTGTGGCCAGCATACACAAAGAGGTTCGCGGTACAAAAAAAAATAGTCCAATTGCGAAAATAAACAACAAGTTGAAAAAACAACGAGGTTTCTTGCCTGTTCCCCTAATTTTGCCGCTGTGTGTATTATTGTAACGCCACCGTTTGAAGATATTATTTTAAGTGGTTGCTAGGCTGAATAATCTATCTGTATAAAACATACCTTAGGCTCTGCACTATCGTCCCATTAATATTTTAGTGTAAATAACAAAGGTAATTAATTGTATGTAAATGTATAGTTATTTTCTTCGAACGAATTATCCTTACTACATGATACACAGTTTTTCATCCCATTCGATAGAAATCAATTTTCTTTGATTCTTTTTTAATATTGTGATTCATTGATGTCTTTTCCAATTTGCCAAATCACCATGAACGGATGTAGCGTTTAACAACACGTGCAAATGATAATTTGGATCCCTAAGTCATTGTACTTTTTCAGTGTTATAGATAAATTAATTTCCATAATAAAAATACATAGAGAATTTAATGGAATGTAGGCAATAATAATAATGGTTATCATTTTATTGATTCGGTTACAAGTAGCACATAACACATTTGTAAAATAACACGCAAAACTTTTTTCATGAGGTAGGTACAGAGACCAAATCCACGACTAACCATGCCTCACCAAATGCTAGTTATGCCATTATCGTTACGCTCGGCAGATTGATTAGTGATCGCAGTAAAATGTTGAGTATAAATTTGAAGCACCTATAAATGGTGCTATTCTTCCTCCTGCGGGTGGATTCTTACAATATCGACGGGCTTATATCGAGGAGTCGACTTTTATATTATCCCATTTAAATAAATAAAATTTGTTTATTTCGGACAATTGACAATCCATAGTTAGTAGTACATAAAAACAAAAGATGACTTAACCTAGGTGTTAGTATAAGGTATTAAAATAAAAGTGAAACAGTCTTTATATCGCATTCCGGATAAGGCTTATCCAGAATGATGAAGAGCATCTGTTCGATAATGTCATCAGGATGCTGTTGCGACTATCCGTTATTCTGCGGATCAAAGCATCAAGCCCGCTGTCCTAGATCTGGGTCATATATTGAACTACCCTAATTTTTCCACAATTATGTGTGGTGGAAATTAGCATCTTGCAATTCCCTTTCCTATCTATCCTTTTCCTTCACATACACGTGATATCGCGCTGTCTCTTTCTGAAGACAACAATAGTTGCAACGATTGGAGAAATGGACCAACTAGTTGCCCTCATACGCTAATCCGCTAATGACGTGTGCCGCGCTCCGCCATTACCTGTGTCGTGATTTTGTGGAATTTCATTGGAAGAAACTGCTACATATATAAATTACTTTAAATCAAGTGTGTGCACATAATTTTGTGTGATTCTGTCGGATAAACTGAACAGCACGCTTGAATTGTTATGACGGGATCATAAAGTTTAGCTTGTATTTTTTTATTTCATTTAACAGTACTAGTTTTAATGAGACAATTGACTTGTAAATATCATTCTACCAATAAAATGACTGTCTGACTTTTCATAAGTTTTTCGGCTCAGATGTTTCTATTATAAATGTAAACGGGTTAACCACGAACCAAGTTGGAAGAACACCAACCCCAACGTTTCATTCCTGTAGTAAGTTCCAAAACTGTCTATCAGCTGAGTGAGTTCCAATTTCAATTAGGTACATTAGCTAAAAATCTGCCAAATGAAGACTTCGTATAAATCAATTTTGTGAAGAAATTGTTAAATGAGATCGACTTCATTTTTTGATGGGAGATATAGGCTCCCACAAATGTTTATAATGATCTAGAAAATGAAGTTTCTAAATTACAATAATTAACTTAGGAGGAGGCCATTTTCCAACAGTGGACTAATAAAGGATGATGATGATGATGGTGATGATCATATTCAATATAATTTGTTAGTAAAGTCGAGGTACATCGAGAATATATCCAGTTGAGGTACTTCAATAACCAAAATGCCAATTGGCACGCTAAATTGTATGTTTTAAGAACACTAATAAGGTGGAAATTACTTCAAGTTGTAGTGTTGTTGGTCAGTGAAAGGTTAAAAGTAAATTTAGAATATATCCTGATCAGTCAAACTGTACCTAACGTATTTTTAAATACATTTGACTGTCATTTACTTGTTGCAGAAAACATCTGTCCGCCTGCAACGCAGGAAGTTACAGGTTCGATTCCTCGGGACAGATATTTGTACGATCTGCAGATATTTTATTTGTTCACGGTGTTCTGGTCGTTTTCTGTGTATAAAAAAATATCTTTACATGTTATTATTTTGTTTTATGTATATCAGTCATCTAGTACCATGGGTAAGCAGAGCTTGTGATATGGATCACAAGCTCTGCTTAGCTTGGGGCTAGATGATACTGTGTGGATTGTCCGGCATTATCTATATAAAATATATATTTATTTATTTACCCATAAACCACCATAAAAAAACTGAACTTTTTCATCTACAGAAAGATTTACTTCTTTTTTGTTAGATTATGTATATCACATATGGATTTGGGCGGAATTGTTTCTTAAGGCGCATACAGTAGCTGATTGCTCCTCTTTGGAGGCTTTCTCCTCCTAGAGTAGTCAATTTTATGGGCTGAAAAAAATATATGTTATACATTGACCTTTTATCTGTAAAGTGAACGTACAAAAATGTTCTACGTGCTCGTTTACCTGGTGAAAAAAAATCACAAAGTGGAGCTGTTTCTGACTGAAAAAGTGTATCTACTTCTAAACTACTTAGAATTTTATACTTTTTTTTTCACCATCATGTCGGCAAAGACTTTATCTTCAAACTGAACGTATGATTTTGTGATACGACGGTTTTTCACATAGAAAATCATTATTTTAAATTTTTGCGTATGATTAGTGGGCGGTAACCTTTGAAGGTAGTCTGCGCGGGCGACGGGCGGCAGTGAAACCCTGACTGTCGTACGGGGAGGTTGTGTTCGTCTGCCTCGCGCTCTAGGTGAGCGCGAGGCGTACTTTTGCTTTTTTACTATAATGCTATATTGATGCACATAGACGCTTTATTTATTATTCAAAGTTATCCGCGCATGGACGCTTTATTTGGTGTAAGACAGTTTGTAAAATATTGAAAATTCCGAAGATCAGTAAGCTGAAGAAAGCCAGAGCTCTGAAAGCTCGTTATCTTAGAAAATTTATGCTATTGTAACTACCTATTAGCAATCTTATGTAGATTTCACATATTTGTATATTTATTTTAGGAGATCGGGTAGGTACTAAACTAGGTAGGAACAAATGAACGACAATGTAAGTAAATACTCCTTAGACCTACCCATTTATTTGTTTTATTACTGATCTTACATTATTATTTATTTATAGATTTACAGTGACCGGACAAGTTGAAACTGGAGTGAAAATGTTTTGCTACAGGTAAAACATCCATTACGCTTAGGTAGGTAGCTAATAATTAGGTAGGTAGCTATGATGTATTATGCGACGAAATAAAATATGTACCTACGTACGGCATTCTTCCTAACGCGGTTCATGATCGTCTTCAGAATTCTAGTATGGCTGCAACAGTTCTATGACTCTCCGAAGTGAAGCACTAGGTAGGTACACCCCCACCTTACTTACTGTTATGAAATGGGAATGGTATTCAAAATGTAAAGGAGACTGGGTAAAAATGGTACATAGCCTTTTTTCATCTCTCGGATATTTTTAAACTTACGCGATCTGAACTCATAATTATTATTACTATTTTAACGGGTAGGTATTTATCGTGTTTTTACGGGTATTTTCATTTACGAGTATTTTTTACGGGTTTTCTTCGCGACGGCCACCCTTTGTACTTGTACATAATTATCTAGAATTCTAGATAAACAAGTACGACAATTGCGAGTGTAACTCGCGCGCCGAGGGTTTTGAACTTTTGTCGTTTAGGTTGTTACGTTTATTGACGACCTCTTGGCGCGGTGGGCTTACAACGCAGGAGGTTGCGGTTACTACAGAGATTAGTGGTTAGGTAAGTGCTAGGTAAGTTGGTACCAACGCACTTATTTTTTTTTTTTATTTTTTTTATGTTTTTCCTGTAAAATATAGATTTACAATGTGTCTGGTCACCGGTGTCGGAGACTTTGGGGGGGGGGGGGGGGGGGTGAAATACGGTAAATTTTATCGACAAATCACTATTCCTATTTTTTTTTCTACCTCCATGACAAAATGGCAGCCATTTTGTTTTCTTTTGCCTCGAAGCACGGGTGCTTATACTGATTTAGCTATAGCAACCCATGTAGAGGTCCTAGGAAGACGATAGAGGGCTTATTTGATAGACAATAATGTGGACAATAAAGCAACGATAACATTGTTTCCATTTCCATTTTATAATAGAGGAAAAAAGAATTTATGAAACCTAAAAAAAGATTTTTTGAAAAAATTTTTTTGAATTATTAGCTTTTTCATAGAATCCAAGCTGTCAAGCTACATGTTTTTTGTTTTTGAACGATAGTAAATACTGTGTGCTTCAAAATAAGTATTGGATCTTAGCTATAAGTAAGATAGTTTAGAAGTTTATTCAAAAAAATCTTTTTAAAAAAATCTTTTTTTTTTGTTTTGTAAATTCTTTTTTCGTCCTCTACTATAAAATGGAAATGGAAATAATGTTATCATTGCTTTATTGTCCACATTATTGGCTATCAAATGAGCCCTCTATCGTCTTCCTAGGACCTCTACGTGGGTAGCTATAGCTAAATCAGTACAAGCACCCGTGCTTCGAGGCAAAAGAAAACAAAATGACTGCCATTTTGCAATGGAGGTAGAAAAAAGATAGGAATAGTGATTTTTCGATAAAATTTACCGTAATTCACACCCCCCCCCAAAGTCTCCGACACCGGTGACCAGACACATTGTATATTTATCTACAAACGCTTTGTACATTTTATATCGATCACTCTACAATCTTCGGAGATAGGGGGGGGGGGGATGGCCAATTTTTCGACTTTATCAAAATATTTCGAAAAGTATAAAACCTTTTGAAATTTCAGAAACTGTTTTGGAATGTGCAAATTGATACCCCACCCCACTCGACGGGGGTAGTCTCCCCTTTAGAAATCCCCCCCCCCCCCTATTTGACCATAATTTTTAAAAGTAGTTATGTTAACAGACTTCTCTGGTAGTCACCACTTTAGAAATTTTTCCCGCCCTTTTTTGACCATATTTCAAAAAGTATTATTTTTACAGACTTCTTTATATATTTTTCCTGTAAAATATAGATCCATATCTTCAAATACTTGGTACATTTTACATCGATCGCTCTGCAATCTTCGGAGATAGGTGGGGGGGGAACGGTAATTTTTTCGACCTTTTTCTCAAAAAGTATAAAATTTATCAAAATTTCCAAAACGAAATGTACAAATCAGTACCTTTCATTTCATACCACCTTAATTTCTGTAGGTCCCATTTAAAATTTCGATTTCAAAATTTGTACTGAAAATCTTCATTTTAATTTTTTATTTATTTTTCTATAAATCTGTGCGGGCGCACTAAATGTATTATTATTTCAAATTTCAAGTCAATAGCTGCAGTAGTTTCTGAAATATTATGGATTCAAAACACAAAACAGAATCAAAGTCATAAGGATCCCTGGACCAAGAGACATAATTTATATATCGTAGATTTTTTTTCTTTTGTTTTCTTTCTGCTGGTTTTTAGGGTTTTGACCTCGGTTTCAAACCCCTAAAAAACAGCAGAAAGAAAATAAAAGAAAAAAAATCTACTATATAAAAGTAAATTTGTCTCTTGGTCCAGGATGCCCTTTCTCCTCTTGCTTAGAAATTTACTGTTTTATCAAATCTTTACATCCGATTTCTGGCATCATTTCTTTGAATAGGTGTAAAAACCTATATATGTAAATACCATGTAATGGTAATTTTTTTCTCTTGGTCCATTATGACCTTTTTCCTTTAGCTCAGAGATTTATTGTTTCAAATTATTCCACCCGTATAACCTACCTATCATTGATATCCTACAAACATTGAAAATTAGAGAAGCTTGTATGAATGTTTGTTACCATGTACCTAACTACTAAACTGATTTGCATAAAACTTTCGAATGATTGGAATATAGGCTAGTTTAGAAGGAAATTACCTACAACGCGAACGCCCCGCGCCGCGCGGGTAGTAACAAGAGGCGGTAAGGCGGTAACATACATACTTATTACTTACCTAAAGTACCGAGTTCTGTTCTCAGACCAAGAACAAATACTTGCAGAATTTTAAAGACAAAGATACATTTATTTAGCTTCACAAGAACAGCACAGACATAAAAAAAGATAGACAATTTGTAAAAAAATATCCCGCAGTGGGAATTGAACCCGCAATTATCGCGTGTCAGCCGGCTTGGTTTACCACGCGGCCATGAAGGATTTCTACTTATCTTTTGCGGCTTACGCGCGAAATCTATTTCATTTTCTTGGCTATGCGGCGCCGGCGCGGCGGGGGGCGCGCGGAAGGGTGCGGGCCGAAACCATAGCCCCGCCCAAATTGCTCAAGGTCATTCGCTCCTGTATGCGCCTTAATGTTAGGGTTTATAGGACAAAAAACCATCTACTTTGACAATTCAATGGATATTATATATCGACTTAATAATATGAATAACAGTTTTAGGTAGCCGCAAAATGCTGCGTGATAAAATCCCTTCATATTATTTTTTCTCCTTTAAAATTACAGACCGAAGCTTTTAATTATGAGCAAGGGAATGAACAAACTGTTGCCTCAAGCCAGCCTCAACAGCCCCAAGCTAGAATTTGCATTCATACTGAAACAAAACTTCACCATACAGCCGGGACTCATCTACCATCCATACAGAAAAATAAAGGGATCATTTCTGAATAAAAACATATACGACTGTGACTTTTGCAGAAGAATGTGAGATATTTTGAATATCATATTGGAAAAGGTAAACATACAAAGGTATACAATGTGCATAGGCCATGGTAGAGTGGAAGATAATTTGTATGACTGATGTATAAGAGGACCTTAAAAATATTGGATATATTGAGGCTTCCGTCGATTGGGACCGCTAGGTAAAGGGACCGGGTCTTTAGTCGTTTCGCACCATTTCAAAAGAATCTTGGGCGATTCGCACCGCCGCGCCGGTAACCACTGCGGTGCGAATGGCTCTATTCAGAAACAGTGGTTTTCACACCGCGGTTCGAACCGCTCGCGGTGCGAAACGACTAAAGACCCAAGGGACCGCGGTCCCATTCGCCCACTTCGGTATTCAAAATAAGGCGCTTCAAAATGCAACTCTTTTTTAAAAAGAGAAAAAGGTTTTTTTGTTTTTACTTAATGATACAAGACTAGGAGTAGGATAACAAAAATCACGTTGCTCATTGAATTAGTAAGCATGGCTCACGAATTTTAGTAACAAAACATACGGCGACACTGTCGAAATTGTTGGTATTTCGGTCAATTTTTTGCCTTAAATGACAGGTACATCATAAAAACAAACAATGTTAAAAATATTTAGCCAATACCATTTGCAAGACTACGCAACAATAAATGCTTGTAGACTGTTCAATTCCTAACCATTGTCTTCAATTTCCGCTCAAAGCTCTCGAGGCTATACTAAATCCTGAACGTTGGAACGAGTGCAAAGTAAAGTTAAAACACATAGGGATTTCGGCTTTAGAACCTGTAGGCAAAGTCTAAAATCAATCATCATCATCAATAAGGATGTAGAATTCAGGAATGGGAAATGAAGGTTTTTAATTAAAAGCTTTCAGAATTAGTTACAATATAATATTATATACAATATCTGATAGGAAAGTACCAGTTATTATTGTGATATATATAGTTTTATACGATCCATGTATTTAGTATTATTATCATTCCACCATAGAAACGTTGGTATTTTGATATACTTGTTTTTGTTTTACGTATTTGCTTACAACTTAAACATTCTTACTTAATTAGCATTATTAATTACATCAACCAATATTTTTTGCAAAGAATTAAGCACTATGTTTCTGCTTATGTGTTTTCAGTATATCTCAACGAGAACGTTTACTACGTGCAACATACTTGTGACTTTTTAGCTCTTAATTCTTTTCACGAATTAATACTTAAGGGTACCACATAGCGTTTATTTAGGAGGACTAATTATAAGAGTACAAATTATTCTTCGAGGATCACCAAATCACTCCACTTCGCATGTGGACCACGGAATTGACGATACCAATCTTATGTTAAATTGTTCTCTAAGCTCTAAAAAAAAATAAGTACTTAAAATTATTAATGAAAGAAAATTAGATTTCTAGTATGAACATTGAAACAATCTACAGGTAGCTCAACTGATATAAATCAATTCCAATCGGAAGCGTTCCTAACACGCTGTCTGCATGGCGTCGCATAGGGTATGCTGAGGCGCTGCGTCACCTCTCAGTTTACACTCATATGTCGCGTCGCTTCGAAGAGACCCTACATAAGACAGTAAATTAATTTATACAAATTAATAATTTCTCATCCACACAGATCATCATCATCACCAGCCTATGATAGTCCACTGCTGGACATAGGCCTCCCCTAATGGCCACCACACAGATACTTGAACCTTAACTAAAAGTGTGACCAGAAGCAAACATTGGTGATATGATTGCATAAATATAATTTCTGCCAAGTCTAAACGTGGCCAAAGAGCTCGTATTTTGAAATTTTAAATATAATTCTCGTATCTCATTTTGAACCAGCCCGTCCTAGTTTTGGTTCGCATTCTTCTTAGCAAGTATTTTAATTAGTGAGGCATTTTCTTTCATAAGAACGCTTCTTAGTTTACTTTGCGTAATTTTATGAAAATCTGTAATGCGACTGACTGACTGACTGACTGACTCTGCGGTCCTAGATAAATTAGTTTTCAACTAGACCATGCATGAAAAACGTTGAATGGTGGAAAAAAATGCTGATGCCTATCATACATCTAAAATTTAGGTTTAGGTTAGGTTAGGTGGTTATAGCAGCTTTTAGCATTATAGGTAGCTTCTTTACTTCAAATAAAAATACAAAGATAATTATGTTCTGTTTGCTATGTTCTCTTTCTTTGTGTATTAAAATATTTTACTAAGCTTTTATCAATGAAGTAACAAAATAATTGTTGTCGACCAAAAAATGTCAACCGCCCATAGAGAATGTCATTTTTGATTTTTCTTTCATTTCATCATACTATTTATGTATATTACAATTATCACGTATGTTAATTTTCTAGGCATGATTTCATAAATGTTTTTCTGAGAATATAGGGGTAGCCATTTCCACAGTTGGCAAATCTATTATTTCTATTGCAGTTAGAGAACTTTTGGTATTCGACCTGGACATTGAAATATCTACATTATTTTACTAATTGGACCTGAGAGCTTTGTCACACAAATTCAACGAAAGCTTAACCGCGAGCAGAAACTAGTACATTCACTGTAGAAACTTTCTTATTGCGGGTAGTTACGTTATTTCCCCGTGGAAAATGATAATTTTAAGGTTTTCTTACGCTGAGAAACCTTAACAGATGTTTGGTTGCCAAGGTGCCTGACATTACCTAGATGTGAACCCGAAATATTTAAATTTTAGGCTATTCGACTATTTAATCATTATCATCATCAGCTTACCTCGTTACACTAGTTACATTGATGTTAAGTTCAGTAGCTGTAGTTAACAGTTTTTTTTAACTAAATGTAAATGAAGGTACTCGTTTTCGCTTGTTAATCCAAAATAATTGCTTTTACATGTAGGAGTCAAGCCACATGTTAATGAAACAAAGTTAATTACGGTTCCACCGCTTGACGGACAATTTGTTGTCCTCCTCCCAAATGTAGGGCACGGAATCCATTGTAATTTAGCGTGCTTCAATAAAAAGCTTGATTATACTGAACGTTGAATAATGTCTTGTTGGGAAATCTACGAATAAATCTTTTTTTGGTTTAAGAGTGTTATTTTATATTTTTTTATTCCCATAAAATACCATTTTTAACTGACTTTAATAAAATAGACTTGTTTTGACAAAATAGTTCGTTCGGAACTTTTGTTAATGTTTGTACAAATTTCGCAAATTAGGGAGTTAGGTACTGGTAATTTTGTCGACTTATTTCAATGGATTTCGAAAAGTATGACTCTTAGACAGTTTTATAATACCGTTTTAGAATGGTCAAATTTTCGAAAAGTATACAATCTATTGAAATTTCAAAAACTGTACTGGGATGTCCAAATTGGTACGTTTCATTTGATAGGTAGTTCCCCTTTTGACCATATTTTAAAAAGTATTATTTTTACAGACTTCTCTATTTTTTTCCTGTAAAATATAGATCCATCTACAAAAATTACACATCGATCGCTCTGCAATTTTCAAAGATAGGGAGAGGGGGGGGGGGTTATGTAAGGGCTATGGATTTTGTATTACCAATAAAATAAAATAAATAATTTGCGAAAGTTCAGATACCGGCGCCAAAATTTATTTTTTAGATTTCAAGTTAATAGCTGCAGTATTTTTGAGATATTGAAGATTATTTAATTGAAAAAGGTCATACATATCGACACATTATGGGTTTCCGAATCGATCTTGAAACCCGATCTAGTGGTTTTAAGCATTAACATGTAGTGTCCTTCTGTCTCTATGCTCTCTGCCAGATTGGGATTTTCCTCCTCCAACAGATACAAATTACTAATTTTTTTCAACACAGAAACCCTAAAAGGAGTCATTTACAATGTTCTTTTATTATCTGGAGCGATATGGGACGTTCCCAGTCCATTAATAACAGAAAAAGAACAGAAGGCTTTCTGTCTCTCGACAAATTTTCCTGAAACATCCCATTATTTTCGACTAGATTGTCTTCTTGACTCGATGATGGTTAGTTAACATATTCTGTGATAATTCCTGCCTATATGGAGCTGATTATCGCATGGTTAGATTATTCTTTCGAAGCTCTGTGGATTGTAGAGGTATTATGGCAAATTATTTAAATTCTGTCTGCGGTATTTTGTTCAAATTTTGTCACAAAGGGTGACAAGACCCTTAATTTATGACGGAAATAAAGATACTTCAGATCTCTTACGGTCTTGTAGAGCTTGTACCTATAGATGTCTATTTTATTTATTTTACTACTTTTATATATTATTTATATTATAATTAAGAGGCAGTGCTATAGATCTTCAAAAACTCTCATAAATTTTCTTAAATATAAATGTTTGCAAAGTACATTATGTCTAACGATTTCAAATAAAAAACCGATATTGACTGTACCTTATTATGAGTAATGAGCATATGATATCGGGACAAAGTTATTTAGTACAGTAACATACAAAAGGCTAACGGAGAAAAAAAAATAACAACTCCAGTGATGATCCTCAATTTTAAGGCTATTGACATCATGCAATAGAACATTCGATTCCAACGTTCATTTGTACATAAATAGCCGACACTCATCATAAGCGTGGCAGAAAACAAAGGCAGGAATGACAGCTTATTTACATATAAAAAATTAGATTTTCTGCAACCATTATTCGCATTCAATACACGCGGTCAATGATGCTCCTATGTCGGCCAGTGGTAACCACTCTGTCGTGTGGACGTTAACGAATTAAGTTTAATAGCAAGGCACAAAAACACAAAGCTTTGACTTTTCTTGTTTGATAATCCAATAAAACGAAGATAAGTCTGATAAAGTTATCGTTAAGTTATGAAATCAAAATGGACTTAACTAGCAATGGCTGAAAATGTAAACTTTTCTGTTGAAAAGGCAAAAGGAAAGGAAAAGGTAAATCCCCTTGTTATGCTAGCCCGGTCACTCAGCTTGCTTATTAGTTTTTATCCTTAGTAGTTCTTCGAAACTTCGTTCGTCATCGTTTAGTGTTAAGACAGATCCCAAAAAGCACATACCTATGTTCAACTGGTAAATTATTCAGAAATACACACCCCACTTATATAATAAGTCTCATGAATTAGCTAAAATTTTAAAATTATACACTAGCCAAAAACGATGCGGAACAGTTATATTTATTAAAAGATCTCAAATGGACAAGTAATGGAAATTACGTAGCAAAACGGTGAATTTCAGCTGTGAAAGCCAGATAAATCCAGTGGAAAATGCTTTAACCGATGGACAGATGCGGTTTAATTCATCAGATTTCGTCTGTCAGCCGAGGGTGCCCTGGGTTAATTGATATGACTCTGGTGATACTGTTTTGAATAAAATTGCCGTAACTTCTGTTTGGGAAAAAGAAATGTCAACTATGATTGATTTTCACGGCTCAAGTAGCAATACTGTTAATATTCATGTAAAATGTATAATATTAGGTCCTTACATATGAAATTGGCGTTTTTCGTACTGGCCACTTTAATCACAAATTTCTCCTCTTTGGAAGCGGATCCATCGCAAACCACGTCCGAGTTAGCTGCAGGCTGCGGTGTTAGTGATAAAACTGTTTTAATTCACTTGAAGCAAATTGGGAAGATTAAAAAGCTTGAAAGGTGGGTACCTCACGAATTGACTGAAGCAAACCGGCAAACGCGCGTCGACTGCTGCGTTACATTACTAAACCGGCACAATAATGAAGGTATTTTAAACCGAATCATTACCTGTGATGAAAAATGGGTTCTTTACGATAATCGGAAGTGCTCAGCGCAATGGTTGGATCCTGGCCAGCCAGCCAAATCCTGCCCCAAGCGAAAATTAACCCCAAAAAAGTTACTTGTAAGCGTTTGGTGGACTAGTGCCGGTATTGTTCATTACAGTTTTCTCAAATCTGGCCAGACTATTACGGCTGATGTCTATTGTCAGCAATTGCAAACCATGATGGAAAAGCTAGCGGCTAAACAACCTAGGCTGGTCAATCGCTCCACGCCACTGCTGCTTCACGACAACGCTAGACCACACACTGCGCAACAGACGGCTACTAAATTAGAAGAGCTTCAATTGGAAAGTCTAAGACATCCTCCGTACTCCCCGGACCTTGCTCCAACAGGTTACCATTTTTTTCGAAATTTGGATAACTTCTTGCAAGGGAAAAAATTCAACTCCGATGGGGCAGTCCAAATCGCCTTCAAAGATTTTATTGATTCCCGTCCGACTGGTTTTTTTAGTAAAGGGATCAATGAACTACCTATAAGATGGCAAAAGTGCATAGAAAATAATGGTTCATACTTTGATTAATTAAATATATTATATTAAAAAATATTCGACTTTTTGTTCCTCCCATACAAAACGCCAATTTCATATGTAAGGACCTAATATTTACAAGTTGTCACCCGCAAATGGTTAGTTGATTCACCCCTTAGAGATACACCCAGTCTGTGTACCTACCTGAAACATGTTATTATTTGCTAAGCAAACAAATTTATATCTACGCATCTAAGTAAAAAAACCATAGGTCTCTTGGTCGTTGGTAGGTACTTTTTTAATTAATAGAGAATGGTAAATCACTTTCTTGCATCGTAAATTAGATACCTTAGTGCCGAAATGAATGAACACCTTCTAAACTTTCGATCCTGATATACATTTAGTGGCAAACTTTGATAGTGAATATAAAGTCTTTGAAGGGATCTGCGATTTCTGTACTCTCTTGCACTCTGTCTCTTTTTCTTACTAACTTTTCTCGCTCTCAAATGACAGCTATGGTAAAACAGTGTTATTTCTGAAGTATTCCCGTTTGAGCACCAATTTTTTGGGCACCTATGCATTGAGCACCAAAGTCATTCCCATTTGAGCACCAATCAATATTTTAGCGTGGTGCTCAAAGGGGAACAAAAGATAAAACTTGTTTCTATTCCCCATTGAGCACCAGCTTCTAGTGATGGGGTGTATAATAAAACATATCAATAAAAATTGGCAGTACTTATATAATCATATCAATTTTAGAAAATTAAGTAATTATTATAAATAAATATCACATAAGACAAATAAAATAAATCACATTCCTCGTAACAACAGTAGTATTTTATTTACGCTTATTCTTTAAATAATTTTTGCTCTTATACCTACTGTTTTAAAATCCCACACTAATCAAAACACCAATTTACTATTTTAAAATCGCAGCTTTTCTAAGCAATGGCCGATTGTAATAAGCCCACTTTTGTACTCTTCAACTATTGAAATTATCAGTTGATTCCTTCTTCTCGCATTTTTTTGGCAATTTGATTGTCCCATTTTTTGGCGAATTTTACTGTAACAGTTATGTTGTTAAACACGTAAAATCTTTGCTAAATTTTTATTGTTTTTATTAATTACCTTGTTCAGAGTCGAGTAGTGGCTCTCAAGAAAATTATTA
Organism: Eupithecia pulchellata; assembly: GCA_963931895.1. Lineage (NCBI taxonomy): Eukaryota > Metazoa > Arthropoda > Insecta > Lepidoptera > Geometridae > Eupithecia > Eupithecia pulchellata. Next base: position 9,026,987 of record OZ007537.1, on the reverse strand, counting down.
GTTTTATAACTTTGACCATAACAAATCCATTTGTTTGACCATAGCCTGTGCTATATCCACTGTGTTATCATATAATCATTAAATTTTGTGATGTTATCGCCGTGTGGACTCTCACTCATTATGTATAGTCATGCATCATCTATATATGTAGCTACCGGTGGCAGATGGGGTAGCATGGTACCTAAATCAACGTGCTTTCGATATACCTATACTATTTTTATTCAGACCTAATTCTTTCCACTTCTTTTTCAAGGCTTTTTTTAAAAATGAAAGTAGCATCCATATACTAGTATATTGGGAAACACAGCCTCAACGCCCCTGACTGCAGCTTCTTCGAAGTCACTGGTGAAGATATCCACACATATTTCTGGTATTGTCGATTTTAATAACTGGAATAATCTAATATTTATGTAGTCTTTTTTTGTCTAAAAGTAAAGCATATGCTAATGGCTTTACAATACCATCAATCTCACCATGCATAGTATATTACTATACATTATAAATTTTTATTACATGGACCAGGTTTGGGCTCCATTTTTTACATTAATTTGTCACTCACATCCAAGAGACTAAATATTTTAATTTTCAACTTGACTATACGACATATCGCTATGTAGACCAACTGAGGCTTAGTCAAATATCGATATAGTCACTTTGCTATATAGTTGAATCAAGAATTAGGCCAACTTCTCGATTTGGCCGGGCGTGTGAGTGGATAATAACAGAAAATAATAGCAAATTGTTTTTTACTATAAACCCCTTCACTAGAAGCACCGTAGGTGCTCAATGGGGAATAGAATCAAATTTTATTTCCTGTTCCCATTTGAGCACCACGTTAATATATTGACTGGTGCTCAAATGGGAATACCTTTGGTGCTCAATGCATAGGTGCTCAAAAAAAAGGTGCTCAAACGGGAATACTTCTTATTTCTCACTCTGGCTTGCTCTGGCTAGGTAAAACAAATGACTGTAACGTACGGGCGCGTGACATATATTTCAGTGTTGCTATAAACATATAAGGCAGCCGAAAGTCTGTGACAACTTGTCGATGGCCCGGATCGACGAAAGGACATCGAATTGATGTCATGTGGATTTTTGAACTAAAAAGATTAAGACCTATACGATATCTGATTGTTGATTATAAAAATAAAAAAGGACCCTGCCACAAAATATGTGTAGAACATATAAATAAAAAATATATCAGTAGCGTACTAAAACCTAAACAAATACTCACAAGCTATAACCGCAGTCCCAAAATCTGTAAAGGCTGCATCAACTCATTCTTACTTTAATTCTTATTCCATTGAATTAGCAGCGATAAACAAGGCCCATTTAGCAACTAGGCACTGTTGTAGTTTATCCCGCTCTTAGGCGCGCCTGGATTAATTGCTGTACACTGGTGATGCCAGAGAATCCTATAAAGAAAAGTTTAATAGTCACTTGCACAATTTTAAAGCGATACAGTATAAGAGATATATTTAGGAGAAAAGACCTCGATAAAACAAAGTATGGAGTGGTTTTGCGCTTATTGAGTTGTAGGACCTTAGAAATAACATAAACGACTCTTTGCTTACTTATCAATATCTTCAAGTGGTTATCGGCATATATTTTTACATGAGATTGAGAATTATTATCGTAATTCCAAGACCATTGCATCTAATTTTTGGGCATACACAGGCCTACGACTCCCTCTTCCTCCCATCCAGCAATTGCCTGCAATGACGTTCTTAGTCGGAAGAGTGCTCATTAATAATTCCTACACTTAAAAACAACATCTGCTTAATATACCAAATTGAATGACAAAACATTGTACACCAATACAAAGTAAACATTATAATACATCGAGCCGTCGAGACCAAAAATTTGGATAAGACAGGAAGACACTATTGCATAATAAGATTTTATAACTAAATTTTTGCAATTCGCACAATTATTCATCCTATTATCGTTTTCGGCACATTTTGTCCGACGATCCCATCCAATCAGTCCCAAATTGGATCTCCAGTCTTTCAGCCCGCTAACCAGTTTATTGCAAACAGATAAACAACAAAAAGCTCGGGCTTTTATGAGATGTTGCAAACGTAATAACTTTTTCGTACTACTAAAACGGCCGGCGTCAGTTTTATATTGTTTCAACGGGACCATGTAGCTACTGAACCATTTATTACCAATAAAACAATATGTTATGAAACGTTAAATAGTTCCATCTAATCTTAGTTCCGCTCGCATACAGAATTCTATTTTCGAGGAAGCTCTTGAACACCATTAATGTTTGTAGGAGACGTAACTTCAAATGTCGCACTCAGTGGCTGTCTCTGGCCTCTGGCCAAATCTGGGGATCCAGCTGAATGGTATTATAATGCTACAGGACTTTGTAGGATCTACAGCCAAATGACTTTAAAATCCTAAGAGGAACGAATGCTTTTAGATAAAGTTTTTATCTGAATGGTTTATTGAGAAGATTTTCACAGTTCATTCATAGAAAAATTCCATATCTGATTAGTGAGAAACCTACTCGAGTTCATGAATGAACTCTTCTGTACTCTCTAAGCCAGGCTGGGAGGTGGGGAGGTGTTTCTCCATGGTGACACTGATAGCAATCTCTAACACCGTAATCTGATTTTATCGTGCTCATGGTTTTGAAAATTCCTAGTTGTTGCACTAAAGATGAATTTTTCTTCTTGTTTCTTAGAAGAAGCACCGGTGATCCAGTAACCTTAGCAACGCTAGTAACATAGCTCTAATTTGTAACTATAAAGCCAGCACCGGTATCAGAATTCCAGAGGTTTTCACGGCTCACCGCCGTCGAAAAGTTTCCACACCCTATAACTAAGGATCCGAGGTTGGTCGAGCGCGAGCACACTAACCCATATTACTGACGCGTTCTACTTGATTCTTTTTTTATGACTCCGTTGAGTACAGGATTTATAGCGGCCCGAATTATCGTTTCGAGTGCTGGAATTTTTCAGAAAACGACGGTTACAGTTTTTATATTTATTATACCTAACCCGTCACATGGTGTGAAATATGCTGTGAAAAATGTTAGAGTGCCACCTGGGCAGAATGAATTTTCTATAATTTTAAGTCGTAAAGGCATTGATAGTAAAAGAAAAGTTGCGTTGTAAATGACCATGATTGAAGATGACTTGCAAAAACCAGAACTGGAACATTGATTTCGTTTAGGAATCCATTTCTTGCCGACTTGCCGTGTTATTTTAAAATGTTCGCTGCAAAATCCAACAAAGAGACAAAAATCCTCCCTCACTAAAAACCTTTTTGCATTAAAATTAAAATGGACCCACGCTGACAATATGGCAGCTCACTTTCAAACTATGTTATTCATATTCAATAAAACCTCTATAAATCGAGTTTTATCTAAATTGCAACTTATGATATACTACAAAGTACATTTCTCAAGTGTTGTAGGTCGTAGTCGAAGCATACCCGAAGGATATTATACGTCTTAATAAAAAAGAAATATGGTCCTAAGTGTTTCAATTACTGTAGTGTGATAAAATAAACACAGAGTTCCACGCATAGAGGAACTTTATTTCTTTCTTTTGGACTTTATTTCTTTTAGACCTTACACGACTCCTGGACACGTCACAAAATATAAATTACTTTAGTAATACTGGGAATTGAAGTGATCACTTTGATTCATTGTTCACGAAGTATTGTCAGCAAACAATACAATCAAAAACTGGCCCATATTATTTCCCATTTTCATCGCAGTACATTATGGTTTTTTTTTTGCTTGAGCACTGAGATCCAGTACTGGTCGGACTTGAGTTTGACTTTATATGACTTATTAAAACATCAAGGTATTCTCTTTAGGTTCGAATACATTTGCTCCCTAAGTATTTAAAGCCAGACAACGAAACATAAAATAATATAGGACAATCCACAAGGCATCCTCGATGAACCGACATCAGCAAAACTCGTAACAGTTTACGGTTTGAACGAACTAGTTTCAGTTCTATGCTATTAATATTTATTTATGTTGTTGTGTTGGTTATGAGGTGTAAAGTTGGGTGCGGGGTTGTAGTACCTACACAAATGATTGCAGATGCCGGAACTAAAATATTTCGACAGCTCACTTCACTAACGCCTTTATGGAATTTATGAACTTTGCTTACGGTACTTCCCTACAGAATATTTAGGGCTAACGTTACTAAGGTCTGATTTTTATTATTATGTTGGCTTTTTGATAGAACACCCAACGAGATTAAAATAGACTACAATCTGTGTGTATATAATAAAGTACATACACATAGTGTAAATAAGCTGCACGTATAAAAAGACTGGCATAACGCTCTAAACAGTGTTTGTCTTTACCTGCGCATTGCAACGTGCAAACCTAAGGGCCAACATTAGCTCGGACCTTGAGCGCCCTCCGTTGCCACTCCATGTCTACTTCATGTGTGAGTGTCTCGGTGACGCAGTGGCCAAGTATTTAAACTCCGACAATTTCTTCAGCTGATTGCCGCTGAGTGTAACTGATGGCACTGTTTCATAAGTTTTTGCACCCGCCTTAAAAACCATCAGTTCACTCTTGCTCGCGTTTTACCGGAGCCTGTTAACATTAACTGGAATTGGTCTATTTAATTAAACCTAATGTGTGGGGTTGTACAGTTTATTGAATAAGTTAGGGATAGTTAGCTGTAGAGGGCAAGATATATAAATCAGTTGGATGAATGGGATGATAAACTTAACATTAACCCAGAAGTTCTGTGCAATTAATTTGAAAGGTATAGATTAAACTTGATCAAAGCATTACTATCTTACTGACTTCCTTAGTTATATATATTTAGGATAAATCATTTGTTATGTACCTTATGACGACAAGGCAAGCAATACCGCGGTAAAAAACTTGTAACTACATAATGTTTAATGCTAGAAAAGTCTACTCACAAAGGAAAGTCGTATTGTGCTTTCGTAGCGCTGCTGTGAGCTGATGTACAGTCAAGTTCACTCCGATTAAAAAAACAAGTAAAATCTCGTCCATAGATGTACTTAATAAAAAACAGGAACCTTTCTGTTTTAGAATATTAACAAAGTCGGTTCAAACCTAGAAAATTACCTACAATTGAAGTAAAAAAATTCAATTGAATTTAGGAGCTAACTGACAACTGTTATATAAATAAAATACAAATATACATACCTCAAATTGATCCAAATAAATACCAATGGGAAACGTCCCCAAGAAGCCAGTTACATTGCTGACTCACTACAAAAAATACATAATGTGACAATCGGATATCCAGATGTTCAACTTCATACATTATGTTACCACTAGTAAACAAAGTTCCACTTTGCCCAGTTTGCCCGCATTGCCCTTCGTTTGAGAAAAAGGCGTCGCTATTTGTAAAGATTACCCGCATTTCGAGGGATCGTATTGCTTTTCAGCTGGACCCTCGAGAATAGTCCAAATACAGAGTTATCAATAAAAATATTAATCCGCTTTCTAATGCAATCATCCATAGCTTGTCCTAGAGCGATAAAAATGACTGCGCATACAGCTACTTGATAATTATATTATTTATGTTTTGTACTGTCCAAATTAGACCATACATAAACAGGAATCAATTGGAGGGCTGCTAGATTTAGATGTTTATATGTTTTTGTCTTATATAAAGTGGTGTGAATAAATGATCCGCTTTCTTGAGCAGTTTAATAAAAAAACATTTTTAAAAAGTATACCTTTTTATATGCATAAAGAACTAAATAGTACTGTGTGGATTGCCTAGATATATTATTAAGCCTAGATTTTGCAGGAATATCGAATATACTGAACTCTACTCACGGCGTAAAATAGTAAATCCAAGTTTACTCTGATTTACTTATAACATTCCTCTGAAGTGGGACTAGGGATTCCGGTTTTTGTTGAGGTTCTGATTGAAACATATTATAGTATGCGTTTCTGGTTGGCTCGTTTTGATTTGTTTCGTAAGGTTATGTATGATGATGATATTACACATCACAAGTGATTTTGAACTTACTTGCAAATAATCGTTGGTCCATTTCAGTAATTCAACTCTAGCTACCTTATTGAATAAAGGTGGATCAAGTCAGTAGTGGTATAACCTGAGCACGATCAAAATGGAATGGAATTTGTTTCGAACTGTAACGAAAGCGGTCATATATTTACTTTGAGAATATCCATTTCATCCCATTTTGATAACGTACAAATATATTTTATTGTATACCCTACATCGACCCTACGTTTATGAACAGATCTTCAAATGTTTCAACAATTTATAAAAATTCATTTTGCATCTGATTGTACTCATAGCTCTGCAGATTAACTAGTCGTGTTAAGTTGTCGTATAAACACTATAATTATCTGACCAATAATTACCTGACGTGCAAATTATTAATTATATTCGTTTATTGGGGAAAAGCAAATCAATCATCAGACTGATGGTGTACCTACTGTTTTTATGTGGGTTAGGAGAAAGCAGATAGCGTTTCAATCCACTCTATGTATGCTAACATTTCTTATGTACTTTTATATCTACTATATTTGTTTAATGTGTCAATAAGTACTAACCTAAATTTATTATATGAACAGTAAACTTGTTGAAATAAAAATATCCTGTGATTATTCTACATATTTTGATAAGTATAAATAGTATGATACACAAATTTATTTTTATCATAGTTTTTCAATGATATTTTGCAGCTATTTTCATAAAATAAATAAACAAAAAACAATAGAAAAGGTACGCTATAATAACAACCTAAAATCTTATGTATGGAGAGTTGGAAAGTAGAACTTCCTCATGTCACACGTGTCAACTGTTGAATATGCCTCCCCAAACGAGGGGGGTGTTGCCATGAATACCACGCTTGGCAGGTAGATTGGAAATCACAGTAAAGGTATTGAAGAAATAAGAGCTGCCCTTCCTCTCGGTTCATCAGGTACATCCAAAACTAACTAGTTAATTCAAGCTGGTAATGGTGGTGTTTAGGTATACCGAGTGTAAAGAAAACATAAAATCAAGAGCTCAAGCAGTTCTTTTGGCGCGATTCCTTTTTCAAATCAAATCAAAACGTTTATTTGTACTTAAAAATAAGTAAAAAGAATGACAAACAGAAAAGAAAATCGTTACATTAACAGAGAATACTACACATAATTATAATATTAATTTAACCTAGATCTAACTACAAAATGGTCCCAACTCAGCATTATGCACTTTTGATTACGCCTCTGATACAAGGGTAAAGAAGGGAAAGTAAATAAATGTAAGAGGTTTTCAAAGATCAAAGGAAATAGCTAGTTATGTCAATTTCAGCGTGAGCACAAATTTACCTATATCAAATTTTATGATTTCGGTTATTAAATTGTTTTTAAAATTATGAACACTATTTTGCAGAGGATGATAAAAAAAATTGTTATGGTTTCATCAATCTTTTTAGATGTATATCATAATATAAAAAAGCCCCTTGATGAGCACGGCAAAAAAGAACCTTCCATCTTAAATTAAAATAATCAATTTCATAATGTTTCGTGCATGTCCTGAAAGATTCTTCAGAAATGATTGGAGGACAACCTCCAACTATTTCTGAACATAATTTGAGTGCATCACTCCACTTATGCACTTGACCCTAATAATCGTCTTCCATGAGAGTGCTGCACGTTTAATCATATTATTTTAGATATAGGTAGTTGCTGAAAGCTCATCAATACATAAATCAATTATTTATTTTTCTCTGAGAACAGTTAATGCTATACTCAAAGACGTTATGCTAACAGAATCGTTATAGACTCTTATGTTAACTTTAACTGCTTTGTGAGAAACTGGTATCTGAATGGGTTTTAGTAACCGGTATTACAGGTGATCACTGATCTAAAGGTATATAGTCTGATCGATAGGTAGTCCTTACAAAACAATAGTAATAAAACATAATATTGTTTTGATATAAATAATCTGTGTAATAATATATAAATCTCTCTCGGTCTTATGGTGGATTAAAATTTAATCCAATAAGATAATTTAATGTTCATTGAATAGACAGGGAAAAGTCCAGCCGAAAAAAATCGGTTTTTAATTTAAACATCTTCGTTTTGCTAATATCAGAACTTAACCTGTTCAATATTTATTTACCAAGATTGGAGCCTGTTGAGGGTCGCGCTATTTGAACACTGAAACTTTGATGTCCCAATCAGCTGAGCGAACATCACAAAGGGTCATCGAGTTAGGGTAACTTTTCTTTGAACATAATACGATTTTCAGAGATCATGAAAACTTCGGTTTCAGAAATTTATATTTCAGGAGAATATACAAGCACTTATAGATAAATACATATAGTTATCTAAACTAAACATGCAGAGCGGACAAAAATTATACTAAAAATTGACAACATAACACTTTTTATTGGTACGCGACTTATTCCTATAAGAATTTATGTACATTCTTGATCGTCTCTAATAAATCATCTTTAATAACTTTATGATTTCGTTGCATTTTTTCTTCAAAATAACCTTTTCATTTATCTATGTGTTAAGAGTACAGAGATATAGTTAATAGAGACTTCATAGATATACAGGGAAATAAAGTTTTTTTATTAACAGACTACAATTTTGTCAAATACTATTTTATAAACTAAAATTTTACAAACATATACAATTTAAGTGATGTTTCATCAACTGAACACCACGTGAACAAATTTGGAAAGTAAAGATTATAAATCCGTTTCATTCTATTGAAATATGAAATACTTTTCATATTTCATGCAAAGCTTAATTGGCGTTTCGTTTCACTTTAACCCGCAGAGTTTCAATAAGGCTTATTGCATTGAAGAGCAGTCCAATATAGCTGCCCATTTAATACAGAGTGTGGTGTGAACCATACCATATAAAAAATTCGACTTTTGAAGCGTAACGAGTTGGAAACACTGGAATAAATAATAATAATAATAATGCTGGACAATCCACACAGCATCATCTAGCCCCAAGCTAAGCAGAGCTTGTGTTATGGGTACTAGATGACTGATATACATAATACAATATTATTAAATAGATATATATATTTTTTATTATACATAGAAAACGACCAGAACCCCTAAACAAATATCTGCAGATCGTACAAATATTTGTCCCGAGGCGGGAATCGAACCCGCAACCTCCTGCGTCGCAGGCGGACCTTCGCCCACCGCGCCACAGTGGTCGTCAATAGCATAAAAGAATATATTTTCAACACTGACAAATGTGGAACTTTAAATAATAATCAATAGCGAACTTGTTCATTTGATAATTGCTTCATCACCACTATTTACATCATTACATCATTACATCACTGGTTATTACCACTGTAAGCGCTTAAATCTTTCTGGTTTCAAGACTCACTAATATAAGAAACCTGGTAACTTTCAAAATCTCACTTCTGGGAATGATTCAATTTGTAAAAAGCAGTTATAAATCTTTATCCATATATTTTGGATTTGGTTTATGAAACATATTATTTAAATCGTTTATTGCGTTCATATTACAAACTTGCGATGTTGTACATTGTTGTTAGGCAAGCTTGAGCAAGTCACAGATCTTTGCTTTAGTTAGGTCAGTTCCAAATGTTTACTCAATGGACTCACGGAGCGGGCCTATGTATACGGCTCGCTGTGCATGTGTTCCACAGAGAGTTACGCAATGAACACCGGAAATTAAACAAAGGCTTGACCGCGCTCAGAAGAGCTTATTAATACTGGATGTGGACTCCTATAGGTCTGTACTCTATGCTCCAATTATTGTAGTACTGTACGTATGTACAAATACATACATAAAATTCAATCACATACGCAGGGTTTTATCCTAAAATAGTTTTTGGGGTTATGAATGTTGTATCATAGAGAGAGATATATTGTTTTCTATTAAGTGCCTAGTTAGAATGCTGTCATTTATTAATATCAGTGATAGTAAACAAAAGGAGTTCACTTCTATCGCATGTGATAGGACTTCGACCACAAGGTAATATAAAAAATTTAAAGTTTGCTGGAGCGGAGGGTAGCGTCGTTCATTGTTTATTTTAGTTATTATTTGGGTATCATACCCACGCCAATAAGCCTATACCTTTGTAGTATATTTGTAAACAAAATCTGATTTACTACGTCTCCAGTTCAATACTGTGTGCGAAACTAACTTTAATACCTAGTTGTTATCACATTCTGCACACTAACAAGCGGGAACAGTTTCCGACGTTGTCGTCACATGAGCTTATCACTTCAACCTCTATAGAACTGTTCAACACCTTGCTTCTTTTCACTTCGGAACTCTTGATTAGAGTCAGTTGTCTTTAAATGCTTGTCATCTTGAACACAATTTATAAATCTATCCACCCTCTGCTGGAACTCCCTCTGGACCTTCAACGAGGAAAAAATGTTGTTACTTATTTACTACAAAGGCTACCAGGTAATTTTTGTTTCATGTTATCATTTGGGGGTTATTGCCCATAATCCCCACGCTGGGCATGCGGGTTGGGGATCGCAGTTCGGTCTGCAGAGGGCGCTGCTGCCCGCCCTCCTGTGTGTCTCCCTTAGTCGCCTCTCTGCTAATAATAATTGATTTTAAAAACCCATCAATCGCGAAAGAAATTATTGATGGGTTTTTAAAACAAAGAATAATTTTTCCTTCTCATTTTAGGACCCGAAAACGTTTATTGGATAAACTTTTTTTGAGTTAAGGTATCGAACGATAAATAATGAAAATAAGGTAATCGCTTTAATTAGCCTTTAGTATTAAGTCAGATATCTATTCATTAAGTAAGCTGTTAATTTCTTAATATTGTTAAAATAAATTAAAGAGAGATTAGTATTTCAGGTGAAATATAAGTCGTGTATTATCATCTTAATATATTACACTACTACTCTTAAAATACCAACTTTTCAGGAAACCGTTATAGCCAAGGTCCTAGTGTTTAAGCAAATCTGTATTTGCAAGCGACAGAATTCTCGTGTTTACGCCTCTCGGTGCACAAAGTTAACTTAATTTTAGTTTTGAGCTAGTTTTGCCGAGTGCGGGCTCCAGGGTTGGCACCTAATGTTTTAGGTTTCAGCAATTAAGCTTTAGTTATTTACCTAGTAGAGTTAAACTTTGCATGTTGTTTAAGTCTGAATGCTAGTCGCGTGAGTGGCGAGATGAATAGTTTTGAAAATGTTTCAATGTGTTTGTTGTAATTCTTCAATGTATGTTTCAAATATAACAAGCATTTGATATACTTTGGTGTTACGATGATTCTAAACATACCTCATCATCATCATCATCATCATCAGCCTATGTTAGTCCACTGTTGGACATAGGCCTCCCCTAATGAGCGCCATAGCGCCCTGTCTTCGGCTTGTCGCATCCAGCATCTGCCAGCAGATGCTGGATGCGACAGTAAACATACCTACTTACTTAAAACTTTTTTCTAAACATACTAATCAAGTTTCAAATAACGTAGGTTATAATTATTTCTTAGAATAGTCTGCAATCGTGTTGTTTTTGTCGTGTTATCCTCAAAAATCCGCGAAAATATCTATGTTTCAGTCTTGCTGATAATAAACCCCAAAAAGTGTCTTGTTAGATATTTAAAACATAAAATGGAAGTTGACGTGTTTGTAAATAATCAAACTTTCGTCAGCAAGGTGCTCCCGAGACGTTCCGGTACGTATTTAAAGCGAGGCTGGCGTAGCGTTGGTTCCGCACGAAAAATATGTCATTCACTAAGCTCAGAAAAACTCATGAAAAATGCAGGAATTACTGTAGCCGACAAATTGCGTATGCGATCCTGTAATGTATTTATTTAATGGATTTATGGACGGAGGGTGGTAAAACACAAAGAGTGGTTTCCGCAGGGGCGTTTTATCATGTAGCAAAAATTTGCATATTAATAATTATATTATGGAAATTCCATCGAAGTCTCCATCTATTGGCTGTTCCTCACTATAGCTTATTTATTCAGCCCACATGACTTCCTTATAAGACTCTCTAATGAGATCGCGTAGAGTCAGCCAAGTAATGAGATATATCGTATCTACAGCTTAAACTGAACAAATCCAAAGCTGGACTTAAGCCATCCCAGATAAATGCTGGTGGATCTTATTAAAAGTGACATGCGGATTGGTGATCCAAGTGAAGGTGTTAATAAACCAGTCTATAGGTGGTACTAGCTGAAGCTGTTGCCTTTCTGCTGAATCTGTTTCCTTTCCTCTAGCAGAACACCGTAGTGTCGCACATTTAAACCATCCACGAGCTGAATAAGAGGGGTGGATTTTTACGCCATGACTGCCACGGCACCCTCATAAATAACACTTGTAAATCAAATACTACTTCACGCCTGCGTCACAAGCAAAAACACAATCTGCGAACGTGAGAAGGTTCCAATTAACTGAACAAACGAGCTCTATCGTGTACACGATACGAGTCGAGTATGGCTGATTGGTAGCACGGTCATAGGTTTAAAATATGGTGATGCAATCAGAACATTGATTATTGTCAAAAACTCAGAAAAGACGCACTGTTCGATAATATATTTTTTTACAGTGGGGTTTTGCAGAGTTCTACACAGTTGGCCTTGCAGGCCGCGTGATTGCGCCGAGAAATCCAATGAAATCAGTGGTCGGCGCAGCGATGATGTCACGTGCTCCCAAATCGCCACTGTAAAGCTGTTTTAATATGTATTAATTAACACTGAGTTAGAAATAGTATTATGTTGGTAATCCGCTCCGTTGTAGAACTTGCTCAAGTCAAGTCATATAATAGTTATAAACATAAATACTGCATTACGAAAATAAGTACTACAGTACTTCGGATACCCGATTGTTTGCCAAAAGTTATTATTTATTATATATTGTATTTATGTAACACATAGCTTCAGTTTCGGTAATGGACTCATCACTGCTGTGATCATTCTGGCACACCACGTAGAGAGAAACAGTTCTATTATCTTGAGTTTACAACGAAGATACGGTAAAAGCTACAACAAAGTTAATGTAGTCGATACGTTAATTATTCTTGTTTGTGGAAATTTCGCAGTGATTTTTTGACACACAGTTAAACCCTGCTTTCATTAAAATTAAGAAATCAGTAAGGTATTTAGACACATAATATGTGCTTACCTACCTTATTGTTTTTTTGATATGTTTATTATAGACAATATAAAATAAGATAATATAAGACTGATCTCCATCTGGAGATCAGTTTCATTTTAGAAGTTAGTTATAATTAATGTCTCATTCGGCAGATATTATTAACAGTAAAAAAAAAATTGTTCAACCAAGTCTGGATTCCGGAGAACTAACTGATTGAATTGAATCAGTTAAGTCAGGACTTTATTATTATATCAGAAGTAAATTAATTGCTCATGAGCACTCGGGTATTGTGGTTCACGTTCCAAAATCGACATGGAAAAACTAAGGGATTAACTCCTCCATGTAATGGAACGTCGAGAATGGCTTAGAATAGCGAAAATTACTGCCATGCATTTCTGTGCCTCAATGTGTCCATGCCGCCACTTCCAGTTTCAAGCTTATGAGGCGAAAAGAAAACGCACACATGAAGGTACCTTTCTAAAACATCGTTACATTACAGCTCCTACAAGCCTCAGCCTCAAGGCTGAGTTAGAGTTGACGATTCTTTCTGAGACCCGGAGAGGGTCAGCTGAAAGAACACGACGTTCGTGTACATCCAAACATAACAACAATTTTATAATAGTTATTAATATTTCTATAAATATTAATATTTCGCGAAAATCCACATGATAACAAACAAATACAACAAACAACAACAACAAAAAAATAATAATTAGTAAAACATACATTAAATAGTGTGCAGCTCCGACGTGACACATGTGCATGGAAATCTTATACTTATTGTGGGCACGTAACGTTTAATGTGAAAAATGCGGCACCGCATTGGATCATGTACCCACTCTGCAGCTACGATATGCATTACATATGAACGTGTTCTGAATTTGTATTGTATGGTTGAAGCCATCTCCAGTTATAGATAGACATCAACATCTTACTAAATCATTTAATTTCACTGTGTTAATTCTGTTTTCCTAGGTTAATAACCCTCGAAAGAGCTTTCATAACCTCTAGATTCTTTCATTAACAGTCTGTAGATGTCTAGCCCGACTTCTTCGATGCATAGTTTAAAATACCTTAATACTTTTAGTGATTAATTAGTAATATTTTCTTAGCAAAAAAGCATTCATGGTTTATGCTAAGGCTATTTGGTATTGTTAAGTTCCTCATAACCCCGCATTGTTATGGCTACCCAGATCTGTCCTCTGATAATAATTCCATTAACACAATCTTTTCAGCACACCGTTTTAAATATTCAGCTTTAGTTTTACAGCAGAACCACGGTTTTCATTATATCCCCAAGCTTCACTAAAGGGCCCGGCCTATAAACATACATATACATACATACTTGCTATAGATATGCTATGGATATATAGGTATCTAAATTTTGTATGTGGAACTTCTAAGGTTAAACTTGGAGTGTTATTGTAATAATATTTCATTAAACGGAGAAGGAATTCTATTAAAACTATCTTATTACTTAAGTAATTATTTTTTTATTATTTAAAATTTAAGCAATCTGAAGACATAGTTATTATTACTATTTTAACGGGTATTTATCGCCTTTATTTACCTGGGCATTACATTGTATTGTATATAATCAGTCATCTAGTACCCATAACACAATCTTATCTGCTTAGCTTGGGTTCAGAGGATGCTATGGGAATTGTCCTGCATTATTCACTTATTTAAAAAACTTTCTAATATTCAACATACATTAAATTAGAAGGCGTGATCTTTGGAATCATTGATAAAATTTTAAGTTAAATGTGCTAGGTCCAGGAAGCTTGAAATAGAGCAAATGCAAAGACACGTCTACGCCTTCGTTTTACTTTGTTGTACTCAGATGAGTTTTAGAATCGGATCTAGAACTGAGCTGAACCCATGTAGTCGGGAAACCTGAGCTATGAACGGCTTCTAGAGCGGAAGTGGCGCCCTCTGCCCTGAAGAGAGAAAACTTACCTTTTCTTACTAAATGGATTGCAAAGGCAGGACAATTAAAAAGATGCCTTATCAGCGGCGCAAAAGTAGCCTATTATGTTATTATAGGTCAGAATATTCGTGTGCAAAATACCAGCCCGTTCTACTTAGTAATTTTGGCATTCTCTTCTTCCAAATATCTACACAACGACAGAAAATAAACGTAATAATTTTTCAGAAATTTAAAAGACAGTTTAAATAGCGATTTTCTAGTTTAATATGTCGTAGAATTCACCTTCCTGTAAAATAACCTAATGCTAAACTTCATGGCAGAATATACATGACTGACACTACAAAATTTTTTTGAATATTTTTCGTATGTTGTTTATATGCAAATTAAAGAAACACTATCAGGGATCCATTTTCAAACTGAGAATCACACTGCAAGTAAGTAGGTACAGTACCAACCATCTTCATTTATGTAAAGTTTCTCCCTTGTAGGCGTGAATTCACGCCTTGTTGTCCAAATCTTGTGATGCGCTGTTAGTATACCAATATGAGCCCATTATTGGATATGGCAAACGCAATTTATATTTAAAAACGAAGTCTTGCAAGAAATATTATTTTAAAACGTATAAAGTCAAAGCAATTAAGGTATTTGAAAAGTTCATTTTAATTCAAATACTTTTCTGTTACACTCCAACATAACCAGATTACATCTTCAAAGTAATCTGAAACCGATATCTAAGTACCTGAGTATTGGCAAGCAGCAGCACACCCTCCTACGCACAACCGGAATGTAATCACGGACTGCACCTTGATACGGTTCCGACGGGCAATCTTCTGATACACTGGTACATGACGCTCTATGCACTGATATGATTGGTAACTTGGTGACGTCACTTTAGAAGCAGCGATGAAACCTACGATTCTAATATTTGAATGTGTATTTAATTTTGCCGAAAAAATAGAAAGGTTTATTTTAGTATTTTCGGCAATTTATACGAATGATATAGATCTTGATCATTTGACTGCTCTTCATCCCATGAGTAACATAAGTTAAATGAAATATCTATTATCTTATCTTCTATAAAAATTTTCAGTAAATACAGACTCTCAAGTAAATTCTATTATTTGGTCATTATGTTCTTTACTTATGTAAATCTGAAGAGTACTGTAAATTCCTCCAAGCCAGTATTATTGATGCGTTTCATAACCCGGTTTGCATATCCACAAAACCAATAAACGAAGATCTTCCAATCTACCAATAAACTTGGAAACTTTGTTAATCAACCGTTAACAAAACTTACAAGTTAGGCCCTCAGACCACGCACCACTTTCAAACTATGTACAACAATAACAACTTAATAAGTTATGATACAGTGTACCACAGGGACTCCGCTTCCGGTCATAGGCCGGACGTTAGTTCAATCAAGACGACGACGTGAGGTTTGCTATTATAAAGGTTTACTATTATTTTCTATGTTCTATGGCTAAGCAAATTCACTTGCGCAATTATTTTAATAATACGCTCACTTCAGAATAGGACGTTACTTTATAGCAAATGTCTGAACACTTTTGTTTTCTCTTCAAAATGATATCACATCACTGAAATCAGCATGATATCATGCTGATTTCAGTAAGATATCAATTATCAAGTTATCAAAGTATTTCAATTGCAATAGAATTGTTTTTGATGTTGAATTTCGGCTTATTCAGTTGTAACTAGGTAATTAGTAATCTACGTCGGTCCCTGCCACCAGCAACGAAATTATAGCGTACTCGAAACCAGGGCATAACCAGGGTAATAAGTAACTTCGTTATTTATACTGAAGCTTACAGAAACAACAACCATGAAATTGTTAATGAGAGCAAATACTATAAGGCAAGACATTATTTTAATTTACTCTACGGATATACCTAAAACAATTAAAATAACTTGATCACTATTGAAGTGGAATCGTCTTAAAAAACTAAACTAAAACGAGCAGCGAGGGACATTGTTCCGATTTAGTTTTTACAGCGCTGAAAACATTAGCCAGAGAAATTAATTAAAACGTCTTTTGAAACAGAAGACGCTAATTGACACTAATTGAATTAATTCTGAAGAAGAGACGTCCAGCTGAGTGTTTTACTTGACTTGTGGAGATTTGTACAATCATTTTCAGGGTGCCCAGAGTATATCTGAGGTCACACCGACATTCGTAGGTGAGTTTCATAGGTAGACAGGCAGTTAATGTGTCAACTTAGTATAGACCATTCAGTCAATGCAAGATATTATAATGTTGCCAATAATGTTTCGTTCTGTTCAGTTCCGAGCGGCGTACAGCTGACCTACTTGCATCTCATCTATGTAGGTTTTATTTATAAATTCATTACGGGCAATGTCCAGTACACAAGAGACTATCAACGAAAAATATTCTTACGCTTTTTTCGCCGAAAACTGGAATAATTCATTTTCTTCTTTTATCGATTGTTCCTCTTTTACAAAGTTTCCTCGGGGTATACATGAAGGTTCTTTCATTGGTTTTGGGTTGACTAGGTACATGAAGTACGGGAATATGTAAAATACAACACAGGTTTATAAAAAAGACATAATATTCCGTATATTTCATCAAAAATTTAATACTTGGTTAGATACTCGATTAAAAACATGAGGGTTTTTATAGAGTTGAAGTTTTATTAATACCATTTTACAATTTTGTGTTCGCGAAAGTTGACAACAAAGTACTGCAATTTGTTTCACGACGACAATACCCTGTAATAGTTGATGGATCGCCATTGTTCTCATAACATTACGGGCTGTAAACACAATATTTATGCTGAAATTAATTTAACAAAAATTATACGAACCATGACTTAATACATAAATTGATTCTATCGCTGTGTCTATTATTTTGATCTTCCTCAGTAAAGTTGAAAGAGATAATTTCGAGGAAAAGATTGTGCTTTTACCCATAATTTTCACTTGAGTTATTTGCGTTTTAACCGGTTTTTAGTATCTTCCTGAAGAATGTGAAGCGGATGTGGATACATGTCATAATTTTACAATTTTAGAGACTTTCATGAAACCTTGCTTGGGAAAGAAAATTAATGGTGGCCGGAAGCTTTGATGGTAGTTTTAAAATAAGCAACAAGAAACCTTTTAGTAATAATGTAGGAAATAATCCTTTATAACTGACCTATATACCTCCTCTGGTGTACCTTTTGCAAAATCAACTCATTATTATTCAAATATCAATAAGATTTCTGTACGGATAGGCGCCGAAGACTAACTGGTTTTACTGGCGCTTGTCCTTATACAAACCTTTCAACAACATTCCTACATACAATATTTGTAATATTAAGAATAAAAAATGCCAACTAAGTTATAATTCGATACAATCTGTTTATTTGATAAGTAAACAAATCCAGGAATTTTTATCCATACAGTATTTGATTAAAACATATACAGCAACTTGAGATTGAGAATTTATAAAACCAAAATGTTCTTTTAAAAACCGTACCTAACACAAAGTTTACTTATGATATAGCTGAAGTTAAAAATTATAACCCAGATGATAAACAGTAAGCAGTTAAGAAAACGGATGCGGAAGGATTTGGAGTACCTTAGTGAGTAATTATGGGGGAGACTTGAAAACAATTATCTCATTTAGCTATTAGTCACAGCTTATAAAATCAAAGCCTTGTTACGTTTCTTAAAATAATTTATTAATATTGCCAGACAAGGTCAGATAAAAGACATTTTGATTTAAGTTTATATTATTGTCGGGTAGGAATTTTTCCTTTTCGGCATTTATCGAATTTCAACTGGTTCAGCCATAGTCAAGAGATGACTGGAGTGTTCTCAAGCTAAGACTCAAACTGGTTACTTGCCACTCGACCGTAGATCAGCAAGAACACTAGCGTTTCCTACAAATAGTAGTGCATACTCCTGTGCTGCCAAAACAAACCCTAAACTCCTTGGGTTTAAGATTCATGTTGGCAAATTCAGCGTAATGAAACCGAAATTCAATGCGGAAGAAATGTTCGGTCCTTACGGTAAATGTAGAGAACCCTGCAATGTTCGACGGTATGTGTTCGGCATCATGAAGGTAAGTAGGTTACTCATACTCATCTATGGCAAAAAGCAGACCAGGGCAAAGAAAAGTACCTAAAGAGACTAGTATTAGTAAAAACATGTAATAAAAGCTTATTAGCTCCTAATTTAATGACATTTATCAATTCCAAGTGTATTTTGCGAAATCGCGCCCGGGTCATGCTTCGTAAATAAATCGATCGATTTATAAATGAGATGAACAAATTCCACTTTCATATTTATTCAGTAGTTACTAACACATATTATATGGTGTCAAGTTCGGTTGTTCACGTCATTCATTAGGGTCAGTTTAATGACAACCGCTCAAATCATGCTGAGGATAGTATGTACTAAAGATACGAGTCTTGTGATATATGTAATATTAAGTTGACAGTAACACCGCTTAATTATAGGAGAGATAGTAGAGCCTCGGCCGCAGTGAAGGATAGTAGGTAGACGTCTAGGAATGCTTCAAAGGATTAGACAAAAAATCGAAAACAGACATCGCCTCGTTTCACACTGGACTAGCTGAGCTTTGCAGTGTGGCCGGTCTCGTACATTTTCATAATATGTTTGCTTTCTTGTCTACCATCTAACATCGTACATTGTGGCCGTAGCGTAAAGTCCGGTACGTGATAGTAAATATTAGGTATATTAATTGGTTTAGCCGGTCCTAAATTCATTGCCGTGGCTAGGTAATTATGGATTACGGTACGGAACTTGTCTCGGTCCAGAATATTTATATATTTTCCGAAAAGGCTGTATATTTCTCTAATATGTGTGTACCATTTTCAACGGCTATAGTATATGAAGGGCCCAATAAATTTTGAAATATTATTTACATACCCAATACTTTTATTTTTATTTCAAAGTAGGTAATCCTTAAAAGTACAACATAAAAGAATAGTTCAAACAAAGTACTAAGCGAGTAGCGGTAGTGACCAGAAGTTCACTTTAATAGTGACTAATCTATACTAATATTATAAAGAGGAAAGATTTGATTGTTTGTATGTTTGTTTGTTTGTTTGAATTGAATAGGCTCCGAAACTACTGGACCGATTTGAAAAATTCTTTCACCATTAGAATCCTTAATTTTCCGTGATGAACATAGGCTATATAATACTTTCAAAAAAGTTAGGGATCCGCATGAAAAATTCAATAATTGAACCGTGGGCTGTATATTCCACCTCTTTTTCTATTATGGCGCGTCAGAATAGAAAAAGAGGTTGTATAGCGCACGGTGCTTGCTTTTTCTCTACGGCCAGTGTCAGTTTTGGAATGTTGAGTCAATGTCAAAAACCCCAATGCTGTTACAAAAAGTAAAGATCCGTATGAAAACTCTGAAACCCATCGTTTTAGTGTGTATAATTTCTGAAATTTTTGTTTAATACCCGTGCGAAGCCGGGGCGGACCGCTAGTGTTATATAATACTATAGTTATATGAAAGCGGTAGGTTTAGCGGTTACTTTGAGCAGAAAACAGCATAGTTCGTTATTTACTTATTATCATAAACAATAGATAAGATTAAAATACACTTGAAACTATCCTGTAATAAACACTTTTGAAGTAGTTCATTTACAATAGGTATGCGGTTCAAGGTTTGTCGTCATCGGTCTTTACTTAAGTGACAGAAGTGAATAAAACAACCCTAATGTGAATTTACCAACTCGATGGTACATCCATAAGTAATCACTTAGATTGCTTCGAGATTTACAAATACACGGATCAACATCAACATAGAATTTAAATAAATGAATAAAACCTATCATCCGGGAAGAGTTTATGCGAAGCTATCGGCAAAGGCTACAAAGGCTACTTTTACAGAGCATTGGTTTCGCTCCGTACATAGAATGGGGTCAAATGTTTATTTATTTCGCAAAAATCAAGTGTTAACACCATACACCATATACGGCGCACGGGCGCACGGCGCTGCTATCTTGTTTTACTGTTATGTGTTCTGAGAATTATCGACTGCGGCTTCTGGAACGATTGAGCTTTCAGACCGTTTCCTGCACATACAAAATTTGATTACTTGACATGTTTGCTCATGTGAAGTAGCTTTAAGCTCAGTCGTTCTAGAAGCCGATAATTTTCAGAACACATAACGGTAAAACAAGATAGCAGCGCCGTGCGCGTGTGCATTTTTTGATTTTTGCGAAATAAATAAACATTTGGCCCAACTCTTTATATGTATAAATATTTGTTTTCTATTGTAATAATCGGGTCTGATTTGAAAGAAATTAAATATTTTTATTTACCTTAATAAAAAACAATAATACACAGCAATCTTAAAATCTAAGTTGTAAAGTAGGTTATTTAGTAAGGCAAATATGGCGGTCACTCAGCGTTATGCTGGGTACACGTGCACACAAGTTTCCTTATACTTCGCTTTAATGCAAGGTCTATGAAAACATTGCATAACTAGAACTCAAATTAAATGCTCAGAATATCTATAACAAGGGTCCGTCATGAACTTAGTGTATTCGCCAGGAGCATTCCTGATTTTACTGTACACATTCGTGATTGTACAGCGAAAAGACGAGAATTGTGTTAAATATGTGGATGACCTTGTTGGCAATTACGTGTTGTGAATCAGTCTTGTTGTTGTAAACAAGACCATCCCAATTACAATTAACATTAACAAAGCTCTTATTTTTGAGTGTCAAATATATACATATAAATTAATAATGCTGGACATAACACAGGCATACATAGTACAGTACATTGAATCGATAGAATTTTTTTATTTGTTATACATAGTAAAACCCAGAACACCCCGATAAAATAATATTTGCAGATCGTACAAACATTTTGTCTCAAGGCGGGAATCGAACCAGTAACCCTAGCGTCAAACGGACTTAACCGCACCGTGCTATTTTGGTGTTATACGAGTATATAATATAAAACGGTTATATCACGTTGTCAGTTATAGCTTCAGTCACCGTTTCGCCAATTTGACGACTCGAAAACAATATTTTTTTTATTATGGAATCAACCTATTGTTCTACTTGTCATCAATATCACTCATGTTCAATAACCCTATTATTATTATATTCCATACACTGCATAATGTTCACGTACCAATCAATGTTTTACTCTAGTACATGAAATATATACCTAACTAGATAGATAGGTAACAATAATTCCAATGTACCTTTTGGCAATAAACAAGGACAGATTTTCCGTCTATAAAAAGCAGGACGAGGTAAACAGACCCAGATAGGAACCGGCTTAGTTTACTGTGCGAACTTAGCTACGTACGCATTCTTGCTTAGTATAGAGCCAAGAAACTAGAATGCATATTATTTCATTGCCACAGAAGGAACGTGAATTTCTTTGACAACTTCAAGAATGGGTATATGCTACTACTCACATTTTAACGGTGCCGCTGCATGTCAATCCTTGCTACAAAAACCACACCAAAACACTAAAATCCACCAATTGTACCAAGTACCGCACTCGTCATCGTAATTTTATCCACTCGCGACGTTTGAACGACGATCACAAAGGATACGTCCGTTCACTTCGGCGGTCGCCGGGGTACTGAAATCCTGATGCTGTAAAGTAAA
This sequence comes from Eupithecia pulchellata, assembly GCA_963931895.1. NCBI lineage: Eukaryota > Metazoa > Arthropoda > Insecta > Lepidoptera > Geometridae > Eupithecia > Eupithecia pulchellata. The sequence continues at coordinate 9,004,358 of OZ007537.1, read as the reverse complement.
TTACTTTAGGATTCTTTCATGTCCATAACATTACTTTAAGTAGGTAATGTTATGAACATGAAAGAATTTCCCCACTCTGAGCGCTACTTGAAATAGCTTGATGCTCTTTTTTGAGTTATCAATAAAAAATACTTTTATTTGCATTGCCTACGTTAGGTTGTCCATCTACATTTTCGCAATTTTAATGTTTCTAAAATCTGGGGCCTTTGACGATTTACCTAATTTCAGTATGGGTCATACCGTATCTAAAAGCTCTTTACTTTCTTCGACAAAATTACCAGTGATTTTTCTGATTTTAATGGTTAATGTTTGGAAAAGTTATTTGAGTTAGGGAAGCCCGATCCTACAAGCTCTTTATTTCAACTAGCGGTTCACCGCGGCTTCGCAGGAGTATTCCAATAAAATATTTTTTCTTCCGGAACCCTAACTTTTTTGAAAATATTCTATAGCCTATGTTCATCACGTAAAATTAGGGATGCTATGGTGAAAGAATTTTTCAAATCGGCCCAGTAGTTTCGGGGTTAGTTTCTATTCAATTCAAACAAACAAACGTACAAACAAACAAACCAACAATCAAAATCTTTCCTCTTTATAACATAGGTTAAAATGACAAACTAAACTGTTAAAACCTATAACGGCTTGTTTTCATGAACACATTATTCTAATAATATTAAATCAATTATTTAATTCAGGAAACATTAGTCAAGTGCAAGATGTTAAATAATTGAAAACAGCATCTCATAGAATAGAATAGAACTTTATTGCACCATCAATACAGTTAAAAGTTTACACGATCTTAATATCTATATCTAAAATGGCACAATCGGCGGCGTTATCGCTAAAAGCGATCTCTTCCAGGCAACCTTTGGATGGATAGGATACGTACTAATATAAAAGCAGACGGTGGCTTTATTATGACAGGATATGTATGAGCAATAAATATTTTTACTTGACTAAAATAACTTAAATAAATATTTAATAGAAATAGCAAATATTATATAATCTAACACAAAATACAAAAAAGATAATTATCTAAATATAAATATAACTCAAAAGTGACTGACTGACTGACATAGTGATCTATCAACGCACAGGCCAAACCACTGGACAGATCGGGCTGAAATTTGGCATGCAGGTAGATGTTATGACGTAGGCATCCGCTAAGAAAGGATTTTGATTAATTCTTCCCCCAAGGGGATAAAATAGGGGATGAAAATTTACTTTGTCAATTTTAAACCGACCGGGCTGAGACTTTGCATGCATAAAGCTACTAAGACGTAGGCCTCCGAAAGGATTTTAATAAATTCCATCCCTAAGGGGGTAAAATAGGGGATGAAAGTTTGTATAAATTTTTTTAGATTTTCGACTGATTGAATTGAAATTAAAGATTGGAGCTAGCTACAATGATCAAAAATAAGGGATGATGTAAATGTATTACTTTGAACCTATCAGTACCTAATGGAACGAATAATTTCTTAAAGTTGACAATAGATGGCGTTAGTAGTATTTTAATACGCGCTATCGTTGTGTTTTCGTCGAGTTACATAATATTAATAGCCGATGATGAGTGGCCGCCGTATCTATTATTACATACTATATCTAAATATTTCTAGCGGATTATATTTGACGATTTTGGCTGTTCTTTTCTTGGCATTGTTTCATTTCATTTCATTTATTTATTGATAATGATCCGTTATGGATCATTATCAAAAACTTTTTTCATTTCCTTTCATTTCATTTATTTATTGATAATAGATCATTATCATTATATATATTATTATTAATCCACCACTGAAACAAAATAATTTAGCCGATTTACATTTTCATTGTTTTTTAAAAAGTGGTTTACATTTACATCGCTTCTCAACTTCAAGTTAAAAATTTCAAAAGGCCAAAAAAGACCTGAAGTTGGGAATGTTTTTTAAATTAATTATAATTACGATTTAATTTAATACACAAAAGTAAGTGACTTATTCAATACGCCTCTCTGTCATCTTACTAAAATATATTAAAAGGAAACATAGCAGTGGAATTTTTTTATTTTTAAACATTTTGTTTTACTTATTATGTCCACTAAAGCTAGACGACCACATCTACTATACAAAATAAAATCTTAAGAATCCCCTTGTATCCTTCTTCCAATATCAATCCATACATAGAAGGAGGTAAAGTTAATCTGTAGGAGGTAAACTCCGAAACTACTGTCTTTATTGTAAAATTCTAATATTGAAGTGGTACCTGACCTCATAGCGTAGTTTAGAATAGAGAAAATGACATAAATTGCGTACCTACCTATATTATTTAAGTTAAAAAATTCATTCCTTACCGATTCCTAACCGACACTAGACAAACCTTATATGGTTCAAACTGTTGTAGAAATTCTTGTGTCCTAAGTCCCCATATCGGGGCAGAGGTCAGATACAGTGTTTCGCCATCTTGTTCTGTCTGAGGCTGCGTGCTTTACTTCGCTCGAAGTGAGCCCGAGTTGTCGTGCTTCGGCAACGACTGTTCGTCGCCAAGTTTGCTTCGGGCGGCCACGTTTGCGTTTCCCTTGGATTCCAGTCCAACGCTTGTTTAGGAATATGGTTTTCGGGTCGACGCAGAGTATAACGTACTCATTCATAAAAACACACAGTTTCCACAATTCTAGTATGCTATCTATATATTTTTAACTTAGGTACTGCGTGAAATAGGCTAAGTACGACATAATGCGAGAATATATTTTGAATATTGACATAGTAAGCTACGATTTCAGATTTCAATATTTTTTTCCTTAGACCTACAAAATAATAACAGGACAAGTAAAATTTTACACAATAGATAAGAAACCTAATAAAAATAAGAAATATCGGGGGGACCGCTAGTTTGATATAAAGAGAAAATCAATGTAGCCCGATTTTCTCTTTATATCAAACTAGCGGTCCCCCCGACTTCGCACGGGTATTAAACAAAAAATATTTTTTACCCCTTATTTTTTTTTTTAAATATTCTATAGCTTATGTTAATCACGTTAAGTTAAGGATTCTAATGGTGAAAGAATTTCGCAAATCGGTCCAGTAGTTTCGGAGCTTATTCAATTCAAACAAACAAATCTTTCCTCTTTATAATATTAGTAGTGCAAACGCTGCTAGTTCAAGATAATTTTGAACTGATTTCCTACTCCATATTGATTAACCGGTCAGAGGTTATAGATAACACAAACTAAAACATTGCATTCATGATCCGTCCATCGTTCGAAAATGTCACCAAAAATACTTCCCGTTATCCTGATCTTCATACAAGTGAAGTGTGAACTTGAAAATGCGAAAAGTAGTTTGGTATTCGTTTTCGACACGACGGGATCGATGTACAATGACTTGAAGCAGTTGCGAGAAGGCGCCGAGATGATCCTGAAGACTGCCTTAGAGGAAGGCAATGTTGTTGGTGATTTTGTTTTTGTGCCGTTTCATGATCCTTGTAAGTACCTACATATTTATTATTGGGCTTTCATTTTAAATGACCTTGTTTATAAGTGAAACGACGCGACGGCTGTAAATTCTTGTGTTTTTTTGACGTCGAGCGTCAATCATTTAACATTTCATCGAACTAAAGTGAAAGTGGTAACTATGGATGGACGAAGGTCTACCTGCGACGCAGTGGTTGCGGGTTCGATTCCCGACTCAGGACAAATATTTATAAGATCTGCAGACATTTGTTCAGGGTGTTCTGGTCGTTTTTCTATGTAAAATAAAAAATCTATCTATTTAATTTATATTGTATTATGTATATCAGTCATCTAGTACCTACCCATAACACAAGCTTTGCTTGGGGCTGGGTGATGCTGTGTGGATTGCATAATTTATTATTTATTTAATTTTTTCCTGTCCTGAATCTCATTATCCTCGAAGCATGATTTTAAAGAATTTGTAGCTAAAGCAGTATAAATTGTACTGTACATTATCCTCATCAATTACCTACCCAGTGCGGGGCTACGTAGTTAGATACGGAAGGTAAAGATGGGCCAGTGTGCATTTTTGCAAAAACAAATCCTCAATTACGGTAGAAAACATCTTGGCAAGTGAGCCTACATTATGGGCATAACATAATGTCCATCAGTGAATCGACAAGGTCTGATATTGTTGATACATAAATATTTTCCACTAGAAAGCAGTAGGTAGGTAGTAGTTTTAGGTGTTCCGTCTGCAGAGTCGACATTGCTCGAAATTTACAGAACTAGGTAGAAGCGTACTTAAATTCCCCTAACACCTATTTTGATAAACATTAAACCTTCCAGTGGTCGGTCCAGCAACTGTGACCCAAGACAAAGAAGTATTCAAGGCTGCGTTAGACAGGGTCCAAGTGTACGGAGGTGGAGACTGCCCGGAGAAGTCAATGGGCGGGATCCAGCTGGCTTTAGACGTGAGCCAGCCGCGGTCCTACGTGTATGTGTTCACTGACGCTACGGCGGGGGATCACCGACTAGTGGGCAAGGTTCTGGATGCAGTGCAGAGGAAACAGAGTCAGGTGAGAACATAGGGGTCTCTGGTTCAGGTGCCTGTGTCTAAGTGTCTCTAGATGTCAGGGGATCACAAACGATGAACAAGGTCAACTAGGGAATGGAGGAAATGGAGCCAGGTGGAAATGTAGAAAATGTAGATGAAAGGAAAGAAAACCTAATATCCTACTAACTCTCCATCAACTCATGTCTGATTTCATTATCAATAATTTAGTCTGCTGTTGGATATAGGCCTATCTTAATGTCTGATGCACAAATATAATTTACTTTATAAAAACCCATTGCTTTTAGAAACTCATCAGCGCAGTTTAAAGTTGAATAGAGTTTATTTAGAGTACTTAGATGTTGATAATGTTAGTAACCATTTATCGATCTCTAGTTTCCGTGATATTGACCTCAAAACATTGCGTTGATCTTGTTTGTTTACATCGAGTTTTGTCGTCTACTGATAAACGTAAAGGTCGTATAGCTGTTTATGATATCCTGCATGCTTGGGATAAGGATCGGACTTTTCAGAACATGGGAATAGGCTCCTAAACTATACATTAGGTTCTTACATGACTGTTAATTCTTACATGACTGTTAATCGGGAGTCAGCATAGTACATGAGGCAGGACATGCTGTCCGAGTTAGAGTAAAGATATAGTACATTGTTACCCTAGGGTTGGAAGTAACTTATTTAGTCCCGAGACGTGGTTTGGAGCCCGAGCGCAGCGAGGGCGTTCTAATCGGCGTAATAGTTCGAGGGACTATAAGTTACTTTCACCCGAGGTAAACACTGTGCTTTTTATTACGAATACAATGAAGTTAAAATAAAAAAGCAAGTATAGCATATCATTATTTTTTCCATTCCGCCATTATCATAGTTCAATAGAAATGTGATAGCCAGTTGAAAACGAAGTAAGAACATCCCTTCGAAAAGTATCACTTTCAAACCGCGCTCCTCAGGCAACTTCAGACATACTTTCCGAGTAGGAGTAATAAAAAAATATTTCCAGGTGGTGTTCGTCCTGACTGGGCACTGCAATGACCTGGACAAGCCTTCATACAAAGTGTACCACCAAGTAGCAGCCGCCAGTTCCGGGCAAGTGTTCAATTTGAACAAGACGAGTGTTCACAAGGTAAGTCGTGTCGGCCCGGTAGGCTTAATTCACCTGAAGTAAATCACCTGGTGCATTAAATGCTACGCAGGGTAGACTTAATTCACCTGGGTGAACTAAGTACAGTTTTCAATATAGCACTCGGTAGACTTAATTCTCCTGACTTAAACATAAACAAATTATCCAAGAGTAAAATAAAAATACTAAATTTAATCTTTTTATTCTTGAGTCCTTATCTCTTATGAACTTCTGCTCGCCTAGTCCTTAAATTTCTTTTTCATTTAGCTACTTTTTCATAAATCTGTACGGGCGCCCGTCTGATTTATTCCACGCCAGAGGATTCAAAACACAAATCAGAAAAAAGCGATTCCATAAGGGTTTTGGAACCGATGCCCTGCGAAATATAAAGCTGTAAATATAACCTCACCTAAACATTTGCTTACACAAAATATTTGTTCAGGTTCTAGATTTCGTACGGAGTTCAATAAAAGGCAGAATGGTGAACCTCGGGTCGAGCGTTAATGCAGCAGGATCGAATACCCAAGAGGTAACATATTCGTAAAATAGTATAAAGTACCTAGCCATATTCATCAACATCATCAGCCTATATTAATCCACTGCTGGACATAGGTAACGATTAATGGTGGAAACTTTGCTGGTTTTAGTGTTATTTAAGTAACTTAATCAAAATGGGGATTATTTTATATGGGATAAAATAATCCCCACGCTTGCAGGTTGGGGATCGCAGTTCCTGACCATTATAGTACTCATCTTCACTAGCTAATATTTGATTTGATTGTTTGTTTGAATTGAATAGGCTCAGAAACTGGACCGATTTAAAAAACTCTTTCACCATTATAATTATAAATTATCCATGACGAACATAGCCTAAAGAATATTTTCAAAAAGTTAGGGTTTCGAATGAATAATTAATTTTTTGTTAAATACCGGTGCAAAGCCAGGCGGACTGCTAGTGTACGTGTGTGAACCTGTTAATATTGATGAAGCTTTGTTTTATGTCTTCGTATAATAAATAAATTATTTTAGTCGTGTTAGTCCACTTGTATAAATCACTCCAAGTCCACCAGAAAACCAGCATCAGGCCTAGCCGAATCATATACACGCCTGAGGTGGGGCCCCTTTTTTACCCTATTTTTAAGCTTTTCTTTGATTTTTTCACTTTTATGTTTTTGTATAAATCTTATTTAGTTTGAAGGTATACCTATATGTAGGTATAATTGTTGTTTGTTTTGTTTTTAATGGCTAAAAATAAATGATACTTTATTTCCGTCAGGTCCCCGTTGACAGCACGCTAGGTGAGGTGACAGTGTCCGTCTCGGGGTCGCGGCCTCAGATCACATTGTTGGACCCCAGCGGAACAGAGGTCACTCCGCCCCAACTCGTGACGACGCTCGATTTGGCTGAGATTATGGTCAGTAGTAGAGTATTATCATCGTAATAGCCCTTGAAGAATCTGACGACGGATGAATTTCCCATATAAATGAAGTAAATAAATAAATGAATAAATAATGCTGGACAATCCAGTGCATCTTCTAGCCCTAAGATAAGCAGAGTTTGTGTATGGGTACTAGATGACTGATAAACATAATAAAATATTATGTATATCAGTCATCTAGTATTACATAAATAGAAAACGACCAGAATACCCTGAAAAAATATCTGTAAATCGTACAAATATATGTACCGAGATGGGAATCGAACCCGCAACCTACTGCTTCGCTCCTTCGCCCACGGCGCCACAGTGTCGTCATACTAAAATGATTTGTAATTTAATAATGGTTTTAATTAGGTTTTAGTTATAATATTAGTTATAGAGGTAATATAAATTTAAATTATTATTAATTTGAATTATAAACAACTTTTATTATATATTCCATGATCTGTAAAGAATAGAATAGAATTGAATAGAATTGTTTATTGCAAAAAGAATCATTACAAATAATTACATAATAATTGTTCCATTATAAATAAATAAATGAAATTAACTCTTAGGTTGCCCTCAAAGTATGTCACGTATAAATAGTATCACCTTAGGGCTAAAGAAATAAAAAGATATTGTTTAAATAAAGATAAATGTTGGCCAAATAAAAATAGAATCCCTCTTATCCCCAGGTGGTAAAGGTTATGCAGCCAGAACCAGGGAACTGGACGATTACAGTCGGCAGTGATGAAGATTACTCCGTGAAGGTGTCTGGTCTCTCGAACCTGACCTTCGAGCATGGCTTCTCAGTGGAAAAACCTAGGGACATCGCGGAAACTAGCTATAGGCCTTTGAAAGGTGAATTACTTAGAGCCGAAATTGAACGATTCGATTATTGGTTGCTTTAAAATAGATATAAATAAATAATGCTGAACAATCCACATAGACGGGTCATAATTATGTATTACGAGTTATGTTATCTTTTGGGTAAAGATTTCCTGCCTGCGAAAAGAAAACCTAATAGTAAACGAACACGTTTCCTTTAGACCTCACAGGACTGTTGGACGCGTCAGAAATTACATAAATAATTAATGCTGGATAATCCACACAGCATTATCTTGTCCCGAGCTAAGCAGAGCTTGTGTTATAGGTACTAGATGACAGATATTCAAAATAAAAAAATATAATTTACGCGATCTGAACTTTAAGTACCTACCTAAACCTCTGTAATAAATAAAATCAAATCAAATCCTTTTATTTCGGACAACATAGATCCATATGGGGTTAGTAAAACATTAAATGGTTAGTAAACCAATGAGACATATAAAGATAAAAATTATTTAAGAAATGCAGGACTGATTCCTAGAATGGAGGGATGAGGCTAGCTAGCTTAGGGCCGAACTAAGGATGACGTATAGGCGCCAATTAATAATAAATTAATCTAATTATAGCCTCTCTGTTTATTTTTAATACTCACCTAATTAAATTAGTTAGGCTGGTGGCAATCCGAATTAAATAAATAAATTCTAACGCAGCAGAGAGGGACGAAATCAGGGACCGTCAATACACGTGGCAAGATTGTAGATGCCAGTAGGTACTCTGGTATGAAAACTCGAGTTGTGGATAATGATGATTAACTCGCGTCACAATCTAATCCTATGTCATAACCAAATCCTTTCAAATTTTTCCAGGAACTTACAACCATATGATGATATCCCTCACCCAGAAGACCCCACCAGTTATCATAGAGTTCGCGGAGATATTGTCTATGAATGGAAGCACACTATTTGAGCTGCCGCTAAAGGAACTTGATGCGGAGAATAAGGTGTACTTGGCAGAGGCATTCATACCGCCAGAGGAGTTCTTTAATATTGCTGTGAGTCTTTTATATCCACTGCAAATCTGTCTGCCAAGCGCGGTGATTGTCCTAGGTTATTTTCTTACGGCATTAACAGTGGGTAGCTATATTAAGTATTTTTATTTTTTTTCAGATAAATGGTAAAGATGAGCATAACCAACCGTTGAAAAGAATTGGCTCAACCGCTGTGCAAGCTAAAGTTCCAGGTTGGTTACAAATTATAAATTTTTTATTGTAAATCACTTCCTATCGTTTATTTTTATCGTGTGTCATTATGAGTGATGAATCTTTTACATACGAAGTGGATTTGATTTGATACTGTAAGATGTTCTTTGCTAATATTTGAAAATGTTATTTTCTATTTGCTTTATATTAATCATCGTTATGGTGTTGGTAATATTTGGAAATTTAATTTTGTTTCAGACGTGCCGTATCTTACAACATCGAAACGGGTACTATTACTATTTTTTTTTATTTCAGTAACTAGTAGGTATATTATAGGTACTCAGGTGGGACAAGCAAAAACTTTTTTCGAAAAAATGTTTAAAATAAGTTTATTTTACAGATTTCAGGGCACGCCCATTCGCGGGTAGTTCTAAAATGCAAAGTGGATAGCTTAGTGCCGGTCACAGCGATGTGGACTAAAAGCGCCCACAAACTGCAGCCGCTTATATCAAGTTTGTAAGTTTTTCCATCTATCCCCATAATACATATGGCGTTCAGCAAAAAGTAGGATGTTGCCGCTAACTTCTATAATGCTATTATAAATAAATTAAAACAACAAATTTATAAATAATTGTCCGCATTATTTGTCCGCGTTAGTCTGCAGTTAGCTCAATTGTTTAAATTATAAAAACTAGCTTTAATTTAGATGATTAATAATTATTATGTATTTCGTTATACTATACCGCTTTTAAGCTTTATATACTCGGAATAGCTTATTTCTAAGCTTAAAATTCCTTCTCTTCATCCTGATCACCTGAAAATTCCTACACCGCAGCAACTACTGCAACTACTTCATCATTTTAGTAACTCTGTTCTCTCAGGAAGTCCTTCAAATAGAGTTGTCCTGGAATTAGATAAAATAAATAGCAGTTTTACTTATATGGTACATAAAATAAATTATCTTTTTCAGACAAACTACGTCCATAGAATATGTGATTGAAGATCTAACAGAAGACAAAACAGGACCCTACAAATGTTTTGCCAAGAATGTCGCTGGTGTTGGCAAAGCTATTACAGAGGTCTCTATTATAGGTAAAATATTTATATCCACATAAGTCGACCACTGTGGCGCGGTGGGCGAAGGCCCGCTTGCAACGCTGGAGGTTGGGTTCAATTCGCGCCTTTGTACGATCTGCAGATCACTCGGTTACCCAATACACTATCTCTGCTTACATGGTGCTGGATGTAATTTTCGAGTCATCATCATCATCATCATCAGCCCATGTTAGTCTCCCCTAATGAGCGCCATAGCGCCCTGTCTTCAGCTTGACGCATCCAGCATCAGCCACTTCTGCTGGAAGTCTTTCGCAGATCGTCATCCCACCTGGAAATAGGACGTCCTACACGTTTACCGAGTCGCGGTCTCTCAACATATTTACCCCAGCGGTTATCGCTTCGCAAAATGTGATGATGTTCGAATATACCTTAGCAATAACAATCTTCTCTCTTCTTAGTGGAGCCGCCGCAAGTGAGCTTTGAACCTGCGACCCTGAGTCTCGAAGTAGGAGACAATATCACATTGACTTGTACGGTCGTAAGCGAAGCGTTGCTGCTCGATCTTCAGATGACTGCCGACCAGCCTGGAGCTACAAGTAAATATTTTTTATTTATTGATAAACCACAGCTTAACAGTTAATATTATATTTATTAAAATTTATTTAACAATATGTAATGTGTAACAATAAGGCCAAAAAGGATTACGCAGAATAAAGATTAAATTCAGATATCATTAACTATTATTTAAGTTTATTGACTGCAATAGATATGTGTTTTTGTCTAGCTATCTACAATCCACAGAAATAAAATTGTTATTTATTCTACTACTTATTTGAAACTTCCGATTATTATTGCACCTTCGGTTCCGACTTCGCCTCAGACATTTTTAAATAAATAATTCTTTATTAAATAAATAAAATATATTAAATCGGAGGTTAATCGGAGGTCGAAGCATAACATAGGTAGCGGAGTTAGTGGAGCTGGCCTAATCTACGATTCGTTAAGAAATAGATTGGACGGAGACAAAGCTTCCAAGCTTTTGTTCGTGAAGTACCTATAATACACTAATTTTGGAGTCAATTACTTTAATTTAATTTCTTGTTAATTTGGTATCATGCCAATTGTTTTCATTGTTTGCTTTTTTTTTACTTTATAACATTAATACATAGAATAATAATAATAAACTGAATAATGTTTTATTTGTTCTTAAATAAAAGATCTCTCTCCTGTGCCACCACTTCTGACCCTGCCACCGCCTCCAATTCCGACTCCGACAAATAAAATTTAGAAACTCCGACTCCGCCTTCGGTTCCGATATATTTACCTCCGTTAAATCCCTGATTCCAGGTACTAAGATAAATATGGAGCCGAGCGTTGACGGTATTTATCAAATCAATAAAACAATCGTTAACGCAAGTGAGGCAGACGCCGGGACCTTTACATGCAGCGCTGTAAATAGAGGTAAATATATTTCTTATATTTTTGTTAATATAATGCGTAAGGCCTCGCACTCGGCGCTATAGTCAGAAGAGAGCCATAAAGATTTTCGACTCGTAGGATACTTGATTTCGTGGTCAAGTTAGAACACTCATGTACTGAGGGAGTCGCGGCACAGGCCGCGAGTTCGAGTCCCGCCAATATCGAAGTGTTAGGGATATTATTTAAATTCCTCTTTCATAATCGCAAGTTTCAAACTAATTTCAACTAAGGAATTATAATTAAACTCCATAGTTTTAAATTTTTTTTTAATTTTTTTATGGCCTTTATCAAAGCATGGGACATTTCAGAAATGTCCCATGCTTTGATAGAGGCCATAAAAAAATAACTAAAAAGTATTTTCAACAGCTAAGTAGCTACTTCTTGGTCTAGTGTACTGTGCGAAAAGAGCCAGTAAGTATTATTTATAAATAAGTAGCTTCAGCCCGCGGTTTCGAACGCTTTTTCGGAATAAAGAATTGCCTGTCATGTCATTAACAGTGCATGAGGGCAGAAATTTTCTACTTTATAATATAAGTAAAATAAATAATGTATGGAGTACCAGTCACTTAGACTGTTACGTCCTCCATATTATTATTTATTATAATATTACGTATCGCAAGTAGGACTTTAGAAAAACAAGATTGGTCTGACCTTACACATTTTACTTCGTACACATAAATGGCTTTTATTCTTTTTGATTTCAGGAGGCTCAACGAACCAATCCGCCACAATATCTATTAAATCCAAACCTACCATCCAAATCATAGGCCCACACACTATCAGTAGAAGCTACAATTCCATAGGACAACTGTACTGCCAGGCAGACAACTGTGCGACAGTGTCGTGGTTACATGATGGTAGTGTTGTTAAGAGCACAGTCGGCAGTGGCATGGTGGTGCTGGAGGTCACCTTCACTGAGGAGGGGGTTTGGAACTGTGTGGGGAAGCGAGGGGATTTAGAAGGTATGATTTGTCTAGCAAACTAGAATCGTCGTTAGAATGAGTCGTTTATTTAAAATGATTTGTGTTGTTAATCAACGGAATCATGGAACTTTTTTAAGTAAGTTTTTAAACTTAGATAGTTTAAAAAAAATAGCTCTGGCCACTCTGACTGTAAATAAATAATGCATGATTGTTTTTATATGTTATTTTAAGTTTATGTATTGTTTAGATTTCTGCATTTTTGAATCAAAGTTATACATTTTTGATCAATTACTATTCCTATTTTATTTTGTATATATCCAACTTTTAAAATTCTTTTTCAAATTTTAAAATTGTATGCTTTCACTGCTGATGTCTGATAGACATAATACAAATTATTACTATACTCATACATATCTTTTACTATTTATAGAAAACGACCAGAACACCCTTAACAAATATCGGCAGATCGTACAAATATTTATCCTGAGGCGGGAATAGAACCCGCAACCTACTGCGTCACAGGCGGACCTTTGCCCACCGCGCCACAAAGGTTTCTCACATCATCTTATTAGCTACATACCTAATATTATTTACAGCATCAGACTCCGTAGAGGTCAGAATCCGAATGAAACCAACAGTCACTATAGCGGGCGATAAAAACATCACAATCCTAAACGGCACCGCGCACGAGGTGTTGTGCGAAGTCACCGGCAAACCGCCGCCTAGGGTTATTTGGCACCGAGAGACTGAGGAGTTCTTGAATCATACTGTAAGTGTAAGATAGAAAGAAATAAAGAAATAGTTTACACAAAACCAACAAAAGACTCTCAGAAAGTTAGTACAATACTATTGCAAAATAAAAGATACTACACTAAAACGTTATCTGCTTGGATGCTTTTGCTGTATCCGCCAAGCTTGGTTGTTAATCGATAAAAAAAAATTATATTATACAATCCACACAGTAGCACATAAAAATACAAGTTAAATTAACCTAGGTGTTAGTATAAGGTATTAAAATAAAAGTAAATTTTCCTCTATATCGCATTCTGGATAAAGCTTATTAGAATGATGAAGAACATCTATCAGATAATGTCATCAGGATGCTGTTGCGACCCGTTGTCTGCGGATCAGGGAGGCATTTTTTTTTTTGCGGATACAACACAATAAATTACAAATATACTTTATTGCACACCAATACTTATAGTACTCGTAAACCAGAACAGAAAACATAAACACAAAAACAGTTGCACAATGGGTGGCCTTATCCACCGGGTAATAAAGCTAGTAATAAATAAAAATCATATGTTTAAATTATGTTTTTGTTTTAGTTAACGAACCCCAAACCAAACACATACCTAAGTAAGCTGACGTTGAACAGTTCCATAGATAACGTAGAGGCTACTTACTTCTGCTACGGCGAGAACTCGGAGGGTATAACTGAAGACCACGTGCAGGTCAACGTGAGGAGGAGGATGACAGTGCTGGAAGGACTTAAAGGTAATGTTGTACCTTGTAATTACAAAAGAGTAACGTAACATAAGAATAAGGTAATTACTCATTACAAAAGAATAAGATAATTAAATAAATAATGAATGCCAGACAATCCAGTGCCTATTAATATTTTAAAAGGTAATTAGTTTAGGTATTGATTACAAATGTTTAACTTATATAAATAAATGAGTAATGCTGGACAGCCAACACAACATCTAAGCCGTTGTGTTATGGGTACCTACTAGACTGATATATATAATACAATATTATAACATGTATAGATATTTTTATGATACATAGAAAAAGACCAGAACACCCTGAATAAATCTGCAGATAGTACAAATATTTGTCCTGAGGCGGGAATCGAACCCGCAACCTTCTGCGTTGTTGGCGGACATTCGCCCACCGCGCCACAGAGGTCGTCAAGAAAATAGATCATTAAATTAACAAACAAAAATACGGTACAAAATGGAGGTAGTAAAAATAAGATGGTTCTTCATGACCCTACGCTGAAATAGGGATTGGGTATGCGTCTGCATTATTTTATGCCCAGCGCTGTTTGTTCAGCCAAAAACCTTAATACAATTAATACACATTACGGCTTAATTATTTTTGCGATCCTGTGCGAGTTTTAAAATCTTTTCCTAGTTTAGAGGGACAAGGTTTAGGGAAGTCCGCCAAAACAGAGTGTTCATAAATAAACAATGTTGAAAGATCCACACAGCATCATCTAGCTCTAAGCTACGCAGAGCTTGTGTTATGCGTACTAGATGACTGATTTACATAATTATACATTGATGGATATTTTAACTATACAAAGAAAACTACCAGAACACCTGTAACAAACATCTGGAGTTTGTACAAACATTCGTCCCGAGGCAAGAATCCAATTCTCAATCTCCTGCGCAGGTAGTCCTTCTTCTACTGCGCCACAGAGTACTGTATTTATTCTAAACGGAATAATTTGAATTTAATTATTTCTTAAAATTTTATAAAAATTACTACCCTTTTCGATTTTAAGATTTACGGGACAAATAATAGTAACTCCTTCGGGAATAATTTATATGGACCACCCCATATAATGTCATACTCAGTTCAAATTCTCATTGTGGTCGAAAATTGACGGACCAATCGACGAACAAACCTACATAAAAATTATATACATGCAAAGTGTATTCAACATGTTATGCAGTGGATTTATGTGTGATTTATTATTTATTTATAGTTGAAGTGCTGAGTGTTTTATACTAAGTTTATAAAGATTGCGTGTTCCTGGGTTCTAATAGACCCGTAAATTTTCAGACATAACCCAACAACTCTACAGCCGGGTAGAACTAACCTGCCGAATAGATTCCCACCCCACACCTATAACTAAATGGTACCACAACAGCACCCTCATGCAAACCACAGACAACATACAACTGGCCATAGACAATACCACTGTGGTTATAAAACGGATGGATTTTAATAACCTAGGCTTGTATAGGTGTGAAGCTGATAATGGCTTTGAGGGTGTTGAGCTGAATGCGACCTTGGGTGTTGAGGGATTGGGTAAGATTTCACTTGTTTAATTTTTTTAACCCTTGATGCTAACAGGAGTGTTATAAGTTTCTTATAAGGGCTATCTCAAACGCCTTATGTTAGACCGTGCTGTTGGATGAAAATTAGTGCAGTGGTTTTAATAATTTGAAGATATTATCCCATTATAGTTATAATGGGATAAAAAGTAGCACACATATATAACCCTTAAAAAGATTGAAGTGAACAATTAATCAAATTGATCACTTTATTTCCCAGTATTACTTATGTAATTTGTATTTTGTGACGTGTCCAAGAGTCCTGTAAGGTCTAAAGGAAATAAAGCACTTTGATTTTGATTCTGATCCTGAGTTCTTAAACAAAGGGATTAAGACTGAGTTTATCTTCCATGCTGTCCTGGTTAGTTTGAATCACACCTGAGCGAAGTATGAGAGATGTAAACAATATCTATCCAAACATTCGCATATAATATAATATACTCACGACATCGTACATACATTTTTGGTAGTTTGAAATCTGTAAAATCAGCTTAGCGAGTTAAATAGTAAATATTCATAAAATTGAGCTGTGCATTTGTTTTGTTCCAGAGACCCCAAATATCGTGAAAGAGCCTGCAAAGATAATCGCAAACAAGGGAGACTCAACCTTAATATCATGTAGGTGAGACTTTGTATCGCTTGTTCTAGTAAAACTTTCAAGTACCTATAACGTACCTACCTATTAGGGTGGATTTTGGCATAAAATTAAAAATACCATACGAATATCGTATCAACCCCATCATCATCATCATCAACAGCCTATGATAGTCCACTGCTGGACATAGGCCTCCCCTAATGAGGAGCCATAACAACCCCATACAAGCATATAATATAATAAGCTTATTTA
The DNA here is from genome assembly GCA_963931895.1 of Eupithecia pulchellata. Lineage (NCBI taxonomy): Eukaryota > Metazoa > Arthropoda > Insecta > Lepidoptera > Geometridae > Eupithecia > Eupithecia pulchellata. The sequence continues at coordinate 8,987,926 of OZ007537.1, read as the reverse complement.
CGCATAAATCGCGCGGAGAAATAATCGGATTGAAGATGATTGCGGGAAAGCTTGCAGTCCCGTAATTATAAAATTTTGTAATGAATTTTCAATCCCTTTATTTGACCACAAGTCTAGAAAAACATTTTTAAATAATGTCAATTCTACGATATTCTACGAGTTATATTAATCTGGGTTTAATAAGATTGTTGTGCTGTCTTCAGAATAACAGCTGGCAACCCCACCCCGACTTTAACATGGCAATACAACGCATCTGATAACGTAGTTGAACTGAACAATGGAACTGAACTGAGCCTTATTGCAACGGAAGAGAGTCGAGGATTGTACCGATGTGTAGCTAAGAATGTACTGGGAGAGGATTCATATGAAGTTGAATTGGTGGTTCAATGTAAGTTACCAATAGAATAGTTCAAACAGATGTCAAACTATACATTCTGTTATATAACCATCCGTCTATGGTAGTCCACTGTTGGACAGCGGCCTCCCCTGATGAGCGCCTTATGAAAAAGTTTAATTTATTTGCATAAAACATAAGTATTAACATAGGGTGAGCATTAAATTATGTTAATATACAGATTATTTTATGACCTTCATGTTTTGCCACTACTGGCGTGCAAATAGGAGAGGGCACACTACAGGTTTCACACTAATTTGTCTTTTCTTTATTATAGTCTTATGCAATTATACTCATATTTAAATAACAAATGTCAAAGAAACTTAATTAATAAATTCTTATAGGTTGACAATGTTAAAATTTGTCATAAAGAAAATCATTAACACCATAATAAAAATTTTCTATGAGTAAATTTTTCAGTCTATTTTTACTGCCATATTGCCCAGTTGCGCTTTTCAGCCGCATTCTGTTGGCATCTACCAGCTTCTTTCGCTGATCGTTATTCCACCTCTTCGTTAGACGTCGTACAACGTTTGCCGAGTCACGGTCTTCGCTTAAGATTAACAGTTTAATTAAGTAACGAAAGACTGGAAGAGTGTAAAGTCTGTAGGGGCTGTAGGGCAACCTACAGCGGGAGATGATTTATGCAAATCAAAAGGAGTTTGCGTGCTTATGTCCACACGATAAAAGTGTAAATAATTATGTTTTAAGCCGACTGGCACCGAGTGGCCAATTCAGCGTAACCTGGAGTGACAATATTGAACCGGCACAAGAGTGACGGTTCAATATTGTCACTCAAAAATAACTGTTCATCAGGGATAATGTAGGATTATAATGTTTAAAGAATTTTTCAAATCGTTCCAGTAGTTTCGGCAACTACGAGTATTCAATCCAAACATATCAAATCTTTCCTCTTTATAATATTAGTATACATTATTTAAGTATTTGTGGCAATCAAATTGACCAATATTTCAGATCTACCAATTCTTAAGAGTTCAGAATCATCCGATACCGCGCTGACAGTGTCCGCGGGTACCACAGTGCGATTGTCGTGCGAAGCGACCGCCGCGCCGCCGCCGCTCCTGCTTTGGACTAAGGATGGGAGGCCTTTGAAGTACTCTAATAACGTGTGAGTATTGCTTAAGTTTTATCTAAAGATATCTAAAGCTTCAATACTAATAATATTGGCCGAGTGGTGCTGGCATAGAATTTCACCACACTCTTCCCGTGGGTGTCGTAGGAGGCGACTAAGGGAGACACAGCAGGGGGAATCCATAGAAAAGTCTCTAGAAATTATTTTGCTTCATTAAATAAGACGTCAGGATTTATTGATAACTATGTTTGGGAATCTTCGAATCAAACCCTGTCAAACAAATACATTTTTATCTAAGGATAAAAATGTCATTACACTACTTTAAATTTTTCTTAAAAAAAAATCTTTATATCTCAGATAGCGTAGGCCCGTTGGTTACATAAACGGGCTTTAACCGAAGACTAGCGTTGGCTAGGCCTCCTACTAGAGTATTACAGGCCTTTCGTAAAACTATATGCATGTACCTATTCTATAATTGTCTTGTTTTTGTTTTTTACTGATATTGTTGTCGGTTGTGTTTTCTATTTAATAATAGTTGGTAATAATATACATAAATATTTCAGATATCTCACAGACGGTGGGCTGAACATAGATAATGTACACGTGTATGACTCTGGGAATTACATCTGTAACGCCACTAACGCTGTTGGATCCGTTCAAAAGAATTTCACACTTTTGGTCTATGGTAAGGAGATACAGTAAAGTCCCATCCTCTATCGTATCTAACACCAGTTCCGCATGCGTTTTTTCTTCAGTTCAGTTTATTTATTTACGTTCATAAATAAGTTACCTACATGTAGTTCGTGATTCTAATTGAATTAACAATACCGTTGTATAAATTAATATACAGGGTTATAGGTAGACGATCAATAACCTCTTAAAGGCGATTGGGTAGATCAAGACGAACAACTTAGACTTATGACTTAACGTAGCACAAGGCAATAACTGATTATTAAGACTATATGGCCCAAGATAATGTAATAACTATAATAATACTTACGAAATGTAATTAAGAATAGAAACCTGTTATTACAGAGGAACCAGACATAACAACGAACAACTCTGATTATCTTGCGTTTGAAGTGCTAGAAGGTCAGCTGGTAGAAATGCCTTGTGAAGTTAAGGGTACGCCCAAGCCAGTGGTGACCTGGGAACAGAATGGAGTCGTTATAAATGACCATAGGAAGTTTGTGGATCAATTCGGAATGAGGTTAGTCAGAATATTTTTCTAAAAAAAAATTATGCTCAACATTCACGCAGCATCATCTATATTTATCGATACAAATATTAGTGCCAAGGCCAAGAATCGAACCCAAAACCTCTTCTCGTAGCTTTGGACGACACCCACTCGACGCACGAATTGAACCTAATCCCCCACATCGGTTGTCATAAATTTAGACACTTTAAAATAACCTTGCAGTCAATATTAGAATCCTGATAAAAGTAATTTTATTGGTTTATTCATTTAAGTGGTTGTTGAGATATTTTCATTCAATATGATCAAAACAATAAAACATTAATAAAGTTTTCGTTATTTTTTTCAGATTTGTAGCTAATCTGACTGATTTTGGTAACTATACATGCAGGGCACAAAATCGGCACGGCAGTACATCAATCAATTATTTGCTGTACGTTTGGGGTATGTAAAGTATATATCTACATTTGACAGAAATAAAGTATAAAGTAGATCAGACAAGGAATAGAATTAGGCCAAAGTAATTTTCGCAAATCGTAAACCATTTCGTTGGATAAAACCAACTTTTTCATTGTATTCAATTTAATTTTTGATGCATTTGGGAAAATCACGGCTTATAACTAATTTAGTATTTTCCCAAATGCTCCAGTGCACCAGTTAGTTTTGCCCACTTGGTTAATGAAGATGATTTACTATTTGCGGCAAAATACATCTCTGTTTTATTCCTTGCGAAAACAACAAAAATATTCCAACTATAAAAAAATTATTGAATATTGCGTCAACCCGTGACGATCATGGGTTGACTGGATATACCTATTAGCAAAAGAAGTTTTTTTTTTGTAGTGCCACCTTCAATTACCCCTCCTTTAGAGATGTCTAGAGACGTTTTAGCTGGTGATGAAATCAACTTACAATGCGATGCTGTCGGATTCCCTGTCCCCAGTATGAAGTGGGCGTTCAATGGAGTTATGTTGATGGAAAACACTACGGAGATCAGGTAAATTCAAGCGGTATAATATAACTGACTTTTTATACTCGAGTGGCGATTTAAAAACCATTGTTTTCGTACGTTTTTAATTACATAACGAAAGAGAATAAAACAATAGCAACTAGTATTTACGCTTATAATCTATATCCTATGCCTATAAATCTAAGCCGTCACCATTAGAGCTATAAAGAGTTATTAAAGCGGTTGCAGTTGCAGGGTTCCGGCAACTCGGGTAAATTTTCCAAATTTATACAAACGTTATACCAAAATGATTTGTAATTTGAGCCTATTTTCACCGTGATCTACTTTTTGTATAATTGATTTATATAACAATTGTTCTTATCTAGGTTCCATACTCAAAAACTTTTCAAAATACTTTACTGAAACACTTCAAAGAAGACACGTTTTCTTATTATTTGTTTATAGGTAAGTATTTTCAAAAAAGCTTGTATTGGGAACCTATAAAACCCTATTCTAATACAAATAATAATTATCAGATCATGGTAAAAATATGTTCAAATTACAAATTTTAGTATAACATTGTATGGGAAATTTATTTGTCGCCGGAGCCTTCAGAGTGCTATTTGTGGCGAATGGGGGAGGCCTAAGTCAAGCAGTGGCCTTGTGTGGGCTGATATAAGCAGAAATTATACGGGAATATTGCTAATTACCTTGTAAACAAGTCATGAAAACTTCGACGAACGCAATGGCGCGGTGGCCGAATCATGACAACGGTTTGGGTTGGTAGGTATGCATAAGTTGACCTACCGGTATATTGTTTGCGGCAAGAGTCTGCAATTACCTAAGCTAATAAAAATAAAAGCAATATACGATGATTGTACTTAATAATCAACACTATCTACTTCGCACTGTAATCTACACTATCTACTTTTTGTTACAGCTTCAATGATATCGGTAATCTGTACATTACAAATGCAAGTTCAAAGCATGAAGGAATTTATGCTTGTGTGGCAGAAAACTTTTCTGGATTAGCCAATAAATATATCAAACTAAATGTTAATGGTATGTTCTTTATTATTGGCCTTATTTTGCTTTGTTTATTTCTTCAGGTATTTATTAGATTTTTTTAATGTTTCTTGCAATGGTTAAAAATTAATTTGAAAGTAATACGTAACGACGTAATAAGAATCGATTAGACTTTAAGAGCATGGAAGGTAGCTCTCATTATAAAAAAAAATGCTGGACAATTCACACAGCATTACCTAGCCCCAAGCAAAGGAGATCTTGTGTTATGGGTACTAAATAATTGATATACATAATAATATACGATTACAAAGATATTTTTAGCATACATAGAAAACGCCCCGAACACCCTGAATGCACAAACACTTGCAGATCGTACAAATATTTTCCCGAGACGGGAATCGAACCTTTATAAACTTATAATTTATAAGGAGGTTGCGCCTCCTGCATCGCAGGAACTTCGCCCACCGCGCCACAGAGGTCATATTGTCGATTATTTATCATATCACTATTCACTGCAATCAATCCACTTACCAAGCGTGGTGTTTATATGAAACATATTTGGGGCACTATTGGCAGTGCGTGTGTTAGATAACGTAACAAAAGATGTACTTATCTCTGTTTTGCAGAACTACCAAAAATTTTAGAAGACGACTACACAGGCCCTTATCTAGCGACAAATTTGGATTCAGCGTTGACGATCGCCTGCAAAACGTCAGGCAAACCTAAGCCTTATGTTGTTTGGTCCAAAGGCGGTGTTTATTTGAACAAAGGTACAATACCACTACATAGTACAATACAAAGTCGCTTCCCGCTGTCTGTCTGTATGTCCCTATGTATGCTTAAATCTTTAAACTACGCAACGGAGTTTGATGCGGTTTTTTGAGGAAGGTTTTTGTATCAGCATTGCACCCGCGCGAAGCCGGAGCGGGTCGCTAGTTTTATATTAAGTTACTATAGTTGCAATAATTTCCAACTTGTTTCCTTTCTTTGTTTACTCTCTGTGATTCGATAAATCGAGAAGATATCGATAAATATCGAAAAGTTAATGTCACGTCTGGTCGACATGTCTACAGGATATGGCCACTTCGATTACTCGAAGAGAGATTACTTCACAGCATAAATATATCATAACCACCACTAACCACTTCTTAATTTTTCTGTTCAGATTCTCAATACAAAGTTGGCAAAGACGCTACATTGACGATAATGTATCCAACAGAGGATATGAGTGGTAACTACACCTGCACAGCTAATAATCACTTCGGAGCTGCTAATAAAACCGTCAAAGTTGAGGTTTATTGTGAGTACATAAATATACAAATGTATATAAATAAACAAGCGGTCCGCCCCGGCTTCGCACGAGTATTTAACAAAAATAGAATTTTTCATGCGGATTTGAATTATTTCACCATAAGAATCCAAAATTTTCTGTGATGAACATAGGCTATAAAATATTTAAAAAAAAATTGGATTCCGCATGTAAAATTATTTTTTATTAAATACCCGTGCGAAGCCGGGGCGTACCGCTAGTGTTTAATATTTTTAATCATGCTACCGAATAAACGAATTTGTATTTGTATACTCTGATATCCTTCTAGTTTATATCCTTTTATTTTAAATTAGGTATGTAATTTTTGCCCTGAAAGGTCTAAAGCAACGGTGTTTTTGACAGTTTTTGACGACCTTTGTGGCGCGGGAAGAGTGAGAGTGGTGAAATTCTATACCGGCACCTCACGGGCAATTTTTAAAATAAATATTATTATTTAATTTCAAACGTTTTTCTTATTGCAGCTCTACCAACAGTCCAACAATCCGATGAGTCTCAGATGACGGCCACAGTGGTAGAACACGAGAACGCGACCGTGGACTGCCCTATCCGCGCTTCTGACGGCGATACTGTCAAATGGTATAAGGTTCGATGATTATAAAATAGAACCCTAAAATAAATGCTGTCAAATTGGTAACACGTTGTCCTTAGTTCAGTGTAAAGCTATCTTTAATTGCAAAACTATTAGATTCTGATGATATTTGAACAAATTCTATTAAAACATCTGTAATATCCTTACTTTTTTTTTTTTTTTTTTTTTTATTTACTGTTAGTGGCTTTAGTATCGCTGCGGCCATGGTTGGCCTATTGTGATCGCCACTTTGACGGTTCACCTCCGGAGGCGCGGCGTTATAGTTCGCCACTTATCCTTGCAGTTGCTAAGAACTGTAGGATATCCTTCGGGGTGATATCACGTAGTTCGTCTGGGCTAAGCAGGTGCCTGCCCAAACGAGTGCTACGTTTTTGCATCAGTGCACCACATTCTCCTAGCAGGTGGAGAGGCGTTTCTTCCGCCTCATCACAAAATCTGCAGGATTTCGTGTCGCTTAGCCCCAATTTGAACATGTGCTTGTTAAGGCGACAATGTCCAGTTAGGGCTCTTGTTATGATGCGAAGATTGTTCCTGTTTAGCGCTAGGATTTGGTTGGTGTACCGTTTGTCGAAGGCTTTTAACAGTGATTTTGCATGAAGCATGCCCGAGGAATTTTCCCATAGCTTTATGGATTCCTCGTAGCAGGTGTTCAGCAGGATTCTGTTAGCCAGGCTTTTAGGAATGCCACAGAACGGCTCTGGTCCAAACTGAGTCCCCATTGCCCCGGACTTTGCGAGCTCGTCGGCATTCTCATTGCCGTTGATGCCCGCGTGGCCCGGTACCCATCTTAGGATAACTCTGTTATTCGAACCCAGAGCGTTCAGGCGTGACAGGCAGTCCTCGACTAGCCTGGACGTGATGACCTTCGAATCCAAGGCTAGAAGGGCAGCCTGACTATCGGAGTTAATAAAAATAGTTTGGTTGGAGTATCGCTTTTGCAGATTTATATCAGCACATTCGAGAATGGCGAATACTTCTGCTTGGAAAATGGAGGCGTATTCTCCTAGGTTTATGCTCCTGGTAAACCTAGGACGCTCTCCGTATATTCCACAGCCTACATCCAATCCCATTTTGGAGCCATCTGTGTACCATGTTAGGCACCCATCCTTGCAGGGGAGCTGGCTATTCAGCCAGTCTTCCCTGGAAGGCAGTTCCACTGTAAAGTGTTTATCAAACACATGGCGTGGGAGCATGGCATCAGTTGTCATGCTCAGGATGGGAGATTCCAGAGTTGAGTCTTGAAGAGATCTCATTTTCTGGGAGAGCCAGTTCCTTCGGCCTCCAATGCAAGCCCTATACATGCTGGTCTTTGCCTCTTTGTGTATGTGTATATGAAGAGGAGGAAGTCCCAGCAGTGCATTAAGTGCAAGCCCAGGTGAGGTGGACATGGCTCCCGTTGCCATAAGGCAGGCAGTCCTTTGTAGGCTGCTCAGTTTAGTGATTGCGCTGGACTGAAAGGCTTTGTTGTACCATACCATAGAGGCGTATGTTGTGATCGGCCTCACGATGGCAGTGTACAGCCAAAGGGCAATCCTGGGGTTAACGCCCCAGTTTTTACCCATTAGTCTGCCGCTCGCCCCTAGAGCCATCTTTGCTTTTTGCAAGACGTTGGCTAGGTGAGTGTTCCACGTTAGTTTTTGGTCGATAGTGACGCCCAAGTATTTTACTTCTGTGGAAAACGTTATGATTTTACCGTTGAGTACAGGCTTCACAAGCTTGTCTAGCCTTCGTTTGTTAGTGAAAGGTATAATCACAGTTTTGTCAGCATTGACTGAGAGCTCGCTGTTACGGCACCAGTCGCTGACAGTGTTGAGAGCTCGCTGCATGATACCAGAGATGGTGGATTGGCAGAAACCTCGCACGACAATCACAAGGTCATCTGCGTAACCTTGCGCATCAATGCGAAGGTCTGCCAGATCACGCAGGAGCTTATCCACGGCTAAGGTCCATAAAACAGGCGATAGGACTCCGCCTTGGGGGCATCCCCTAGCCGTGGATATTTCAATAGTTGATTGTTGAAGGGCAAGTTTTGCTCCCCTATGCGTGAGCATATCCTCCACCCATCTGGTGGTGGTCGGGTCAACATTTTTGTTTTTCAACCCACTCACCAGAAGCGATGTAGGGGAGTTATCAAATGCCCCTTCAATATCAAGGAATGCGCAGAGAGCTATTTCCTTGTCCTCCAAAGCCTTCTCCACTTTGTCAATGAGACTGCTCAGCGCAGTTTCTGTGGATTTGCCCTTACGATAGGCATGTTGGCTGTGGTGGATGGGAGATGTAGCGAGCGCTACATCTCTGATGTATCTGTCTACCACCTTCTCCATGGTCTTGAGAAGAAATGAAGAAAGGCTTATTGGTCTGAAGGACTTTGGCTGGCTGTAGTCCTTCTTTCCAGCCTTGGGTATAAAGATAACTTTGACTTTAGTCCACTGTTCTGGCACATATCCCCAGGCGAGGCTCGCCCTGAATATTTTTACCAGATATGGGGTGAGGACGCTTATTCCCCGCTGGAGAAAAATTGGGAGAATTCCGTCCTCACCACAGGCTTTGTTTGTTTTAAAAGAGTTCACAGCCCACCTGACCTGGTTCGGTCTTATGATCCTGGCTGCTCTACTCCAGTCCTCGTTCCGAGGCTTGTTGGAATTGGTGGATGCAGGTTGATGCAGGCTTTTGTCCCGCGAACCAGGGAAGTGGATTGACGCCAGCAACTCTAGAGTTTCCTTATCATTTGTTGTTAAGGAGCCGTCCCCTCTTTTGAGGAGACCTAGTTGATTAGGTTTGGCTTTAGAGAGCAGTTTGTGGAGTCTTGCACTTTGAGGCATGTTTTTTATCTCCTCGCAGAGCTTCCTCCAAGTTGTCCTCTTAGCCTTCCTAATTTCTATGTTATATTTCGTTAAGGCTTTTTGGTAGACCTCCCAGACGCGAGTCTTCATAGCCTTATTGAAAAGTTTTCTGGTCTTGCTCCTTAACTTTTCAAGCTTGGAGTTCCACCAGGAAACTTTTCTTTTAGTAGTTTTGGACTTTAACGGGCAGCTCTCCTCATAGGCCGTGCAAATGCCTTTAGAGAGGATCGCAACCGCAAGCTCAAGACTATCTCGGGTTTTAATACTTTTGGGGCATTCATCGAGCGTTTGCCTAAGTTTGTCATTGAAAACATCCCAGTCAGTCGCCCTAGGATCCCTGTAAGTTAAGATTTGAGGATCAAGGGAGGCCTTAATCTCAAAACAAATGTGTTTGTGGTCGGACATTGAGTTTTCGCTAGTAACATGCCAGTCATTGATATGCCTGGCAAGGTTGTTAGTAGCGAACGTTATGTCCAACACCTCTTGTCTAACCCGGGTTACAAAGGTCGGTTCGCGGCCTATGTTAAGTATGGTTAGGTTGTTAGCTACAATAAAGTCATACAGTAACTCACCTCTTGCGTTGACGTCCGTGCTCCCCCAAGCCCAGTGGTGAGCGTTGGCGTCGCAACCAACGAGGAGTTCGGCGTTGTTCTGGGCGGCGAAGTCGACCACCCTCGCCAAGTCCCCCGTTGGGTTGTCTCTCTCTCCGGGTAGGTAGGCAGAGCACACAATTACCCTCGCCCCGCACCATCCCTTGAGGTCGACAAAAGCAGCCACCAGGTCGTCGTTGCAAACCTCTGTGACAGGCAGAAAATTAACAAAATTCCTAAAAATTATGCAAGCTCTGGGTCTAGTGCCAGTACAATTAACTAGTAACTTACCGGCGGCGTCGAGTCCCAGAACCTGAGTATTGGCTACCCAGGGTTCCTGGATCAAGGCGAGGCTAGCTTGTCCTTCAGACAGGCAACACTCCATCACCGCGGAAGCTGCCGCGGCATGGTGGAGGTTTGCCTGGAGGATCCTCGCCGTCCCCGCCTGGGTAGCCGTTACAGGTTTCCCCGATGGTAACGAGGCTTTGACCTAACTAGTTTCGGGCGCGCTCCGCGCCCTCGGCTAGTTTCGGCCGGCCTGTCACCCCTTGCACCTCCTCGGGGACCTCCGTGACTCTGTCTCAGTGGAGCCGGTCTGTACTGGGGCGTTACATTGGAGGTGCCAGCCACTACTGCTCTCGGCCCTGGACCTCCTGTGCTTCGCCCGGAAGAACCCGCTCCACTGGACGTGGACGGCTGCGGACCGCTCACGCCTCGCCTCGATGGACCGGACGTGCCCAGGGGCGGTACATTGGAGCGCCTTGCCACGTCAGGACGCGGCCTTGGTTCTCCTGTGCTTCGCCCTGGGAAGCCCGGCACACCGGACGTAGACGCCTGCGGTTCTATGCCGGCCACTGTCGGCTTTGAGTCGGAGCCGCCTTTAACCCTGAAGGCTATCTTTTTAAAGCCTAGGGCAGCCTGAAAATTGACGGCTCGAAGGGCTTCTAGAGACAGGTCGTCTAGGGCGAAGGCTACGACGAACCCGTTCCCCTCAGATCTGCTGTATAGCACCTTCCAAAGTTCAGTACGAAGTCCCTCGTTCTGAGTTCTCAGTAGTTGGACGGCTTCGTCAACCGATGCCGCCTCAATACTGGGCACAAACGTAACCACAACCACAGGCTTGGGCAACTCGCTCTCGGGAATAACCGAGAGTTCTGCCCCGGCCCATGGCTTGATTTTAGGGACCTCGCTCACGAGCCAATCTTGGCTCTCCTGGTTCTCGCAAGTAACCAGTATCCACCCAGGTTTGTGACTAAAATTAGCAAACCTAGGCCCCTTACAACTGTTGGCTATATTCAGTATCGCCAGGGTCAGGGAACGATGGACCTGCTTCATTTGTTCGTCGCTCATGGAGGTGGTGTTGCGAATACCAACACGCTTCGCCTCCGCGACCTGCTTGAAGCTAGGTCTGACATCCGACACCTGGGACACCTCCAGCCTTGGGGCCTTTTTAGGTTGCTCCTTGGGGGATTCTTCTTCCGATCTGGGTCTTTTGGTAGACGCCTTTGGATCGGGGGGAGCGTCAACCACGGGGATTTGGCTCCAAGGCTTTGCCGCCAAAGGCCGAGCTTCCTCAAAGCTCAGATTCGCGGCCATCAGCCTTCGGAGCCTCTTCCGGGCTGCTCCGCTCAGCTTTTTCCTGCAATTGCCTGCAGTCGTTCCCGTGGCAGGGGCCGCAGCTTCGGAGCCGCCGACCTCTGACCGGTCTCCTGCCAGGCAAGGTGCAGTACTCATAGGCTCTGGAGAGGCCAGTAGGGCCTCCTCCAGCCTATTATTGGTTTCTCCCGAGAAGGGAGAAGAGGGTTCTCCAGAAGGAGAAGAAGATTTGGTTGGCGTTTTAACGATATCCATGCAAATCCCACGAGAAGCTAGGGAACTAAAGCTACCCGCCAGCAGAGCCCCGCATGCCCACGGGTGGGCTAAGTACTACTCCGATTCGCCCTGATTTCGAAGAGACACCGTTCGCGACTGAATAACCTTCAGCCATTCATCCCTCGGCACGGTACGTATGACACCTTGGATTGGTTTGTCGGATTATTGGCCACCGCTAACAATGTCCCCCCCGTAGGGGCAGAGATTATTAACGATGGGAACCAGGGTGCACCGGCCCGCAACCTGCTACCGTTCCCCAGGGACGAATCCCGGAGGACAGGTAACAGTACGGGCACACGAGGAGGTTATCCGACCACGACACCCCTACATATAAATAATATCCTTACTTAGTAAGTTATTTAATTCTTAAGTAACTTACTGAGTAAAGATTAGAGATTATTTAAGAGTTAGTTAATTCTAAATGGCTTAGCGTATAATTATTTAGAGATTGCAAAAACTTTCGATTCTGGTTTTCCATTTTAAGAAACGGGTGTTTCCTATCTAGGCCTTCCTGCCTATTCTACTATGTCCTAATCCTCCAAAGGTAAATGGTCCTCTTTATATAGCACTAGCGGTCCTCCCCGGCTTCGCACGGGTATTAAACAAAAATAATTTTTCCATGCGGAACCCTCATTTTCTTTCAAATACCTATTCTAGAGGTACCTATAGCCTATTGAAAATGAAATTGAAATTGAAAATTTGTTTTATTCAGATATAGCCATTCTTTGGAAGAATCGGAAGAATTGAGAAAGCTAATGGTGGAAAAAAATTTCAAATCGGTCCAGTACTTTCGGAGTCTATTGAATTCAAACAAAGAAACAATCAAATCCTTCCTCTTTATAATATTAGAGTAGACTATAATTTTCCATAGTGAAAACCTTTGGCTTCATTTTGTATCTTCCTTTATTTCAGGATGCAGAACTAATAACCACTGGTCCTCTGAACCTCGCAAACGTAACTCGTAAGCACCAAGCGACGTACGCTTGTGTGGTCACTAACGCAGTAGGTTCTGCGTTTTCAAGTGTTCATGTGGACGTTGAGTGGCCGCCAACTTTCATCAGAGTTAGCGATGAAGAAACGACAAAAGTCGATGTCTATCGTGAGGTTAAAGTTAATCTAGATGATGCGAAACCAAAATCTGATATAATAGATGTAGAAAACGTACACAAGGAGCAAGTAACGAAAGTCAATGACAAGAATGAAACAGTTTTGAATGATGAAAGTCACAATATTGAAGATAATAAGGGAAATGAAGACCGTGCAAAAGTTAGTAGAAGCAGAAAAGAGGATGAAATTAAAGGAAATGTCCATAACATTGGTGGTATTGAACTTTTGGAAGTTGTTAAAGGCGATGACGCATATCTGGACTGTCAAACTGATGCCAAACCAATATCAAAGGTATGTGTTATGTGTAGTTTATTAGAGTTAGAGCTCTTTGTAGAAATATGAATGACGTTATGAATGTGAGCGGGTTAACAACGAACCTATTTTGTGTTGGAATAACACCAACGTTTCATCCATTAACGAGGAACTTTATCAGGGTGAGTGGGCTCATGTCGCGAACGTTGGTGTTCTTCAACCCAAAATAGATTAGTAGTTATCCCGCTTGTATTCATAATGAATTCCTCAAACTATGTACGATAGTTTTTATAGTTAAACATGAATGATTCGTTGAAATAGAGCAAACTCATTGAGCAGTTTAATAGCATACAAGATATGTACCTACACTAAAATGCTCTGTCTTGCGTTTGTTAGCTCTAAGACGTTTTAAGACGATAACAATGATGTAAGTTAAACATAATAATTTCCCAACAAGTGTTTAGAGATAATCGTCCTTTTAATAGCTCGCGCCCTTATCACCCAGAATCGCCGCCACAGACGCGCAAATAAATATGCAAAATGGCCGCATTGGTAAAAGGGTTATGTAGCTTTATGTGCATATGGCAACCAACTCTATTCCTTAAACCCAACCACCGAGGAAATTAAAAGAAATGATATACTGTATATTTTATTTGACACGACACATAACAAATTTAGGAAATAATCTGTGCAAAATTAATTCCATTTTTGTCACAGCAAATGTTGGCGACTGACTACTTACGTTTTTTTCAGATAAAATGGCTGTTCAACTCCAAGCCAGTGTCCCATGGCAAACACATTCTGAAGTTATTGAACGTGCGACGTCACCACGCGGGGATATACAAATGTGTAGCTGCGAATGCGCATGGCTCCGTGCATAGAGTGTTCAAGCTGGAAGTATTAGGTAACTATAGGAAATATAGGAATTTTTTTAGAGTAAAAACTTGTCGCTAAGAGATGAATTTAGAGCGGAATGACAATATCTGGTTTTCTTGTGAGTGAGAAGTACAGAGCGATGGAAGCCTATCGTATCTTCTTCCGCCAAAAATGTGTTTACCAAACTACAGGTTTTTTTTGTCCTAAGTCGTATTCATTTATTTAAAAAGAAAATAATAACACATACATAGTAGCAGAAAAACAATAATAGCTATAATTTACACTTAAAGTATATATTTCCTAAAAATACTTATAAGCTGTCACCCAGCTATGTGATCAGAATGCAGGCAGCATTGCCACGTTAGTTAAACAACCAATAGAAAATTTAAACAACGTAGCATAAGAAGTTATTCTAGGTTATTTAGCCATTTATATTCAAATATTATGGAACGAAAACAAGGTTTAGTTGCACTATCGGTTCTATACCAACCACAGATAACATAATGCAACGGACTTTGAATGTGAACTGTCGAACGAAGCTTTTATGAAAGTAAGCTCATAGAATATTGATACATATTCTCTATACTAATGATATTATGAGGAAAGATTTGATTGTTTGAAATGAATAGACTCCGAAACTACTAGACCGATTTGAAATTTTGTTTCAACATTGGAATCCAAAATTTACCCTGATAAACATACTCTGCTTAGCTCGGGGCTAGATGGCTTGGCTAAATGATGTTGTGTGGATTGTCCGGCATTATTTTTATTATATTATATTAATTTTATATTGTTGCAGAGGTCCCATTTATATCGGAGTTTGACGTGATGGAGGTCTCTTTGAGTGAGGGGTCCAACGCGACATTAGAATGTAACGCCAGAGGCTACCCGCAGCCTAGTTTACACTGGACTTATAAGTATGATATCTCATTTTGATAATAAATAATTAATAATGCTGGACAATGAAATGATGATTTGCTTTTGAAATTAGAATACCTATAATAAACTTAGAGTGCAATAACTCCCAAATGATGAAAAA
The DNA here is from genome assembly GCA_963931895.1 of Eupithecia pulchellata. NCBI lineage: Eukaryota > Metazoa > Arthropoda > Insecta > Lepidoptera > Geometridae > Eupithecia > Eupithecia pulchellata. The sequence continues at coordinate 8,972,771 of OZ007537.1, read as the reverse complement.
TGCCATCTATGGCGCTCATTGGAGGGGCCTAGAGGTCCAGCAGTTTGTAGGGTGATGATGAATGAAACTCAGTTAGAGTGAGGTTTTGAACTACATGGTAAACTAGGTCATAAACACATAATTGATTTAGTGAACAATATTAGTATATGTACTCGTATTATGTAAGTACTTTATATGAATAAACGATTAATATTATTGTTATAGTAGGTAGTACTTTATTAAATAATTAATGCTGGACAACTCACACAACATTATCTAGCCTAATAAAACCTACCTCTTGAATCTCTATCTATTGAAAAAACCGCGGCAAAATCAGTTGCGTAGTTTTTAAGATCCAAGCATACATAGGGACAAACAGACAGACAGCGGGAAGCGCCTTGTAAGTGAACACAAGCTCTGCTTAGCTTGGGGTTAGGTGATGCTGTGTGGATTGTCCAGCAATATTTATTAAACTTTACAGTAATACCAATTGGCACCTCGAGAACGCTACTTTAACCAGTACCAACATAACCGAGCTGGGATCAGGCGTGTACCGCTGCGACGCGGTGAACAAAGCCGGGGCGACGCACATAGCTTACGCGGTGACTGTCGTGTCCGCGGCGAGGGTTGAAGATGTGGTGCTGTTTGAGGGGGGCGGGGGGGCTACTGTTGGGGGGAGTTTGGAGGTCGGGGTGAGTATTTACCGATATACTAGCGGTCCGCCCCGGCTTCGCAGGAGTGTTTAACAAAAAAAATATTTTTCAATTTTTTTGAAATTATTATATAGCCTATGTTCATCACGGAAAATTAAGGATTATAAATGGTGAAAGAAATTTTCTGATCGGTCCAGTAGTTTCGGAGCCTATTCAATTCAAAAAACAATCAAATCTTTCCTCTTTATAATATTAGTATAGATAGAGGGTCTGGTATGAATACCACTAACACGTGATCATATTTACGCAAACCGAAAATAAATCGGATGCATAAATTCTGAACACGTTCTTATTTGTTAAGGCTTTCCACCACGCTTATTAAATAAAGAAATTATGCCGGACAATCCACACAGTATTATCTAGCCCCAAGCTAAGTAGCCGTGTGGTGCCGGCATAGAATTTCACCACCCCAACTCTTCCCGTTGGTGTCGTAAGAGGCGACTAAGGGAAACACACCGGGGGGCGGGCAGCAGTACCTTCTGCAGAACAACTACACCGAACTGCGATCCCCAACCCGCAGGCCCAGCGTGGGGATTATGGGCAATAACCCCCACATAATGATGCCATCTATGGCGCTCATTAGGGTAGGCCTATGTACAGCAGTGGACTATTGTAGGCTGGTGATGTTGATGATGTTGCAGCTAAGCAGAGCTTGTGTTTATGTGTACTAGGTGACTGATATACATAATACTATATACAGATAGATATTTTTACTAAACAGAGAAAACGACGCGGCTACCTCCTGCTTCGCAGGCGGGCCTTCGCTCACCGCGCCACAGAGGTCGTAAAAAATTATAACCAGTTATATTAATTACAGAAAAATTACATCGTCACTTATAAATAGTTAGAAAATAATGTCACTAAATCAAACATACAATGAAATATTAATTATGACGCTCACAAAATAACACTCTTTTAACAAGTCGACATAGGGGCTATCGTCCTGAAGAGCGTTGAGACATGCTAGCCCCATGCTATGACATCGATCGCTGTATGTACAGTCGCGTCACTGTATGTAGAGTCGTCACAAATAAGTACCCCCCTATCTCAATGTATGTGGGACACATAGTTGTTACTGTTGGGAATTTCAGACTTTGTCGGCGGTGAATATGTGAAAATTTGTGACAATTTACAAGGGGATTAGAAGTAGTCGAAAATATTTTGTAGACAAGAAGGATACTTAATTCTGACGCGCATTGTACATGACTATGGCACAGTCAACATCCTGTTTCCACCCACGACAGTATTCGTTCGGGAAGTAGAGTCGTCACAGCTCGTCACTCAATTCCGAGGCGACAATTTTTGCTGTCGAATCTTCCAGATTGTGGTTTTTTGTCCGTAAGCACGTCGCATCTCCAGCGAGTTATAGCCTAAACATCGCAACGAGGAGAACAATTGGTTCTGGAGCTCTGTAGCTCTCCCATAAAATAATTATCTATCTAAATAATAATAATACATACATGTCTACAAAATTTCATTTTTGTAGAACTAATCAAATATAATGCTTGGTTCACAGCTGGGCGCTCACATCCGCGTAGCCTGCAAATCCGGCGGCAACCCCGCCCCTACAGTGAAATGGCTGAGGAACGGTATACTACTCGGAGAGAATATCCGGGGGGTCAACTACGCAGACTTGGTCCTGGATGTGGAGAAATCAACGGCAGGGGTGTATGCTTGCGTGGTTGCGAATGAAGGGGGAGAGGATCTTATAAGTGTCACTGTAGAAGTTCTAGGTAAGAAATAAATAATGCTAGACAATCCACAGCATTACCTAGCCCCAAGTTTAGCCAAGCTTGTGTTATGGGTACTATATGACTGATATAAGATGAAGATTAAATATATTTATTAGTCTTATGTAACACACTGGTATTAAAATCTAGTGCAAATTCAGATTTGAGATATACGTAACACAATTTATTACTTAGATAGTTATTTTTTATTATAAATAGGCATCGATCAGAACACCTTGACCAAATAACAGCAGATCGTACAATCATTTGTCGCGAGACTGTAATCGAACCCGCAACCTCCTGCGTTGCAGGTGGACCTTCACCTACCGCGCTACAGAGGTCGTCAAATGCAAAATGCATTATTGCCTTTTCACCCTACAGGACTCATTATGAATGTATGTATACCGAATCAAATTAGAAAAATGGCCGAGACAGGCGACCGGCTACTCTGTCTATACTAATATTTAATAGAGAAAAGATTTGATTGTTTGTTTGTTCTTTGAAATGAATAGGCTCCGAAGCTACTGGACCGATTTGAAAAATTCTTTCACCATTAGTATCCGAAATTCCGTAAGAAAAAATAAATTATTGTTAAATACCCGTGCGAAGCCGGGGCGGACCGCTAGTAATTTATATTTTTCTAAGTCAGCTGCTACTGTTATGTATAATATAACATTTACCAATAAATTTCTTGCTCATTCCAGAACCGCCTAAAATAATCCGCAACCGGCCAACCAAGCTCGAAGTCCTGACCGGGCAACCTTTCTACGTCCACTGCCACGCATTCGGGAACCCCGCTCCGCAAACCTACTGGTTCAAAGATGGGCTGCCTTTGAAACTGTTTGATGATAGCATGGTGATGGAAGAGTTTGGGGAGGTGAGACTAAACATTCTCTATGTATGATGTTTGTAAACAACCGAACGCAAATCCAAAAACCTCTTGGTGTGGTGATTGAAAGTGAAATTTTTACGCACTTACAGTAACATTATTGAAGTTCCTGTTATAATTTTCCTTCCTTTAATATTATTTGTAATATAGGTATTAATAAATTTCTATCCTATTATTGTATTGCTAATTAAAAATGTGTGTTTTTAGGTAGTGGCAACAAACAGTGCGGCGGTGGAGCAAAGTGGAGAGTATACGTGTGTGCAGAGGAACCGAGTGGGGAACGACAGTGTCACTTACGAAGTCAGTGTGCTCGGTAGGTGCGCTTTAAGAACCCGGCGACCCTCGCTCGCAACTTCAACTCGAGGCGCGTGCAAAAATCGCCACGAATATCGCTATCTCTGTTTAGCTGGCGCGCGCGGGACGACGACGACGCGATAGCAATATTAGCCGTTTAAAATTTGGTATGAATTTGGTTGTGTTCCGTAATACCAAAAATGATGAATGAAAACTTTTGGTATTCTTCACATAGTATGGTTATTCTGTAACTAGACAATATAAGCTATGTTCCTTAACAAACAACACGTAAGATATTGTTGTTTTTAATAAGAAACAGATAGGGAGAAAACTTGTGCATTTTGGCATAAAAATATGCAAAACGCGATTGGCTTTCATTTAATTTTAGGTAAGTATTTTGAAAAAAAAACTATCTAGGAACCTAATAAACACTAATCGAACACAAATAATACAATAATAAAGTGGTAATATGCTTGAATTAGAAATAATTTTGGTATTACGTTTGTATGGGCAATTCGTCCTCCGCTGGCCTCCATTTCAAGAGGTTTTACAAAGAAGTTGAAAAGGAGTGTAAATATTTCATCGTCAGTCTCATCAGTTCACTGCTGGAAATAGGCCTCCCCAAATGAGGGCCATAGATGGCTTTACTTATCATTTGGGAGTTATTGCCCATAATCCCGACGCTGGCAATGCGGGTTGGGGATCGCAGTTCGGTGGAGTTGTTCTGCAGAGGGCGCTGCTGATCGCCCCCCTCCCCCCGGTGTGTCTACCCTTTGGTCTGGTGATCATGACGCACAACGCTGCGGTCGCCTCTTACGACACCCACGGGAAGAGTTGGTGTGGTGAAATTCTATGCCGGCAATTAAATAGAAAGTAAATACTTAATTCCGCCTAAAGTTAACGGTATGGTATTAAAAAACGTACCAGATTTTAGGGATGAATATTTTGAAACTTACGCGATTTGAACACATAGTAATTATTATGTGTTTAAATATGACACAAGGTATTTCCACCGTTGCGAAATCTTGGCATAATGGCATTTTTAGTAAACTTTTTTTTAAGTTATAAGTTTGTAAACATTTTTTAAGAAACTTAAGGATAAAGTTCAGATTCAGCCTGGTGCATTATACACAATTGCCTAACATTAAATTATCTAAAAGTTAGTTCGCAATATTTGACGAGATTTGTCGAGTAGATTACTGTAACTTTGGGTTAACCGTGTAGACACGCTCGCACGAAAGGTCCTACCGAAAACCGGCGTTGCTCGACTCCTGTCAAGCAACATTATGCTGAGGCAGGACCTTTTTGGTTCATACACTCTAGGTACGATAATATAATTTTAGGATTATTTTATGTAATTTAAGGTTATTTTTGTACTTATTTTTTCTTGTGTAAGCCATATAATTTTCTTTCTTTCTTTCTAAGCGTCGTAACCGTTTAATTGTTTCCAGTGCCACCACTCCAGCCGAAAGACGCGGTGAAGTCTGTAAAGGTCCGCATCAACAAACCACTAGCATTGACATGCCCAGTGGAAGGTACACCGCCGCCCAACGTGATGTGGATCAAACACCCTTACTTGGAGGTTGAAGCGTCCAGCCGAGTGGCATTCACTGGTGATAATGTTACTTTGGTAAGATAGCTGTCCGCTATAAGATTAAGAGGTAAAATAAGACACCAGAATGTAGGTTCATATTAAATATGAACCTAAATTTTAGAGCTTAGTATTACCATATTGACCTGTTTTTGTCGTAAGTTTGAATCCAATCTAACTAAGAGAATCTTGTGTGAAGATGCAAGGGATTCCAGCTTAGAAAAATTTGTAACTTAATAATTTTATTTTCTATATCTAAACTTATGACATTTATTTAAAATATTTAATACCTAAATATAATCAGCATGAAGAAAATGGAATCTGTGGTGTGTGTATGTGTACCTATATGTGTGTATGTTTGATTGTGAAGGAGTGTATTTGTGTGGGTTTGTATTTAGTTTCCCTAGGTCACTAGTCTCAATAGAGCCTAGGCGACGGAGAGACGGCACGAATGTAGAGTATCGATAAGTTGTGTGTGTGTAGTATACAGGGCGTCCCATATGAAGGGACAGTACCTTAAATATTATAGATGGAAGATTTTACTGAAAGAAGACATTATTTTAATTTAAAAAACAATTTAAACTGCATTAATAGATTTTTAAATAGTTACATGGATGAACCGGGAATCGAACCCGTTACACGAGAAAACCCTGTAGTTTTATCATACCGACCGAAAGGCTTCCTCATAAGGATTATTTTTTGCTAAATAACATAGAGTCAGAATTAAAAGGAAGACCATGAATTTTTCCATGTGGCATACCTGTGGGACGCCCTGTATATTATCTTTGTGTAGTGGAGTGTGATTATGTCTCATACAAATAAAACTCCACAACACGAGAAAACAAATAAAGATCGAATTGCCGCGTTCCCTCTTTTTATCAGCCATTATTTTCACATTCAGCCTTTATCATGGTTCAATAGAAAAGTGATAGCTGTCACTTGAAAACGATTCTCCCTAGCGTTGAAAAGTATCACTATTATTATTATTATTTTTTGGTGGCTTTAGTATCGCTACGGCCATTGATAGGTCTATTGTGATCGTCACTTCGTAGGTTCAACGCCGATGGTGCGGCGTTATAGTACACGTAAACTATCAACCGGTTCTGCAGGCAACTTCAGACCTTTCCGAGTAAGAGTAGGTAATTAATGAAAAATACATATAATTTAATTATTTCTCAGTTAATAAACCGCACACAAGTGTCCGACAGCGGCAACTACTCGTGTGTAATGCTGAACACGGCCGGCAGCGCGGAGGTTGTGTTCAGCGTGGTGGTCGTGCAGCCGCCGCGCGTCGCGCCCGGGCCGCATGCGCGCGTCGTGCTCGCGGGCCGGAGCGCCGTGCTCAAGTGCGACGCTGAGGGACATCCGCTGCCTACTATCACGTGGCTGAAGGTAATTATGTTCACCGCGCAACGAGATTCCCCTACAAGACGTCGAGAAGAAGCACGCGCATTTTATCCGCGATCTCGCCATTCATATTTAGACCAGTACAAATTATATAGGTGACCAATAAGTGGTTTTGTAAACGTTTTTAGAAAAATCTGATGGTCTCGTATTGTAAAATATTGAGTCTTTTTAATACAAGACAATCATCTATACTCACTATTATAAAGAGGAATTGTTTGCTTGTTTGAATTAGGCTTCGAAACTACTGGACCGATTTGAAAAATTCTTTCATCATTAGAATCCTAAAATTTTCCTGATGAACATAGAAACAGATAATATAATACTAGTAAAATAATAAGTAACATAAGACATAGGCTAAATGATATTTTCAAAAATGTTAGTGTTCCTGAAAAAGTACTTTTTTGTTAAAAACCCGTGCGAAGCTGGGGCGGAACGCTAGTTTATTACAAGACAACACAAGGCAAGTACGCCGAGAGCTTCACAGGGAACTTAACATCAATATTCTTGATAATATATGTAGGTGACTTCCACCAAACAATTGCTTATCCCAACACTAGCGAACTGCGCTGACTCAAATGACAACTTAGCTTCATAATTAAAAATGTGTCTGGTTGGTAGTTAATTATGTCAGTAGTTGTAGTTATGATTGTTGAGTTATGTAAGTACTTATCTTACCCATTTCCATTTATCTCCTTTCGGAAACCTTGACCATTAAAACTTTGGTATTTTTCCAAGGACACACAAAAGCTAAGCCCAACTTCAGCGAACATCCACCCAGTCCTCGGGAACAGCTTGCTGGCGATGTGGAGTGTGACGTCACGAGACGCGGGGCAGTACCTCTGTGTAGCGGAGAACGAGGCCGGCACTGCTCATGCGAGATACAACCTTGTGGTGCAAGGTATAACGTCCAGATTACTTTGTACGGGTCCAATGATCATAATCAGCGATCAATCGGTCTATACCGCTGCTATCTTAGGACCTATGTATACCTATGTATACATGAAAAAAATTTATTCTTAACTTATCTAGCCCCAAGCTAGAGCTGGTGTTATGGGTACTAGATAACTGACATACATTATAATACAAGAATTTTTTTTTTATTTATACATAGAAAACGACCAGAACACCCTGAACAAATATCTGTAGATCGTATAAATATTTGTCCGGCGGGAATCGAACCCAACAACGCGCAACCTCCTGCGTCCAGGCGGACCTTCGCCCACCACGCCATTATCGTATGAATATGTTATCTGTGGTATTTATAAGTAAATATCTCAGTTCCCGGTAAATGGAGTAACTGGAGCGATTGGTCTCTTTGCAACGCCACGTGCGGTGTTGGATTACAGCGCCGCGTGCGCGCCTGCCAGTACATCGATGAACATGACAATGCTTTTGGTGAGTACCCACCGAATTATTGCTCTACTAGCGATCCGCCCCTGTGAACCTGTGTGTGAGATGCCGTGTGGTGCCGACAGAATTTCACCACACCAACTCTTCCCGTGGTTGTCGTATGAGGCGACTAAGGGAGACACACCGGGGGGCAGGCAGCAGCGCCCTCTGCAGAACAACTCCACAGAACTGCGATCCCCAACCCGCATGGCTAGAGTGGGGATTATGGGCAATAAGCCTCAAATGATAAAATGCCATCTTATGGAGGCCTATGTCCAGCAGTGGACTATATTAGGCTGATGTTGTGACTTATATACATATGTATATAAAATATTCTATACCTCATGGACCTATTAGTTTCATGCTATACCTATTATTTTTAATAATTTGCTTATTTTGTAAGACTGTGGGGGTCCTAGCTCCTACTCGTAGTGTTCTCCTCCACGTTCCTTTGGGGGTCCTAGCTCCTACTCGTAGGGTTCTCCTCCACGTTCCTTAGGCGAATTGAAACGACTTGTGGACTGTATTACTAGGTTTATTCTTCTTGTTTATTTATTACTTGCTGACTTGACTACTTGACTACTCTTTTTCACTCAAATTGGCGCTACTTATATTAAAATACTTTGTCCCGCCACCGTAGGGGGTAGGGCGAGCAAGTTTTAACACATTTACATTAACAATATCTAATGATTAAGACGTGCGAAAGAAAGACTGGGGTACAAATTAAACCCTTTCTAAAGGGCTACAAAGAGGGCTAATCGATCTTGATCTTCAGCTCCCGGCTCCGTCCGTCACAGTCTCCCCCCGGCGTAGATCCTCGCAGCCTTTATTCATCGGTAGGACAATGAGCCTTCTTACTGGTCGTCTGAAGATCCCTCCTTTAGTTCGCACCTCCACGCTTCGCACCACACCGTCAGGACCCGGATATACGCGCTCGACCTGACCTCGGGGCCAAACATTTCGCGGTAGCGTTCCGTCTGCTATTATCGTGATATCACCTGGTTTGACATTCGTTAGGTTTCGCCTGGCGTCACCTCGCGGTGCTAAGGTCGGTAAATACTCTCTGATCCATCGCTCCCAGAACATATTAGCAAGTGCCTGAGCGGCGCGCCATGTTCGCCTGTCGTTTTTGTTGCATTCTCCCACGTAGGGCAGCCCCACCGAAGTTCCTAACAAGAAGTGATTGGGCGTTAGGGCCTCTTGGTCTTCTGCTTCTACTGGTACATGAGTTAGTGGCCTCGAATTGACGGTGTGCTCAATCTCGGTCATTAGAGTGGCAAGTATTTCTTCTTTAGGCGCTCGTTCGTTGAGCGTCACTGCGAGAGCTCTTTTAACGGATTTGATCATCCTTTCCCAGGCTCCCCCTTGATTCGGTGCACCAGGATCGATGTACCTCCACTCGATTCGCTTCGTGAGTGCGTAATCCTTGAGGGCGGGGAGCCATTCCGTGAAAGCTCTGTTCAGTTCCGCGTCAGTTCCGTGGAAGTTCGTTCCGTTGTCGGACGCTATCAGGCAGGGCATTCCTCGACGTGCAGCCATTCGTCTTATTGCCATGATAGCTGAATCCACGTCTAGACTAGCTATTAGCTCCACGTGTATTGCTCTAGTTGATAGGCAAGTGAATAACATTCCCCATCTTTTCTCACGTCGTCTGCCAATCGTCACCCACATAGGGCCGAAACAGTCGACTCCGCAGCGTGAGAACGGTCTTGTGTGTGTACTAAGTCGTATCTGAGGCAGGTCACCTTTTACTGGCTTCTCTGGGTTGGCTCTCTTAATTTTACACCATACACACTCACGTAGCGCCGCTCGTACATTTGGTCGCAGGCGTAAAATCCAATAACGCTGACGGAGGTTGTTCACTATGTGCTCTCTCCCCATATGTCCGCTGCTCAAATGCTCTTGTCGGATTATTAGGCGCGTGATCGGGTGATTCCCATCTAAGATCGGAGGTTGTTTCATCTCGTCCGGAACCGTCGCAGCGTTAATTCTTCCGTTCAAACGGATTATCTTATCGTCTTTGTACACGGGATCAAGTCTATAGAGACGACTCGTGCGATCGACGGTCTGTCCTTTTGATAATCGCGTTAGTTCCTCGGCGAAAGTGTCGCTTTGCGAATCTCGGATCAGCAGGCGTTCGGCTTCTCGTATATGCTTCAAGCCAAGTCTCCTCGCCTGCTTTCTGCATTTGTCGATGAAAGCGAGGACATACGCCACTGTTCTGACTAGACGTTCGTAGGAGGAGAAACGTGACACCTCTACTAGCGTCGACTTCTCTCTGGCGTGCGACACCACAACTTCCTCTTCTGAGGTCTCAGAAGCATGCGGGCCGGGCCAGCAGTCTTCGCTCTCTCGTAGGAATTGGGGTCCAGTAAACCATCGATTGTCTCGTTTCAGCTCCGTATTGCCGGCGCGCGTCGCGTCATCTGCTACATTCAGAGCGGTCGGTATCCATCGCCACTGGTCCGCATCTGTCAGTTCGGCTATTTCTCCCAGTCGATGTGCGACAAACGGCGTGTAACGGACCGTATCGTTTCTGATCCAGTGTAACACGGTTTTCGAATCGCTCCAAAATATCACTTCGGTATGCCATTTGTGACAACGTACTATGTCAGCCGCTAGTCGCGCTCCGATCAAACTGGCTTGTAGCTCCATCCGCGGTATACTCTGCGTTTTCAACGGTGCGACTTTAGCTTTTCCGGCAACTATTGAAACGTTAATGCCTTCTTGGCTTGACAAGCGCCAATACGCTACGGCTGCATACGCCTGCTCACTCGCATCACAGAACACGTGAAGCTGTCGCCGCGTAATGTTGCTTCCTTGATCGTAGCATCGCGGCAATCTTAACTTGGCAATGTGCCTCAAATCAGACTGCCATTCATCGAAGGCCGAGGCTTCCTCGGGTGGTAACGGGTCATCCCAACCCACCTTCTTTTTCCATAGTTCCTGAAGCATAATTTTGGCAGTTATAGTGTATGGGCTTAGCAAGCCCAGCGGGTCGAACAGAGACATCACTGCCCCTAAGGCCTCGCGCTTCGTCGGCGGCCTTTGGGCTTTCTTCACCTCCATGGGTACTTTGTTCATCGCAGTATTGAATCTAGGGCATGCATTCCGAAATTCCGGAATTTCGCAACTCCGGAATTTCGGATAGTTTTTTACTATATTTCAATTCCGGAATTGAGACGAATATCGTAATTCCGATATTAATAAAAACAGTAATCCCAACTACCTTAATCCTACACATGCCGTGTCCTCCGAGCTCGAAATAAACAATTCATCGTCTCCTGCTGATGAAGACGTTGCAAAAAGAACTGGATAGATGCAAAAAAGTCACAAGAATCTACCAATTTTGACCTTGCAGGGTTCGTGAAAGTAGAGAAACAAATGTATTAATAACGGAGAACATCGAGGTGTGATTCTGACAGAAGCTTACAAATATCATTTGTGTGTTCTGCGTGTAGCGTTTGTGTGTCAAGAGTGAAAGAGTATTTTCGAGTGCAAGCTACATTTGTAACAGACTTAGAAGCTCGCTCTCTGACAAAATGCTAGATGCATTGTTATTCTTGAAAACGCACTACCAAGAATAGCTCTCAAAGTGAAAATTCTATAAGTCAAGTGTTAATTTTTTTCTCAGTTTACCAAATTAATATTTTTGTGTTTATTATTAGCAGAGATAGGAATAGGTAACGCGATTTAGGATTAATGACCTCAAAAATTATAAATAGTATGGATACGCCCCGGAATTCCTGGAAAAAGATCGAGAATCGTTTATGTTAGACCGTTGGTATTTCGTTAGTTCCTTTTATAAAATGTAAATATTTTACTAACTATAATAAGTTAGATTTTTAGGATAAACAAAAACTGTGGAACTTCGTCACTGTCTAAGCCCCTTCTTCTCTTATCGCTGCCTTCGTGAAGTCGAAACAATGCATTCCATAATATTTTTGGTTTAAGGCTCCGGCGATGGATGAATTTCCCATACAAATGTAATAGGTACCAAAATGATTTGTATTTTGAGCATATTTTCGCCATGATCTGATATGTTTGTATACATTTGGGAAATTCATCCGTGTCGCCGGAGCCTTAACTAAAAGTAAATACCGATACGGCGGCAAGTTTATCTTCGTTGATAATATGATGAATTGATAATAGCAATCTTATTATTGTATATTTAAAATATTATTTTACATAGTACAAATGATACAAATAATAATTTCTCATTCAGTTCCCGGGACTAGTGGCATGTCCATGTTAAGATAACCCTATGAATTCTCGGCAAATTGCACTACCAAATATCTACTTACTACAAATATAACTGATTAATTATTAGTTTATGTAAGTTTTCAAATGTGAAACTAATATTATTCGTGTTTTTTCGTTATTTTTTTTTAAATATTCCTTAATAGATCAAAAGACTGTTAATATAACACATTCAGTTTGACTCGATCCTTTCCTCAAAATAAAAAGTGCCAATACCGGAACCAGTTTCGGAATTCCGAAATTAGGCCTCCAATATCGGAACTCAATTCCGGAATCGAAAACCTTCCGATATTGTATGCCCTAATTGAATCCCAGTTCATCTGAAGTAGGTATCCACAGAATTCCTAACGCCTTCTCGTATAGATGTGCGTTAGCTGCGAGCTTTTTCGGTGCATGTGCACGGTTTTCGTCGGGTATTCCTCTGAGTAAGTGTTCCTTATTGCTACTCCAGCTGGCCAACTCAAAACCAGCTTTGCTGTGCACTTCTTGCACTTCCTTTATTGTGCGGGCGGCTATTTCGTCATCGTCAAAGCTTTGTACCCAATCGTCCATGTAATGACTGCAAGTAATAGCGTCGTACGCAAGTGGGTGTGACACCTTGAAGTCTGCTGCATTTCGGTCCCTCACGCTATGAGCCAGAAAGGGTGAACTACGGGCTCCAAAGATCATAGACTCCATCACATACTTTTGTGGCGGAGCGGAGCGATCATCTCCTCGCCACAGGAAGTGTTGAGCTACTTGATCCTCGTGTCTTATCTTTATTCGAAGGAACATCTCACGTATATCAGCAGTGACCGCAACCGGCTTCATTCTGAAGCGAAACAATATATCATGGAGCGACTGAAGTAAGTCCGGTCCATCTAAAAGCGCGTCATTAAGACAAGTTCCGTTTGAACGCGCGGCTGCATCAAATACCATTCGAACTTTATCTGGTTTGTTGGGATTCGTGACAGGAAAGTGCGGTAGGTACCATAACCGTTCTGTTTGCGGGTGGTCCTCGTTACTCTTGACCGCATACCCTTTCTCAAATAAATTTGTCACCTGCCCTGTGTAGGCGCTCTTGAACTCTGGCGATTTATCCATCTTGCGTTCTATGCCCTGCAACCTGCGTACGGCCATATCGTAGCTCGGTGGCATTTCTGAATGGTCGATCGCCCACGGTAATCCCACCTCAAAACAATCTTTCTTTCGTTTGACTGTTCGTTCAAATATTTCTTTAGCGCGCTCCTCATTAGGGTTAGGTTTCCTCTTGGCTGAGACTCCGAGAGCGTCTATTTCGAAATGCGCCTTTACGAGTTCGTTCAACTCGTCATCCCTGTCTGGAATGCCTTGAGGAGTACGCACGTGACATATAACTTCAGCGTCTCTTTCAATCGTTCTTAGAGGGGCGCTTCCATGGATTATCCAACCCAACTCCGTAAGCGAGGCAGCTGGTTGGTTTCGTTTAGCTGTTAGCAGCTTCCGTGTTACTATAAGATGCCAGTTGTCGGCGCCGATAAGTATTCGTGGTTTTACGTTCAAGTAACAGACGGCCTTCGGGTTAAGTTCCCGTAAGTGGGGTAGTTGGAGAAGCTCTATTCCAACCGAATGACTTCCCAGAGTCAGGTTCTTCACCGTCCTGGCTTTTATCTGATGAAAGTTCTCCTGACTCTGTCCTCGCACTCCGAATGTTACGATCTGGCTTTCGGGTTCACGTTGACTTGATGTGGCTCCCACGATATTCAACGCTCTCACTGGTCCTCTCATTCCTAACAGCGAGGCGATCTCCTCGTCGACCAGTGTTATCGTTGACCCCTCGTCAAGTAATGCGTGAGTATTCAGTTCTTTGCCGTTTTGACCTCGGACAGTTATTGGACAGACCTTTAACAATATTTGCAATTCTTCCTCAGGTGCCCTCGCTGCTGCTGTAAGGGCAGACTCTTCGATATTGTGTGAGGGCGTTTCCCTTCGGTTCTCTGGCGAGTGCAGCAACGCATGATGCGATTGAGTGCATTCATCAATCCCACATCTCTTGCTCTTGCATCGGAAACGTCTGTGTTTACTATTAAGACAACGAAAACAGACTCGTGCCTCTCGCGCCCATGACCATCGTTCGGTTACGGTCAGGGCCGCTAGCTTCCGGCACAGTGGCGTTCGGTGCTCACCGCCGCAGCAGAGACATTTATCTTCCTTAGTCTTTGCGTTGTCCTTTTCTTCAGTTGTAGCAAGAACGGTTCTGCGGTTTCGTTCATTCGCAGGGTTCCGCTCTTCAGTGCGTTTTGCACTTCCCTCGTTCGGCCGCAAACTATGTCCGCGAGCGGCCGAGTATGCATGACGTACGGCGCGATCTGCCTCCCTCATGAGGAATTTAGATAGAGTTACGATTTCCGCTTCCCTTCGATCTCCGAATTCCTCGGCATAGTCGCACCATCTTGCCTGCATATGTGGAGTCAGTTTTTCTGTAACTTGACGCGCTAGCATGGGATTCTGTAGATATCCTCGTTCGTCTAGGCTTGTGATTACTGCCACTATATTTTGAAGCTTGATTGCGAAACCATTCAACTCTGTTACGGTTGTTCCTAAACGTGGCATTCTTCTAATATCCTCAATAGCATCGTCTATTATCATCTCTGGACGTCCGTAAACTTGTTCAAGAGTGTTCATGATTACAGATGGATCAGTCGCTGTGAACAACAGTGCTGACACCGTAGCTCGTGCCTCGCCTCGCAGGCACGTTCTCAGTCTAGCTAGATTCTCCGCCGGTGACAGTTTGAAAAGCTTCGTAGAGTCTCGCATAGCTGCTCTGAACGGTAGCCATTCTTTGGCTCCACCGTTGAAGATGGGTAGTTCGTGCATCTGTCTCGTAGGTGGTCTGTTTGATGCCATTCTTTCTAACGCTATTGTCAGTCTATCGAATGCGTTTTCATCTCTATGTTGTTCTGGCAAAGGGGATCTCTGTCGTCTTGATTCAAATGTAGTTTGGTTTGCTGTGGGTCGTCGTGGAGCAGTTCGTTCCTCTGAAGCAGAGCGGATCCTAATACCTTCATCCGTTTCTATTGGATCGTATCCTCTCTGCTCCCCCCGTAGGCGATGCTTCTTGAGCCACTCACTAACGTGTCTCTCTGCAGTACCGTTCTCTTCTCTAGTAACGCTAACTGCATCGGTTTCTTCACGTATTCCGGCGACTTCTGCGGCTAATCTCTTTTTGATAAGATTTTCTTGAATTCGAAGTTCTTTTCGGCGTATTTCCGCGAGCCGTTCTTCTGCTTCAAGTTCCGCTTTACGGATACGCAGCGCGATGCTAACGTTCGATTGCTGCGAGAGCACTGATTGGGCGCGACTATTTGGTAGTCTTTGAGGTTCGATAGTGCTTAGCTCGGCTATGTCCCGCGCAGTATTGGTACGAGCGTTGCCATTTACGGCGCGGTTGGTAGTCACGTCAGCAGTAGTATCACCAGCGATTCGTGCTTCAGGCGCGGATGGCCCGGGTCCTGCCCCTGTTTCGGGGTTCGATACGGGTGGTGCGTCGGGGTGCGTACTGTCTGATGGTGATGCGGGGTAGTCCTGGTATACCCTCAGCGCGGCAGTCCTTGTCCTCGTAGCTGGCGGGCTTCTTGTGGTCATCTTCTTCGGCACTTGAACGCCCCTAGCGGTCCCTATCGGTCCCTATCAATCCCTATCAGTCCGTCAGGAGGTGCCGCCGAAAGGCTGACGTTTGCTCCTTCGGGGATGGATACGTTGGGATGGGTAGGGGGGTTCCACCCAGCAGAGGGGAACACGCAATCACGGGATGCTCGGGAATCGGCTGGAATGTCCGACCCCTTAGGCGTGTGCCTACAGTCCGGCGCCCGTGTTGCGTGTCCCTTACCGGCGAGGAGTGCACTTCAGCCCGCGCCGTCCTTGCGCTCTTGTTGGACTGGTGGTGCCGCACAAACACCACACCACCCGAAGGCGTTTACCCGTTGGCCACTTCGTAATAACACCGCAAGGTATCCGTGAGCCAGCGGGCCGCGATAACGCGTGTCTTCGGTCGTAGCACCGTTCGGTGATCTTCAGGCACCCCGTGCCCCTGGCGCTGGTCTTGACAACGATGCACGCTGCCCCGTTCGGGGTTTTTCGAGCACCCAGTGCTACCGTCGTACGATGCACGGCGCCCCGTTCGGGGTTCTTCAGGCACCCCGTGCCCCTGGCGCTGGTCTTGACAACGATGCACGCTGCCCCGTTCGGGGTTCTTCGAGCGCCCAGTGCGCCCCGACGAATGATGCACGTTGCGCCGGTTGGCGGCTCCTTTCCTCGGGTACTCCCGCTACCTCGGCTTTATGCGAACCGGGGAAGTCGGGGTCACGTGACCGCCCTTGTGGTTGGGGTCGGTCACGATAGTCAACCCGGTACCGCTCTTCTTGTCGACGATGGCTTCTCAGATCCGGCTTCGGAGGACCAAAACTTGAAGGGGTCCTAGCTCCTACTCGTAGTGTTCTCCTCCACGTTCCTTTGGGGGTCCTAGCTCCTACTCGTAGGGTTCTCCTCCACGTTCCTTAGGCGAATTGAAACGACTTGTGGACTGTATTACTAGGTTTATTCTTCTTGTTTATTTATTACTTGCTGACTTGACTACTTGACTACTCTTTTTCACTCAAATTGGCGCTACTTATATTAAAATACTTTGTCCCGCCACCGTAGGGGGTAGGGCGAGCAAGTTTTAACACATTTACATTAACAATATCTAATGATTAAGACGTGCGAAAGAAAGACTGGGGTACAAATTAAACCCTTTCTAAAGGGCTACAAAGAGGGCTAATCGATCTTGATCTTCAGCTCCCGGCTCCGTCCGTCACAAAGACTTTAATTAAGTTATTGAAATCTGACACAGAGAGGAATGGATAGGGCTTAGATTCTCGCAACGTCAATGAATAGAATACTAGACTAAGAGAACGGAACCGGGACGCAGACAACAACTCTTCAAACGTAGTGTAAGAAGAACCTGGAAATTCTGCTGACAGTTATTTTGGGTAGCTAAAGACAACGCTATGGTGGTCATTTGAGGTGCCACGCTCTTTAGTGGATCTTGCTTTCCATGTTGCTAGCCATCTTTCACATTTTTCATATTATGTATTTCTGAATATTATATGATTACAGATAAAACCAGCAAGCCCGACAGGATATTGGTAGACGAGTCCGCGTGCAAAGGACCCTCGATTGACAAAAGAAAATGCCAAATGCCTCCTTGCGAGGTAAGGCGAATTCTGTTACTTGACACCATCTGTAAGCCCTGTACCCTTAGGAAGATACATTTTGGGCCGAGAATTGCGAGTGTCATAGGTACCGGTGAGATGGGCATATTTTTTCCAAGTGGCAAAAGACACATTCATGTTGATACAAAAATACACTGAACTAGTATCTGCAGATCGTACAAATACACTTGCGAGCTATAAACTGGAATCACTTCATCGCTGGTTTTTCGCATTCGCAGCGATGAAGTGATTCCAGTTTATAGCTCGCAAGTGTATATATATATATATATGTTCCGAGGCGGGAATCGAACCCGCAACCTCCTGCGTCGCCATGCGGACGCCACAGAGGTCGACATCAATCTATATAAGAAAAACTTCAAAATCCGTTGCGAAAGGTTAAGTATAGTTGATGTGCCATAAGTAATTTGTCTCTTTGTCAATCCAAAATATTTTTATTTCAGGAAGGTCTTTGGCTCGCGTGGTCAGGCTGGTCCCCTTGCTCGGCGAGCTGCGGGCGCGGCACACAGGCGCGCTCGCGGCGTTGCCATGGCGACGCACGCGCCTGCGCTTTAGAGGACAATGTACAGGTCAGTGTCAGAATAGAATAGAATAGAAAATACTTTATTATACCACACAAAGAAAGAAAACATTACAAACTGACATGTCGAAAAGAAAGGAAGTACAAAGGGCGGCCTTATCGCTATGAGCGATCTCTTCCAGACTTGGGATGAACTGGACATGAAGGAAAAATATAGACGGTTGTACCTATGTGAAACAAAATAATAATGTTAAATGATCCGTCAGGGTGTTTGTAGGATACCAGAGATCAACAATTTGATTTTTATCACTTCCTCCGCTCGCTGTTATTTGTTTTTACGCAAATCGCTAACAATGTGACTGTTCGCTCTGCTCGCCGATATCTTGTATCTCTTATTATCTTATATCTACACGGTTTCTTCACAGTTCGGCTAAGAATGTGAAAAAATAAGAATGCAAAAGATGCGAGCTTGTTATTAACACGGTGAAACCGGACGAGTCAACGATTGCATTTTTGTATCATGGAAAGCGTCCAGCGCCAGTGTTGACACGGCGCATTCGCCGTGCTGTAGCGCCGCTGACTTCACGAAGCTGCCATAGTGATCCATACAACACTGACTGCCGTGCGCTTTCCACGACGAATAAGTTACATTTTCATTAAGATACATTTTCACTGTAAAACAACGTGTCAGAACAAGCCCTTAGCCTGCCGTAGCTTGCTCCGCTTGCTGTTATTACCATCAAGTTGGATTAAATATTATTTACGCTATAAATAATTGGTTATAGTGTGGTGCTTTTTCTGCAATCTAATTGCGTTGCTTGCGGTGGGACATCTTATTTTTTTAAGCTAACATTGCACATTTTGTAGCATCTCGCTCCGCTCATCAAAGTCTTAGATGAACTTCCGTGGTTTCTTGCAGTCTTAAACTCTTTAGCAGCGTAATTTTACGGCATAAATGTTTTTATATTATAAGACATTAATTATTAAACTTTTCAGATACGGAAATGTCCGGACTTACCTAAATGCGTCAACGACGATAATTCTTCGAGCAATGACGTCTTCAGCAATGAATATTCTAAAGAAGTAAGTTACTTATTTAAATGCATAAGTATACAAACGAAACACTCGTCAATAACCACGGAATAACTGAAATCATTCGAAAATAATTAAATAGTCGATATAAAAAATGATTTTATTTATTAAGGTACCTTGATCTATAATGGATCTAGATGATTTATTAATTACTAGCTTTTACCCGCGACTTCGTCCTCGTAGAAGTCGAAAATGCTTCGTTTAGTATTTTTAATTGGTTTTTAACGTTCATCATTTTGTTCTAATATAACATGTAAATAATATGAAAAATAGGATTCGGTTACATCGCGTGTCCGTGTACTACCCCGCGGGAACAGACACCGGGATAAAAAGTATTCTATGTCCTTTCTCCCGGTGAGGACAACTTCTGTGCCGAATACGCTGCGTGAAAGACAGAGTTACTTTCGCATTTATAAACTAGTTCTGGCCGCGGTTTCGAGCGCGATTTATTTTTATGGAAAACTTAAGTGATTTCCGCACTGATTTGTAGGATACTAGCGGTCCGCCCCAAGCTTCGCACGGGTATTTAACTAAAAATTAAATTTTTCGTTTGAATCTCTATTTTTTCTTTTAAATATTCTATAGCTTATGTTCATCAGGGAGAATTTAGGATTTTAATGGTGAAAGAATTTTTCCGATCGGTCCATTAGTTTCGGGGCCTATTCAATTCAAACATGCAAATCTTTCCTCTTTTTATTACTATTAGTATAAAAAGTAGCCTATGTTTGATTCCAGTTTTAGGCTTTTACGAAAAGCTTTATTCTTCCTGTTCATTATTTTTGATATGCAGAGGTAACAAATATTCTAAACATTTAAATTTATTTTATTATTGCGATTATGTTGTTGTTGCTGATTAAACTGAAATCTGCCGTGTAAAAGAATATGCGATAAAAAAAGGTTTTTAAATTTTTCAGGACGCCTACATACCGGAAGCAGTTTTTGAGAAGGAGCCAGAAATCGTGAATTCTCTGTATTCTCCGGACATTGAGGAGTTTTATGCGACTGGAGGTAAATATACAATATAATTTTTTAATTTTTTATTTATAGATGCTCGAATCACTTCATTTAGTATAAAACAAAGTCATTCCTTCTGTTAGTCCCTTTGCACTCTTGCGAAGCATTTATTTACATTTAATATACATTGTATAATCAAAACAACCACCATTATATTTATTTATTTCTTTAAAGATTCAAAAGGTTGTTAGGGAACGTATCCATGCTACTTGATACAAATTTTTAAGAAAACAACAGCAGGTAGGTTTTGTATAAAACGAATGAAAGAATATATGTAGTTAAAGAAAATACGTAACACGAGTAAGTACTAATATTATAAAGAGGAAAGATTTGATTGTTTGTTTGAATTGAATAGGCTCTGAAACTTCTGTACCGATTTGAATCTGAATCCTAAGTTTTACCTAACCAAT
The DNA here is from genome assembly GCA_963931895.1 of Eupithecia pulchellata. NCBI lineage: Eukaryota > Metazoa > Arthropoda > Insecta > Lepidoptera > Geometridae > Eupithecia > Eupithecia pulchellata. The sequence continues at coordinate 8,952,255 of OZ007537.1, read as the reverse complement.
GTATTGTTGGACTCCAACTTTCCAGGGAAATAAAAACGTCCGAGATTCACTTATCACTTCAATTTTATTATAATTTCTCAAAGCTACCAATATCGGATCCAAGACAACCTTCTTGTTCCGTAGCTCAGCAACAACTGACCAGGGGCTGTCAACTCGCTAAGCAGAAAATGCCAACAGCACAAGTACTTGGGCATAAAACATCAGATGAGATGGCGCTATACGTTAGAAAGAGAAAGAAAATCTATGCATAAAATCTTGACATGACACCCAAATGTCCATGTAACACTGTCATTAATTTGAATGAATGAAAGCCGTGCCAAACGCCAAACGGTAGACCTTAGATTATAGATTCGTTCGTCTGAGCGGTAGACCGATATAAAATTAATTGCTTATTTTGTGATCGTAAACAACTGAACATTTTAATAATCTTGAAAGATTTCGACTTTTTGAAAGGTTATTTCGATTGACAATGGCTTAAAACCGAAAGTGCGCTAAATGCCGTATTTCCACCAAAAACGGAACCGCAGATGTTTTAACTTGTGCTTTCACAGGTTTCCGCTACTATGAGGTGAGTACATATCCGTGTCTTTATCGTCCATCGATCCATCCTCAATAAGTTCATTAATGTCGAACCATCTTCAATGACTTCATTCCATGACTTCAGGGCATGAGTATGGGCTTAATTCTGTTTTCCAGCTGGGGACTGGTCCATTGAAAAATCTTTAAAAAGCTTGCAACAACAACTTTTATTATTATGTTATGTTATCTTTCTTTCAGGTGAACTTTCACAAAAAGCTAGGAGCACAACAATGATCATCGAAAAAATGGAGCAATTATTTGATGCGTTGAATGGAGACAATCCAGATCTTAAAAAGGGAAACAAATTTGACCTAAAGGAGTCAAAATCAAAGTGCTTTATTTCCTTTAGACCTTACAGGACACTTGAACATCTTAAACACTTCATCGAAATGAAGAGATTCTTTCAATGAGATTTGTTGGTGCCAGGTCTTGTTAGAACGCCGAATGCAGTTGAGCACCTAAAAATTTGGATAAATGGTATGGTGTGAAGACCTTGGCCACATGATGGTAACTAAGACCTGCTTGAAAATTGTTATGGTTGCAAAAGAAAATAAACATATTACAAAACATTTAAAAATGCTTGTTTTTTATTATATCATCAAAATACTTACTGTGTGACTATCTATCAGGTGAATGGCGGATATTCTACAAAATGTTGAATATTCACCATTCATTTAATAGATAAATAGTCGCAAAGAAAGTAAGCACCTTACAAAAGATTGAATTGCGCGCCTTTTCAATTCAAATTTCCCGCCAAACTTTAGTTACCGTGGGCATAAAGTAGCGGCGCTAGTGTGCTCTAGTGTTCGCATTTTTATTCTATGGAGTCTTACTTCTTTCCGTTAGGATATTAGTGTTCTGTGCAACTGACTTGCCAAGCAGTCTGTACAACGTTCGTAAAATACTGAAGATCAACTGACTCATTTTGAACCGAATGTCCGTTGTCGTTTGAGCTACAAAACAATAAGGGTACTGTAATTAGATTGTACAATCACTTTAAAATATAAACTATAAATAATCCTTGTTTAACTAGTTGATTTCAAGAGTTAATGTTCTATTTCTTTTCAGAGTTTCCGCTCTGATTGACAATAAAAAGTAAAATTCAACAACTTATTTTTCGAAATAATGACAAATCAATTATAAAATTGTATAAATGGTATCTAAAATTGCAACTATAATTTATATAAGCTAACAACTCGTCCATCCTGACAAAGTGTTCGCGTCCTCGTGAACACACATTTTTATACATTTTTATATCACAATAATCAAATTTAAAGAAAATCACTGCACAATCTACTTAGCCCGTCTAAAAAATTAATTCGGTGCACATAGCACTTCTTAAACTAAGTCACGTGTACATAACACCTCGTGTGACATCGTGTGCACATAGCACTTCTTAAACTAAGTCACGTGTACATAACACCTCGTGTGACATGCACATATCACTTCTTAAACTAAGTCACGTGTACATAACACCTCGTGTGACATCGTGTGCACATAGCACTTCTTGACGTCTTGGAACTTAGCTCTGTAAGTCAAATTAAATTGAATAAATAAATAAATAAATAAATAAATAAATAAATAAACTAAGTCACGTGTACATAGCTCCTCGTGTGACATCGTGTGCACATAGCACTTCTTAAACTAAGTCACGTGTACATAACACCTCGTGTGACATCGTGTGCACATAGCACTTCTTAAAATAAGTAAGGTGCACATAACACCTCGTGTGACATCGTGTGCTGAAGCACTTCTGAAAATAAGTACGATGCACATAGCACCTCGAGTAACATAGTGTGCTGTGCACATAGCACTTCTTAAAATAAGTAACGTGCACATAGCACCTCGTGTGACATCGTGTGCACATAGCACTTCTTAAAATAATTAACGTGCACATAGCACCTCGTGTGACATCGTGTGCACATAGCACTTCTTAAAATAAGTAAGATGCACATAGCACCTCGAGTAACAGCGTGTGCAGTGCACATAGCACTTCTTAAAATAAGTAAGGTGGACATATCACCTCGTGTGCACATAGTACTTCGTAAAATAACTAAGGTGCGCATAGCACCTCGAGTGACATCGTATGCGGTGTAAGTGCTGTGCACATAGCACTTCTTAAATTAAGTTACATGCCCATAGCACTTCATTTGAACTCGAGAGCACGTGGGACTACGTATTGTTCAAATTGTAAAAAGGATTTCTTATACAAATAATGACTGCACAGCGCAGTTTACTAATACAATAAAACACAGTATATAACATTGTATATACCAACTTGGTAGTTTCGTAACCGTGATTTTGTTATTCAATAAATCTTTTAATCATGTTACATAGCATATTTTTTTGAGCTCATAGTACTTCATTAATGATATTCATTTTGTAAATAGCATTTCTGACGTAAAACAATGACTGCACAACGCAGTTAACAAATACAAAATTACACAGCTTAGATCATTTGATACCTACTTGGTAGTTTAATGACCGTGATTTTGGTATTCAATTTATATTTTAATCACGGTCACATAGCAATTTGTTGTTTTTTTTTTATCTCACAGCTCTTCATTCATGATATTCAATTTATAAAAACATTTCTTATATAAATAATGACTGCACATTGCTGTTTATGGCGGCAGTTTAATTGCAAGGATGTACTTATGTTTCCAAATAGTGATATAGAATTCAAAATCAATAATCTCATTCATCAGGTCACGCCGCCGTGACCTACAAACAAATTACAAGTACGAAATTGATCACTCAGGTACATTTATCATTTCTATTAAATACAATAACAATCAAGTAGGTAGTTTTTAATGTTTACCCTATCTAGGATTTATTATAACATCAGTTATCATATCAGATCACATTTCGTTTGCTAACGGATGATTCATCGTCCTTTGCGCAAATATTTTCATTTATGAAAATCTTCACAAAAGTAATATTATATTACTTTTGTCTCTAAAATTATGAATTTTTACACACACTAATACACGTTGATTAACATTATTGAAGTTTTCAAACGGAACTTTATTGAAAAGATTCTAGGTAGGTACCTATAGCTTATGTTCATAAAGGTGGTAATTTAGGATTAGGTATACCTAATCGGGAAATATTTTTTTTTTAAATCAGTTTAATCGGTCCAGTAGTTCAATCCAAATAAACAAACAAACAATAATCTTTCCTCATATTATTATTTGTAGATGAATAAATAAATAAGTAGGTAAATCATTTTTAAATTGCAAAAGTTACCGAGTCTCAATGTTTGATGTTTGTATTCATAGTTTGTGATTTGGCAACATAATATTTCTTCTTCTAGCTGTATCTATGTATGTGTTGTTCACTTTACAACGTACCTCCATCTTTTAATACCAGAACATTTTGGAACACAAAAACATGTTACTCAAAAAATTATTAAAAGACCTTAAACTCAACACTAACAACATTAGACTTGTCCAAGTGAATTGTAAGCCTTCAAAATAAACAAAAAAAATGTTATTGAAATCTCACACTTTGTGCAATAAACACCAGCCGGCCACTGGTCTATTATACAAATAAAAATTCCTTAACCTCTCTTTAGAAGTTGATAGCATTTTCTGCACTGTGTCCAAAACCTTATACAGATTATAGAGTAGTTTATAAAACATAATAATGTTGGACAATCCACACTCACTGCATCACCTAACCCCAAGCTAAGCAGAGCCTGTTTTATTGGTACCTACTTGATGACTGATATGCATAATACAATATATTAATTAAATAGACCAGAACACGCTGAAGAAATATCTGCAGATCGTACAAACAATTGTCCCGAGGCGGGAATCGAACCCACAATCTCCTGCGTCGCAGGTGGACATTCGACCACCGCCCAACAGAGGTCGTCACAACTATAAATTCAATTACTTTTCGACTGAACACATTTGTTATATTCATTTTTTCTATAGGGATCTATAAAATTTATTAGTTTTGTTTTATTCAAGCAAGATGAACTACCTAATTTGTTAATACTTTATACTAATTCATACTTCCTCTTTTGATAAATTGTTATAACGACGAAATACCATTCAAATTCATGATGAACTCAAATCAAAAATTAATCATGTATTTTAAAATTAAAAATTTAAATTACCTGTTTTGTGATAATTCAATTTACTATCTGTACCTACGTTGGTAACAAGAACAGCTCCTTACCAAAAAATCCTAAATCATAAGTTGAGAGATGATTTTTTTTTTTCAGTTGACATCTATCTGTTGTGAAACACGATAGGGTTCGAAAGTCTTCGAGAACTTAGCTGCACCTAATGAATCCAAGCCTTTCTATACAGACAAGATTATCACTGTCCAAACTTTCAAAGCGATTAGAGTAAATAATGACACTAATATTCCATTTCACATCCTGGAAGCAATGAGCTATTTCATAACAGGAATAGACTTTCTTTGAATTGATTTTCTCTTCTTTATTTTTTTTTTTGTTGTTTCTGTTATAAATAGTAGGTACCGTACCTATTTCCAGTTTTTCTTTTCACTGATTCCAACAAACCACTTGTTTTATGTTATGTCCCACCAATATCCTAATAATATAACATAAATCGGCATTGTCAAACCTCTGATTAGTATTATGATGATCGAGTTACGAGGCCTTGAGTAGGTATGTACATGTTGCAATTCGTCAAAAAATCCAAACCGAAAACTAAAGAAGACTGGTGACATTCTGCCCCAACTGTTTAACTGTTTTATGCCCGTTCATGGATGAAATCAACTAACATTGGTACAAATTAGCCAGACACATGATAAACTAGACCAAAATGACACTCGAATTTACCTTCCAAAAGTCTATGAACAATTAACGAGGCTAAGTTACATAAAAGTGGTTATTTCATATACCTATATAAACAACAAAAAACAATTTTGTGGCCATATCTTAAATACCAAGACTTTTTCAATAAAGCATGACTTCACTTAATCTCAAATAACGAAATCAATTGTGCTCTTCAAAAGCACTATATTTCTACGCTAGTAATAGTAATTCAATGTATATTTCGACCATGTTTTGACCAGGTTACTTCCTACTTTTTATATGATAATGATGAATAACAAAAACAACTACGACTTTGACATTAGACACATAGTTCGACGTTTGAACGTTCCAGCATTGGCATATAATTTGTTACTCTTGGTTTCTGAGATAATCTTGCGCGCATTTGCTGCTTTTTTTTTAAAATGTTACAATTTATGATTCCATATTTAAAATACCACGTGTTTTTCAGAATAAAAGCCCGCTAATCAATAAATTATTATTTCATATTTTTGACCAAGTATAAGTACGGTTCCTCAAACAATTGCGTCCATTTACCTACGCCAAAATCAACAGTTTTTTTTTTTTGAATAAAAACCCGATAGTCAAATTAATACTTCATAATAACTGACTTATACGGTTCCTCAAACTATTGTGTTAATTTACGCCTAATCTCTTTTTTTTTAGGAACATTTTGCAATCGACCTTATCTCGACTCCAAGATTTTCCAGTGTTAGTGATGTTAACTAAAGAAACCATCTCAAATCGACAACAATGAGTTCTTTTATTTTTAAAGTACCCACATTTAAATTGCTTCGAAAATCATGAATGCATGAAGGCATGAAATATGTTTTAGATAAGTGCCTGCGAGATATTTTTATGATTCATACCATACTCAATAAGCTAGTCTACATAGTGATAGATAATGCCTTTACGGACGGTCAAAGATCGTCAGCTATGCTTAGATAAACAATCAAGTCAGACATAGAAATTCTAAATTTCAGTTTGTATAAATTAAAATAAGATGCGTTCAAAAATCCCATTTTTAACAACTCATTAACCTGCCCGGGTCAAAGATAAAATATTGGAATGCTAGAAACGTTACATCTGAATTCATCATGATTGGTGTACGTTTGTAAGGGTAGGTACCAAATTATCGAATTGGATTATGGACTTTTTGTTTCGAAATGTTATCCAAGTCGTATAAAACTAGAAATATCACAAAAATCTAGAAGTTGTTTTGAGATTGAAATACAAATCACATTACCATTAGAATATTTTGAGATTATCGCACCTCTAACTTATTGTACCTACTTGTACGACTATATGACTCAGCAGGTAACCTACTTCCAATCCTCACCATGAAATCCTCATGGTTCAGGATTCATAACCAAACAATAATTTATTCAGCAGTTTAAGCATTATAAAATATTGATCCTTGCGTTTGATATACCGTTATACAATCGAGCCTCATACCTGCGACGCGACGCCTTCGTCGACCACAAATATGTTTCTATGGGGCGACTACGTGGCTGCGACGATCGAATACTCCATGGGTACGGTGCGCGACGACTGCGTGACTGCGGTGAGCACAACGAGTCTGCGGCAAGCGACGATCGCGTGGCTCCGGTGAGCACAACTGCGAGGCTGCAGCAAGCGACGACTGCGTGGCTGTGACGAGCGAATACTCCATGGGTACGGTGCGCGACGACTGCGTGGCTGTGACGAGCGAATACTCCATGGGTACGGTGCGCGACGACTGCGTGGCTGCGGTGAGCACAACTGCGAGGCTGCAGCAAGCGACGACGGCGTGGCTGCAATGAGCACAACTGCGAGGCTGCAGCAAGCGACGACTGCGTGGCTCCGGTGAGCACAATTGCGAGGCTGCAGCAAGCGACGACTGCGTGGCTCCGGTGATCACAACTGCGAGGCTGCAGCAAGCGACGACTGCGTGGCTGTGACGAGCGGATACTCCATGGGTACGGTGCGCGACGACCGCGTGGCTGCGGTGAACACGACTGCGAGGCTGCAGCAAGCGACGACTGCGTGGCTGCGGTGAGCACAACTGCGAGGCTGCAGCAAGCGATGACTGCGTGGCTGCGGTGAGCACAACTGCGAGGCTGCAGCAAGCGACGACTGCGTGGCTGCGGTGAGCACAACTGCGAGGCTGCAGCAAGCGACGACTGCGTGGCTGCGGTGAGCACAACTGCGAGGCTGCAGCAAGCGACGACTGCGTGGCTGCGGTGAGCACAACTGCGAGGCTGCAGCAAGCGATGACTGCGTGGCTGCGGTGAGCACAACTGCGAGACTGCAGCAAGCGACGACTGCGTGGCTGCGGTGAGCACAACTGCGAGGCTGCAGCAAGCGACAACTGCGTGGCTGCGGTGAGCACAACTGCGAGGCTGCAGCAAGCGACGACTGCATGTCTGCGGTGAGCATGACTGCGAGGCTGCGGCAGGCGACGACCGAGCAGAGCTGTAATATTTTCAACGAGTATACCATTCGAAAGTAAAACGTTTGTTTAATATTAGATACAGGTTGGAGCCCACATCATTAAATTTATAATGACATGTAGAATGTAAACTACAAACAACTTTATCAAATACCTTTCAACCACACAAAATAGAAACAGTGTTTTTTTTTTCTTTTTCATTCTATACCACTTTAACTGCAAATATTACGTACCCTTATTTCTCGTGGGCGCACGGTCACACCAAGGTGGCATAAGCCAGAAGTCCATGGTGCAATCCCTGCTTCTGAATTGTTGGACTCCAACTTTCCAGGGAAATAAAAACGTCCGAGATTCACTTATCACTTCAATTTTATTATAATTTCTCAAAGCTACCAATATCGGATCCAAGACAACCTTCTTGTTCCGTAGCTCAGCAACAACTGACTTGCCAAGCAGTCTGTACAACGTTCGTAAAATACCACAGAACACTAATATCCTAACGGAAAGAAGTAAGACTCCATAGAATAAAAATGCCAACACTAGAGCACACTAGCGCCGCTACTTTGTGCCCACGGAACTAACGCTTGGCGGGAGTTTTAAATAACAACGGCGCTCTATTCAATCTTTTGTAAGGTGCTTACTTTTTTTGCGACTATTTATCTATTAAATGAATGGTGAATATTCAACATTTTGTTGAATATCCGCCATTCACCTGATAGATAGTCACACAGTAAGTATTTTGATGATATATTAAAAAAACAAGCATTTTTAAATGATTTGTAATATGTTTATTTTCTTTTGCAACCATAACAATTTTCAAGCAGGTCTTAGTTTAAGTTTAGTCATCATGTGGCCAAGGTCTTCACACCATACCATTTATCCAAATTTTTAGGTGCTCAACTGCATTCGGCATTCTAACAAATCCATCAATAGACAGTGACTTAGACCTGGCACCAACAAATCCTTCAATTAAAAAGAATCAAAGAATCTCTTCATTTCAATTAAGTGTTTAAGATGGGGACTCGAGTGTCCTGTAAGGTCTAAAGGAAATAAAGTACTTTGATTTTGACTCCTTTGGGTCAAATTTGTTTCCCTTTTTAAGATCTGGATTGTCTCCATTCAATGCATCAAATAATTGCTCCATTTTTTCGATGATCATTGTTGTGCTCCTAGCTTTTTGTGAAAGTTCATCTGAAAGAAAGATAACATAACATAATAATAAAAGTTGTTGTTGCAAGCCTTTTAAAGATTTTTCAGTAGACTAGTCCCCAGCTGGAAAACAGAATTAAACCCATACTCGTGCCCTGAAGTCATGGAATGAAGTCATTGAAGATGGTTCGACATTAATGAACTTATTGAGGATGGATCGATGGACGATAAAGACACGGATATTAATGTGGAAGTATTAATGTACTCACCTCATAGTAGCGGAAACCTGTGAAAGCACAAGTTAAAACATCTTCGGTTCCGTTATTGGTGGAAATACAGCATTTAGCGCACTTTCGGTTTTATGCCATTGTCAATCGAAATAACCTTTCAAAAAATCGAAATCTTTCAAGATTATTAAAATGTTCTGTTGTTTACGATCACAAAATAAGCAATTAATTTTATATCGGTCTACCGTTTGGCGTTTGGCACGGCTTTCATTCCTTCAAATTAATGACAGTGTTACAGGGACATTTGGGTGTCCTGTCAAGATTTTATGCATAGATTTTCTTTCTCTTTCTAACGTATAGCGCCATCTCATCTGATTTTCTATGCCCAAGTACTTGTGCTGTTGGCATTTTCTGCTTAGCGAGTTGACAGCCCCTGGTAAAATACTGAAGATCAACTGACTCATTTTGAACCGAATGTCCGTTGTCGTTTGAGCTACAAAACAATAAGGGTACTATAATTAGATTGTACAATCACTTTAAAATATAAACTATAAATAATCCTTGTTTAACTAGTTGATTTCAAGAGTTAATGTTCTATTTCTTTTCAGAGTTTCCGCTCTGATTGACAATAAAAAGTAAAATTCAACAACTTATTTTTCGAAATAATGACAAATCAATTATAAAATTGTATAAATGGTATCTAAAATTGCAACTATAATTTATATAAGCTAACAGTATGTATATGCTATAGAATTATTATCTGCCTCTCATTTCATAAAACAATATACGTCATAAATCATTTTTCTCACGATTTTATGTAAAATCATTTCGTAAACTTTTGTGCGCGATGTTATTTTGACGATAAAAGTGACGTTAACACAACTTTGAAAGCAAAATATGTCAACTAACAAACCAATAGCGCACCGGAAGGCATGCGGCGCGGGACCCGCTTGCCACGCGCACCACTTCTTACATCAAAACAGACCTTTAAATCGACTACTGCGCAGGTTCAAGGCCAGCGTTCTTTTTACATGACGCGAACTAAAGGTATGTCATCAGTAAGTTTAAAATCTGTTGTTTGCTTTTCAGGAAGTGCGGATTCGAAGTTGTTTTACGTGGTGAATGTGACGAGCAACTTGGATGGAAGCGACGTGGGTTCCTGCGGACCCGGTTACAGACAGACGGACAGCGATTGTGAAGGTATAATATGGTATAAATAGTTTGTTCATCACCCTATTGGTTCGTATGCAAAATGCAGGAAAAGAAAGCCAGTCAGCTATCACTGATAATGTTGGTTTATAAGAAACTAGCGGTCAATCCCGGCTTTGCACGGGTATTTAATATAAAATTACACACAAATACACGCTGGGTATTGAACTTTTCATGCGGATCCCTAACTTTTTCGAAAATATTCTATAGCCTATGTTCATCAGGGAAAATCTAATGATGACAGAATTTTTTATCGGTTTGTGTAGTTACGGAGCCTATTCAATTCAATCAAACAAACACAAAAAATATGCACTTCATAATGTTACCACTATTTTTAGTTTTTTTTAATTTGCAATTACCTAAAACGAAATTAATATCGTTGTTCTGTGTTAAAAGCTACTCTGTTACTGTTGGCAGTGAAATAATATTGACTTGACTTCTTTGTTTGGCAATAATTTATTTTTGTACTAATGTAATGTGATTATCAGTGTATCGTGCCAAGTTAATTCCCCCAAATTAACTTTTTCAGCTGCTGCATGTTGACTTGCTAGATCGCCAATAATTGTTATTTTAAACTATGGATGGAATCTGTAAGTAAAATATATAAGAAAAAATAATAAAATTTTGTTCCTCAAAACGTGGAAAGAGCCGTCCAAATAGGTTTTTATTTATTATTTTTACGCGCCAGATTAATTGGCATAGATACATAGTAAAGAATATTTATTTTCCCCTACGTTTCCCCTACGTTCCATCGCGTTGCAGCGATCGTTGTCACGGTACGCGATAAATAACCGATAAATATTATTTAATATGTCAACAAATCGCGTATGTTTAAAAAGTTTCATTATATATAATATTGTATATTGTCAGATATCGACGAGTGCTCGTTGGATAACAACCACTGCCACTCGACGCAAGCCTGCGAGAACACTCCGGGGGCTTACACCTGCCGCTGTCCGCGCGGGTACGTGGCCTTGGGACCCGGCCAGAGATGCATGGGTGAGTCGCTCATATGACCAGCCGAGTGAAGACCTACATATTATGTGAAGTAAAATAACACTAAGGTCGTATGGCTCCTGGTATCACCAAGACTGGTCCAGTCTGAAAACCAGCGCTGTTTTGTACGCCTGTGCAAAACAGCACAAAGCTGACACTGATCCGATAAACATAATTTGAGTAACAATCCACCTAACTTTTTTTACTTTCATAAAACATAACATTTTTATGCCTGCAGATATAAACGAATGTTCGCTGGGCACGTCGGGCTGTCAGTTCGCGTGCGTGAATACGGCCGGCGGGTACGCCTGCGCCTGTCCCGGCCACATGCGTCTGCGCAGTGACAAGCACCGCTGTTACACCGGTACGTTTGAAAAAAGCTATGGTTTCGGGTTATGATTACGACTGCATCTGACTACTGTTGATTTATTACTAAATAGCGGTCCGCCCCGGCTTCGCACGGGTATTTACGAAGAAAATTATTTTTCATGCGGAACCCTATTATTTTTTTTTTAATATATTATAACTTATGTTCAGCACGGAAAATTTAGGATTCTAATGGTGAAAGAATTTTTCAAATAAATATTTTCAAAAAAGTTAGGAATCCGCATAAAAAATTCAATAATTGAATCGTGCGCTGTAATACAACCTCTTTTTCTATTATGGCGCGTCCGAATAGAAAAGGAGGTTGAATATAGCGCACGGTGTTTGCTTTTTCTCTACGGCCAGTGTCAGTTATGGAGTGTCGACTGACTGACATAGTGATCTATCAACGCTCAGCCTAAACCACTGGACGGATCGGGTTGAAATTTGGCATGCAAGTAGATGTTATGACGTAGGCACCCGCTAAGAAAGGATTTGATTTATTCTACCCCCAAGAAGATAAAATAGGGGATGAAAGTTTGTATGAAACTTTGTCAATTTTAATCGGGTTGAGACTTTGCATGCATAAAGCTAATATAACGTAGACATCCCCTAACGCGAGCGAAGCTGCGGGCAAAAGCTAGTTGTAGTATATTGTTCAAAGTAAAATACTTTTTGTTTCAGCATCGTCGAGGAGATCGTACGAAGATTTGGACAACAGCGAGTACCTGAGTACATCCGTCGAGCATCCTGCTAGATATAAGCACAACAGAAACGTATAATACAGTATAGCTATAGCTAGATTGTGCTAAACTATATAATATGATATATTATTATATGCGATACTATCTATTCCAATATTAAAAAAAAGGAAAGATTTAATTATTTGTTTGTTTGAATAGAATAGGCTCCTCATCTTCTGGACCGATTTGAAAAATTCTTTCATCATTAGAATCCTTAATTTTCGATGAACATAAGCTATAATACTTTCAAAAAAGTTGGGGATCCGCATGAAAAATTTAAAAATTAAACCGTGAGCTATATATTCAACATCTTTTTCTATTATGGCTCTGCTGCTATCCACTTACTTTTTTAGCAGCATTGGGGGTTTTGGCATTGACTTGACACTCCATAACTGACACTGGCCATAGAGAAAAATCAAGCAGCGGAGCCATAATAAAAAAGAAGTTGAATAAATAGCCACGGTTTAATTATTTATTTTTCATGCGGGTCCCCAACTTTTTTGAAAATGTAGCCTATGTTCATCAGGGGAAATATAGGAATCAAATGGTGAAATAATTTTTCAAATCGGTACAGTAGGTATTCAAACAAACATACAAACAAACAATCAAAACTTTCCTCTTTATAATATTAGTATAGAAATATAGACGACGACCGGCGAAGGGCCGCCTGCGACGCAAGAGGTTGCGGGTTCGATTCCCACCTCGGGACAAATATTTGTACGATCTGCAGATATTTGTTCAGGTTCTGGTCGTTTTCTATGTATAATAAAAAATATCTATCTATGTAATAATATTGTATTATGTATATCAGTCATCTAGTACCCATAACACACGCTCTGCTTAGATTGGGGCTAGATGATGCTGTGTTGATTGTCCGCATTATTTATTTTATTTATTTAAAGGTTTTTTACAACGATCTGCATGGATGTCAGTACAGAAATACAGAAATACAGAAATACAGGGATGTCACAGTGGGTACAACTGTGACATCCCTGTATAGTAAAAACATTTTTCTTTTATTTTCGTTTTTATTTGCTACGCTACAAATTCAATCACAAAGTCATTTCCTGTAGTTGAAACGCGGCTTGGAATTTTCGAGAAGCGAGATGCATCTCATTAGGGGAGGCCTATGTCTACCTGACTATTATAGGCTGGTGATGTGATGTAATGTGTGAGATGCATCTTGTTTTCATTAAATAAATGAAGATTTTTCGTATATCAGCTAGGTTCTTGATTAAAGATCTCTACCTAGTCTGTAATTCATGATTATTAGACGGGCCTATATAAAATTGTCCTTTCATAAAATATATTAAATTTCCTCTCATTGACCTCACTAAAATAATTTAAGTTTACAGAGTTTTTACTTATACCATTGTACTAAAAGCTACGATAAAACAATTCTAGCCTTTTTATGTTGTCATAACCCGAAAACACTGTCCGTGTACGTCGTCGTAAGTAATTGGGGGTATTTTTGTAGAAAGGGGATTGTTAAAACCATCCCTGCGTATGTTAGTTTGCCCATCAACCCTTATTAGGGATAGGGGTGTTCAACAAACACTTCACTTTTCCTTTTTGTTGATTGAAACAAGTAAAGAAACGGGGTTGTATATTTACGAAGCCTATTTTTGTTTGAAAAGGACGATTATTACATTTATTCAGACTGAATGTTTTTATAATGGAAAATTTGTACGTAATCCTAATTACCTAATGGCTTGACGCGGATGGAGCATTGCGGCGAGCGAAGCGAGCTGCAATGCCACTAAGAGGAACAGCATGGTACGAAACCAAAGAAATAGAATCGTCAAGACAGTGTCAAACGCTTATGAAAGATTGAAATTTTCCTGTTTCCTTGATTTATTGTAGTGAACGTAAAAATTACACTCTATTATTTAATAACTAAATTAAAGAGTTCCAAATAAAAATATAAAAGTTAAAGACCACGATGAAACTATAGCGGATTACGGATCTCCAATAGGCAATAAATAACTCTAGCAATATTTCATTCATAAGAGCATAGACCCAACAAAATGCTGTGGGCTATAAATCATTTTACTAAGCAAACTTTATTTTATTTTGTTCTTTGGAAAGAATTTTACTGAGTAGATACTCGTATAAATGACATCGCAAGAAACTTCAACTGAAAGTCGAAAATAATCAAATGTAGTTAAAAAGGTACATAACCTAGTATCTTTTGAAGTACATTTTATTATTTCCGATCTGAGTATTCCGGCTTAAAATAAATTATGTCTTTTGCAGCCTTTGAAAAAAAAAACTGCGGTCTGAACTTTGTTAGTTATACTCACTGAAAGTCCCGCCTAGCATAGCAATGCCCCAACAGGCGGCACTCGATGGCGCTGCACGAGGTGGGCCCGGGCGGGTCCGCGGGCGCGCGCACTGCGTACGTCACGTTGAACCCGAACACGTTCAGGAGCCCTAGGGCTCTCAGCTGTGTGCCTTCTAGGTGGTTCAAGCTGAACTCCACTACGAGGACTAGGCTTGTGACCTAGGACAAAGGAAAATAAATAAATAAATTTTTCTTCTCTCACAATAATTATTATGTAATTACACGACCTTAATTGCTTACTAATTAAGTGTAATTGCTTCAAAAAATGTACATAAGTTGTACTTAGCCCAGATATTCTTATTGTCTCTACCTGTAAGTATGTGACTTCAATCAGTTGATTGCCATCGATAACTGATCAATATTATCTGTAAGCACCATTTATTCGCTAAAGTGCTCCAATATAGCAAACATTTTAATAAAACTTAAAGAAAATGAACAAGAATAGAATAATTTATTAAAAAATTCTACGCAGTGGTGTATACACAAGGACCAAGTAGTATTTGGCACTTAACCAACGACGAAATTATAGTTTTTTTCCTCTTTTGCCACGTATAGCCTGGAAAAACTGCGCTGAAACAACGTGATTCAAAAATCCTTTGAAAGTTATCCTCTGGCACTCGACGACATGTTAGAGATGAGTTATTTGCGCAGGGAATAATACGGTAACATCGTAGATCAAGTTGTAATAAGCCTGAAGAAGCTGCAAAGTAATGAAAGTGCAATTTAATGTATGAGCAAATAACTTCTTACTTTGGAAACTACAAAACCAAAAATGGCATTGAAGTACAAAAATGGCCATTTATTTGATGGCAGAAAGGTATTGTAACATAAAATTCTTATTAGTTCACGATAATTTAATTTAATATTCGATTGAATGAACCGCCCGAGGCTTCAATTAATAGAATAACATTGCCCTATACATACATAATGTACCAAGCGCTAGGCACTTGAGGCGTGTTTCCTCCAGTATTCATAGCATGATATGGAATACCAGGAGAATACCATCCCTCTGTTATTTATTCGCTTCAAATAGAACCCGATAAAAAATATGCAACTAACAACCTTATAGGAAATAAAATAAGAGGTTTTTGGAGTTTTTAGTTTATATTGTATCAGTATAACGAGTCCATTAGTTTAATCCAAACGTCTCATCACATTGGCATTCTTGTCTTGTCGATTTTGTTTTCGTTCCAGTAAACATGTCAATTGCTCTTGAATGTTTGATGATGATGATGATGATGATGTTTGGCGGCTATGACAGCTGTATTAATGAAGTCGTATAGTACAAAACTGTGTTTACACACTTTTGTACTATTTTTGTATACTTTTTTTTCTGTACCTGAATAAATGTTTTTCTTTATTCCATGAAACCTGCCTAGTTACGAGTTTGATCTCCTTCAGATATGTAGGCACAGAAAAGCGACTTAAGCGTAAATCTAAAGGTACAATAAATTCAAGATGTCCCAGTCAGACTAAGCCAAATTGTTGTGTGATATAATGAGCACAATTTTAGCAATAAGTTTAAACAGTTATAGTCTGTAGTCAAATTAGGGAAGGAAGATTACGAAAAATTTAAACATTCGCGTTTTTGAGACCTATGATATTACTTCAGCGAGCGGAACCCATCTAGTGGAAAGTAACACTTTAGCAACTAATTTCCCAAAACTACTTTACAAAAGTGGGACTGTGAAAGCGTTATAAAATATGTACATCTTTTCAAAGAATAGCAGTGCCCACTGAAAGTGTAAGAAACTGGCAAACTGATCCGGTAGATTGTAAAATCATTATGTAGAATGAAACAAGAAACACATTAGCTGTTTGAAACATTCACACAGTGAAAAAAATCATAAAATTAAATCAGCACCGGTAACAGAAAATAGTTGCAGGATTATGCTCGCTGCATTTTATATCCAGCCAGTTTTCCGTCGCAATACCAAACCGCGGACGTTAATATGAAACGTATTCAAAAACAGTGAATTTTAAACGATGATCGCGAATGTGAATTTGTAAACACTTAAGTTCTGAGTTTTAAATTAAGTTTCGTTCAGTTCAACGATACTCTTTATTTATTTATTTTTTATTTGAACGGGACTTTAGTTGAACAAAACCTTGCCTACGTCAACCCTGTTAGTACAAATAGCCGTCTATTTTTGTGTTTTGGGCATCCAGTTTTGCTACTTTCATAGCACAATATTTATAAATCGTCCAATGGAAATCTCATACAATAGCTTCAACCCCTCGCAGACTTTTCGGCAAAACTAATATTTTTGGTAAGAAATTAAGAACATCAGACAACAACATCATCTTAAAACTTTAGCAACTACAGCACTAATGCCTTCACCTGAAGAGATCAGCGCCGTCGCCATCGCCGCCGTCGAGATGGAATCGGACGCCGCGGGTGGTACCTGAGGACTCGAGGGCCGGCCGCGCCACAAGATGCCTCCTTCCTTTTCTTTACTTCTTCTTTTTCTATACAAAGATACTTCGAAATACTGAATCGGCAATATTTATTTTCAACCAGGTTGTTTGCATCCTTATTATTTTCAAAATAAGCGACTATTCGATGAGAAATTTATGATTTATTCGGAAAGCATTAGTACCTAATGCCTTTTTTTTGAGCAGTATAGCCAAATCACTTGCTTTGAAAATAAGAAAGATGCAATTCAAAATTGTCGTTAATTAAATTTTAATCTAAAATAAATCACATGGTAGGTACCCCATCCTCACATAATTTCGCAGTTTTCATTTTATTCAAAACAAAGGAAAATACCTATATCGACATCTTAAGTTTCAACATATTCAATACGCACAGGACGCGTAGTACAACGTATCACTTTTTATATCACGTCCATTTTCCACATCACCAACAAGTTCTTATTAACTACAAAAACAGTAGCTAAAATATTTATTAGAGCAAATTTATTTTAAAATCTACACTGTAAGTAACACGATTTACGATTAAATTTAAAATGTAGAAAACAAAACATGTAATGATGCCAACTAAAATTCAAATTTCGAAATGGAACACCAATACGCGTATTTATACACATTATAACTTTTTTCTTGCATTCTGCAAAGAGGTTAGTTTAAATTTCGAATAAAACCTTATTGGGCTGGTCTTCCTAGGTTAAGGTTCATATAGTATAATGAACATACAATAGATACCATCCAAGGGCTGTAATGAGATTGAGTTTGGACCATTTGTGATTTGTGACAAACTTCAAGAAAACTACACATGTATATCACCCCTGCATAATTTATGCAGGCACTTTGAAAACTGTATCAATTATGTGTGCTTTTTTTAGTTTCAACCTGACTATAAGACAGACGCTTGTGTTGGAAGTTGACATGATATAAATGAAAATTATGACTATGATTGCTTGGTCATAATGCATTTTATGTCGAGGGAAAAACACATAAAGCGGCCTAGTAGTTATTTTTTTGTAGGAGCCGAGGTGTTATTGTGTTTATAGGGTGCAACATTTACATGTTCCTTATCACAATAAAGAAAATTAAAGAAATTATGTATGTATTTAGTCTTACTCACCATAACGAGAATGCTCTTTCTCCACATAAAACAGTTTCACTCAGTTATGCCTCAATCGTTATATCGGTAAAAAATCACTATACTCATTATATGTAGACATTAACAGCCTTTGTTGTTAAACTCGCAACACTTCTTGGTGAAGCCCTTATTAATCTCATCATGCCTTGCATAAAACTAATTAAAAAGATTTGTCACTTACATCTACCTACCCCTATGTTCTTTAAAATCTAAATTATCCTTGTTTACTCAGGATAACGTGTGTTTAATTTGACTCAATTAGCGAGGCCACGGTGGATTTAAGATTAACGCTGACTTGTGAAAAAAGGATTTTTTGACATGACACAAAGCTGTTGCGATCATCAACATCATTAGGTAACAATATGATGGTGTTTTCGTCTTGTTTCTTCCACAGTTTCTATTTCAGGCGATCTGTAGCCCATCAACGTCATCTAGTCATGGCCTATTCATGTCGTCTAGTTGACTCGTGTTATAATGGTCCAATGTGCAATTCACATAGAGTAGATTATGCTTTATTTCTTAAAGGTAAAAAATATTAAATTTAAATCGGTTAATAATAAGGTTCGGTGTAAGGTATGAGGCCTGTTTTTGTATATTTATGTAAAGTAGCTTTTGGTTTTAACTTATATTTCAAAGAGGTGGTGAGCTCTTCTACTGGCTACGAAGCAGCCTGAGGCTTTAACCGAACGATGACAGATTGGATTGTAGCCAATTAACGGCATTTTCGAGCATCGAGCGATAGCCAGCAGCGTCATGATTTTTATTGTTTTTGAGAAGCGGCAAACTAAAATGGCTCTTTGTTTTACATCTCGCGGCTTTAAAATTTTAACTGTAACTATATGGTAAATAAATCATCATAGAACGTAACTTCACGGAAAAAAATTACAATGCAATTAAAAACAAGCCTTAGAACTAACTAAACTATAAAAAGCGTGGAGAACATAGTAATATCAAAAGGGTAATACACCGCGTTGCGACAAAATGCTTGTTGGTAGCCGCGCACATGAATATTACAAGAGAAATGTTATTATTTTCATCTCTGACCGCTAACGATGAAATAGTTAACTATTTCCAGGTCAGGGCTGCTGGAAAATTTAAACGGATAAAACATTATTGTACATATTAACAGTTTAAACTGATACTTCTCTATATTTTTAAATCTTAAATGTTATGTCATGGCTCACAATAAGTGACGTCAACTTTTAAGTTGAACGGATCAGATTTTAAGAAGGCAGATCAATGTCATTTCGACAAAGATAAATGTAACTATTTAATATCTGTTGTTGTTTGCCGACGACGTTATTAAAATATGAATATAGCTCCACAGAGTATTAGTTGCACCATGTTTTAACATCTACTTGTCTTATCCCATTTTCTGCGATCTTTCATTTTAGGTGCTATAAATGCAAAGCGTCCGTCGTCGGCGGAATTTCGCGTCCCAGCGCTCTCGACTGCAGTGGTCTTGATTTCGGATATTGCTTTTAATGGACTCGGATGATAATGACCGGCGCCCATTTCTGAGCAGATCCTTTCAAGTATTTGGTTGTTCGTTGTTAAATCGGAAAGCTTTTGAATTTCAAAGAAAAAGCATGTAAATTGATTGAATCTACGTCATTTATCTGTCTAAGTCTGAGGTATAGTTTAAAAAAAAATCGTAATATTTTTATTTTCTATATGGCATTTCTGTATAATTATAGTTTACTTAGAGACCATGTCAAGAGACTTATGCCAAAGTAAAAGTATCTAATTCATTTTTTTGAATCAAACTGTGAAACACGAATACAAATAATTTAAATCCTATCAAACATGCTAGTCACGAAAACTTTAAGAGAGAGAAAGAGTTAATTTGTTTTATAATTACCTACCTTTATCTTTTTTAGGTTCTATCTTTTTCACATTTTCGAGCTCATCAAAACACTACATATTTCATATATTTACCGTACAACCTCAATTCTAATAAAGCAAGCACTAGACAATGGTAGTGCATAATGAAGCTGGAGCGGGCCCTAATGACCTAAGATGGCGGTACACAGGATTAGGGCGAGGCTGAGAGCATCTGTGTGGATGATATCTATAGTGATGTAATTAACCAATGAGTTTCAGGTTAGTTTTGAAATATAATAACTAAGGTTGTTCTAAAGGTCTTCATTCTGACTTGGGTAAGCTAGAGTTCAACGCACAACACATGGAAAACACGGCTTGATGTTAAAATTGTTATATTTTACTTTATTGTTACGACTTACACTTCGTTCTGGTATACCAGCCGGATAGGTCCAGCACAAAAAACTTTACAGTGCAAGCGCAGTGCTTTTGAAGAGCTTCTCAGCTATTATTTGCTCTAAGTGTGTGAGTATGGTGAGTGCTTCAAGCACTTATAATCCTAGCTTAAACATGACAAGTATTATCATTTGATGAACACCGCGGGGGCACGCATTCAGTTTCAAAATAATTTATTTTTAGAATTTTCGAACAGTTCATACAAGCGTTCCAAAAGTAAAATCTGCATAGTGCAGTTTAGTGATGGATGCGGAACAACAATGAAGTTTTTCTAATCGCATGAACGCTAATCCCTTGGTGGGGTATACAAACGGTCAGGGCATTTCCAGGGCTGGTGCGAGTGCCGATTCATCAGGGTTACACTCTAAGAATTTCACCGGGAAAAAATTATGTAACATCCGACTCGCTGTAGCTACCTACAGTGATTCCGATGTTACATATTTTTTTCAGGAAAATAAATGTCTGAGCAGGAAAGGAACACATGATTAGGTTCCTATAAGATTGGTTGAGCAAAGAAGCGCACTTGAGTCAGTGTAGTAGAGGCTTAAATTACTACTCAACCTTAAAATAAACGTTTTGATTTGTTACAGACTACAGTCACGTACTTACAGACCTTGTTACACCCCCATCCGACATTCAAGTCTGCAATGCCCCTCGCGGGTCCTCGCGGGTAAACTTCAGTTTATTGTTTAAAACATCTTCCGGCATATCTCTGCAATTATTTCTCGTTGAAACTTTGTTTGCAAATCATTTGTTTGTATTTTACACGTTAAATGGGACTTTGGATAAGCACTCTGGAGGAAAATAACGGCATTAATGTGTAAGTGGTGTTTCAATTCATGAAAACTTTTACATTGAAAATATGAGAAAATATGTCATTGAAGAAACTTAGCATAAATAAAATAAGTCTGTAATTACTATGTTTGTCATGTTTTGAGGTGATTTAAGCTTTCAATAACAAATATTTTTTTTATTAAATAAATAACAGAACCAAATAGTACCTGAAACAATTGAAATAACTTCAGACTATTGCTAACAATCTACATTAAGCTCAATTGATCCATATCAATACTTTATACAATATTATTATTTTCAATGCCAAATATTTTTATTAATATTTATTTCACTAAAGTTTTACGTTGCCCCCAAACCTTTTGGTGTCATTTGCTTAGAGATCGAAAATAAACAGGAAAACATGAAATCGTTTCCAAAATAACGAGCAGCGGGCAAGGTGCTAAAAATATATATTAAAAGGTAATTTATTCAGCATAATTTTAATAAATCCGCTGAATTGAATCAAACTCTAAAAGCTCTGAGAAGTTTGTTTCCGCAAATGAGGTTAAATAATAACCAGATTAGACGAAACCATCTTCATCTTCAGCATCATTAATTTTAAGTGCTAAATTAGAAGAGCTACCTCTGTTATTAATTTATTAGTTAAATTTTATATGTGCGATAAAACCTCCGGATAATAAGCTAGTCGGTACAGAGTTTTGAAAGAAAATTAATTACATAGAAGTTACTTTCAATAAACATAAACAAGAACCCAAATTAACCTATCAGACAATTTATATATTCAATGTTGCTGTTTTGACACTAAACGACAAGGAACATGTCTCATGTTTATGAAAAGGGAATTTGTAAAAACACGTTATTTTGTACTAAAAATATTATTCGTTATTTATGAAATAGTTTTTTCAAAACATTATAGCGCGTTTTATACGTCATAGAATGTCACGTAAATTTTGTTTGTGGATTATTACGAAAGACTAATAATAATAAAGAAGGTAAGCATACCTAGGAACATAACGTTCAGACAGACTGACACAATGACAAAATCATTCTAGATAATGTAGGTACGTGCTTAATCTTTTACAAAGAAAAATGGAATATCCTACCCCAAATCGCCAATAATAAAGATGATGCAAGGTCCAGAGTTCTAGGAAATAAAAAAATATGAGTGACGCATTTTAAATCTACAGAAAAGAGAAGATTTCTTTTCATATTTAATTTTAAGTAAAATTTTCAAGAAAACAATGTGAGAAAGTTAAGGGGCTCAACTTGAATTTGGAATCGTGGTAGATTCAAGCGTGCGTAAGACGTTTTATAAAATCAGTCAGCTCCCTGTGCTGTTCTATGATTTAGATTTCATTTGTGATCAGTTATAAATCTTCTCGTTCCGAGCACATGAGACGCAACGAAATATAATAATATTGATAAGTTATGAGTCTAAAACTAGATTTACTTTGTTCTTATAACATTCTATCTTTTGAATTTAGAACTAGAAGAGTTTAGGACAAACTACATGCTCATTCGAAAGTCAAATTAAAATCGCGAGAGTATAGGCGCGGAATGAGGAATGAACATGTACTCTGCAAACAGGCGGGAGTACGACGGAACAAAGCCCAAATGGGATCCAGGTGAATAATGTACATAATGTTGCAGTTCCATCCTCAGAGGACAGATATATACTCTATAATATCCTTAGTGTCGTGGATAAGCGACGGCACGGACTTGGAATTTGTGGACCTTGCTGTTGGGGATTTTCTAGGCTTTAGATAAATATGGCGCCGGATCGCATAGAACGAGTACGTAAAGCTGAAGGTGGAGCCAATTTTCTTGACAACATTTACAACATTCAAGATTCGAATCATTTCTTATTCTATTGAAACAGATTCAATAGAATAACAAATGACAGTTGAAAGAGCTTGAAAATCGACTTTATATTTTTTTATGTTTACATCGTTTTTAACTATTGAGGAACTAATAACTAAGAAGTTATTCATTGTACACAGAAGTATTACGGCACCATCTTGTGATCAAAATCTTTACAAAAACTAAAGAATCATCTAACTTTGTCCAAAATCAACGTAGAAATAGGAGACCTAAAATAAAATTATCCTACTTTATTGAAGACGGCTTAAAACTAATTGGGAAAAAAGAGATATGGAAATGGAAGTGGAAGAATATAAAATCATTGCTTTATTTTTTTGGTTGATGCTACACTAATTAATTCGAAAACTTTAAAGATACTGAACCCCCGAGAGCAGCCCCTGACCTATATAATATACAATATTTAGTAGGTACTAACACTTGATCTTCGAAGAAGGAAATGTTGAAAAGACACTGTGGGATGTCCCTATCACCCCTAAAGCGCAGGTCTGTCTCTACACACACGTTTTCAGGTTTTGACAACGTCGTCATGTCTAGTCACGATCATTTACAACACTAAACTACTGACCTACTAGAAAGTTATTGTTTTGTGTTTTTTTATCTTAGCCTTTGAATCAGCAGCCACGTCTCGCCGCGCTTCGTATCAGCCTGCTACGGCGCGTAGCGGTGTAGCAAATGACGATAAATACTAGGTATGCACTTACTAGGTACCTACCTACTAGGGAGGGAATGGATCACCAACGTTTATGCAGGTAAGTTTTTTATAGATAGGATTTTGAGACACAGTGGTAGGTACATCCCTGTATCTCCAGAAATCATTACCATCATACTATAATAATCCAGTGCTGGATATAGGCCTTCCCTAATAAGCACATCACTTAATATTTTACTCACTAAATTACTTAAAATATTAAAATCCATAAAACTCTAAAAAAAACTCTCTGGAAAACGGTTGTAAATATTCGGAATATAATCTTTGCCAAATTTCGATATCAAGTACTAGAACATTGTCCGCAGGGTTTACTTTTCCCTGCCGAATTGTTATCGAATATTAGATCGTTTTTTTCGTTCACAGAATACCGCCGTCAACATATCACATCGTAAACATCATTGAAAATATATTAAGTACCTTAGGCACCTACTAATGCATAGTAAGTATGCTTAAGTATGCATTTAAATAAAAATAAATTGTTATGTAATATTCCCTTCATTCTAATGACCGAGAGATTGGAGGAAAGGATGGTAAAGGTTTCTATCAAATAGATTTCTACGGAAATGTCCTGCGCCAACTGCCTGAAGCGTGACACGATCAAAGGAAACGATCCCGGTCCTATTCTAGAGCTTAAGGGTCTCACCAAAAAAAATTGACAACAAAAGGTATTTTCCTTTGTATGACACCGTTTCTTTATTGGTATTCACGTTTCCAAGAAAAATTCTTTGGCCAGAAATAAGTAAAGTAAGCACGATAATACAAAAGTCCAAGCCTGTCATTTTACTAGCATTATCTATCTATAATCATCATCATCATCACCAGCCTATAATAGTCCACGCTGGAAATAGACCTCCTCTAATGAGCGCCATACATGGCGTTAACATTTATCTATCTATATACTATATTAAATTGAATTTGTGTTCGTTAGTTTGGCTGTAACTCGTGAACGGCTGGACCGAATCGAATTTTTTATTTACTCTTGTATATCTAGTATCTATGGGGTAATCAAGTATAATATGTATTATGTTTGGTTATAAATATCAAAGAAAAAAACTTGTAAAGATTAATATTACAATCACATATTATTATGAAATGCCCTCACCCGAAGATTTTTGAAGGTACCTATGTATATATTTATACTTATTCGTTTAGAAATCTTCAGATGGCCCCCAAGGTCACCCTATTTAGGATCTCATTTACCCTTACCCGGCTCGCTTAATATTTCACACGATCCCTTCAATTATGCACCAAAAACCGTAGAAGGTTCTAGACTACAGAAACAGGGTAATTACCGGGGAATCAGGAATTCTATTAGTGGAGGAAATTTTATTTTAAAGGAAGTGTAAGTCTAGGAATTTTGATATCAGAGATTGCTTAGGAATAAACCACTGTGCTCGCTGAAATTGCTCGCAGAGAGTCACATACAATAATTTTTTTCAAGGATAGTACCACAGGGCAGCATGAGACCTATGAGAGAGATAATGTTAATTGTAAACGACCTTATAATAGTCTTACGTAAGGTAATGTATGCAGGGCCGTAGCCAGAAATACTATTCGGGGGGGGTCGAGCCTTAGACCCGCTCGAGACAACATGCAACATCTTTATATAATGTACTTATGCTACTTATGCTAGTACCCGGAGTGGTTTTCAACCAAGCACTTTCCAAAAAAAATCGATAAAAAATAATAAACACGGGTAACGGCGAGCGGAGCAAGCCGCGAATTTTTTCAGATTTTTCCGAGGTTTTGTAAAAAAGTAGGCAAAAGTGTGACAATAGATGTGACAGCTAGCCCCAAATATTTTAAAAACTGCGGTGGTCATTTTGGAGATTGGTATGCCAGCAACAAAGAAAAAAATGCGAGAAATACAAAAAATAAATAACTTCGAGTGTCATTTTCGGGTGACAAAAAAGTTAGTAGTATTAGTTAAGGGCTAGGTATAACAATTCACATTATTATGAAAGAATGTCGAGCGAAGCCAGTCGCCAATTTTTTTACATATTTTCGGCAGGCTGATAAAAATGTGTAAATGGCTATAGAATGATCGGCGAGCGAAGCGAGCCGCCAAATTTTTTACATATTTTCTGCAGGCTGATAAAACTGACCGAAAGGCTACAGAATGAACGGCGAGCGAAGCGAGCCGCAATTTTTTTACATATTTTCGGCAGGCTGATAAAACTGACCGAAAGGCTACAGAATGAATGGCGAGCGAAGCGAGCCGCAATGTTTTTACATAGGTATTTTCGGCAGGCTGATAAAAATGACCAAAAGGCTACAGAATTAACGGCGAGCGAAGCGAGCCGCAATTTTTTGTGTGACCTTTCGGATAATCTATAAAATAGAATCAAGAGTGACAAAAGATTATGATAAGCGAACCCTGAAACTTTTAGAGCCAAAATTATGACAGTGAGTGGAGTGACCGCCGATATATTTTTGTTGTGTTTGCGGCCGCTGAAAATTGTTGAGAAATTGTGGCATTTTCGCAAGGTTGTTAAAAAGCTTAGAATAATTCCGATTTAACGGCGAGCGGAGCGAGCCGCGAAATTTTTTGTGACCTTTTCGGTCGTTACCAAATAGTTTAGAAAAGTATGTTATAAATAAATACATGACAGTAAACGGAGAAAGCAATTCAATTATGGAACGACAAGAAAATAGGTCTATTGAATTTATGAAATTAAAAGTAATGTCGTGATCAGCCTGCCTAGCTGGAATCGGCCGTAAATGAATGCGATGCGTGCACCCAGCTCATTTAAAATGTAGAGACGAATTTTGTCGAAAAAAAGTTTGAGTTTTCAAAAGAGAATAATTTAAAGAAATATTTAAGTGCTTACATACAGTACAATGTATGTAGATACACAATAGGAATCGCATCGCATGGCACGGAGCGCGAGCGCGCCCCGTCCGCCACCGACGACTCAGAGCGCGCTGTAGCTAATCGGAGACGAAATGAGACGAAAAAATTTTGTGTTTTTAAGAGAGAATAGCTATTTAAAGTAAGCCGCACTTTCCACGTACGAGTACGTATCCGAGAAAATTTTACCTATTCAAGTTTGATTTTTTAACGGTGCCTCAACATTTCGGGGGGGGGTTTGAACCCCCAAAACCCCCCCCCTCCCTACGGCCATGAATGTATGAGTCAATTAGTAGTAAGCATTTGTAAGATATTCGTAATTTATATGATATGCTTGATTGTCTTTTATTATAATGAAATTATATTATGTGGAGTGAGTAATAAATACGTGATGTAAGTTACAGAGAGAAGCAAGCGACCTCTGGTTCTCATAATATTATTGTAAAATTATTATTTATTAATTCAGCAAAATCTGACATGATAATAAAGCAAAGGTGAAGGTTGTTTGCTTAATACTCAAGAATAAAGCTCCGGGGCTTTTCTGAACTGAGGGCCTCTTCCGAATTAAACTCCCATGTTTATATTTAAACTGGCAAACTGGAATTTTGTAGAAACTGCGAACTCAGCAAGTTATTTATGTCTTCCTTAAAACAATTTATGAGACAAAATTACAAAGGTCCAGCGTCCGGTGGTAAAAGGCGCGTCTTTATATAAACAACAGAACAGAAATACATGTTTGTTGATGGGGAAAGTTGTGAAGATGCATTTACAAATGTCCTGCTGGGCTTGGTTCGGGTATATAGACAATAGACAAACAATTCAACATTCCAACATTTTATGAAAATAGCTCCCAAAAAGATTCGAGGAAATATTTATGTCCACAATATTATAGAGGCGGAAGTTTGTCTTGAAGGTGTATGTATGTCGCATGAAAGCGCCAAAACAGCTCAAAGGACTTAATTGAAACCTTGTATGCATACAGTTCAGTGCTCATTAGGGGAGGCCTATGTCCAGCAGTGGACTATTATAGGCTGGTGATGATGATGATGATGATGCATACAGTTCTGGGTCCTGGAATAACAGAATATCCCATAGATTACGTGCAAAGCCTCGGACAGACAGAAGCTAGTTTCTAAATGACATTTGACTCAAAATACATGTTCAAAAAGGTTTTCTCGAAAACATTCTATATCGTTTAAGCAAACATGTGACACTTTAGGAAGATTCAGAAGTGTTTCGCAAAGTTGGAACTCAATACGCGTGAAAGCGCTTACACTCGCCACCTGCTGACAAAGCTACGTCTACAAGAGACAAATAAGGTTTTCGACTAAAAAAAAATCTCTTTTTTTTGTCAATGTTTTGTTCACTTGTTCACAATGTTTAAATCACTTAAAGGTTTATTTCAGATCACATACGAGCACTGTGATTATGGTTATCCTTTTCATTTATGGGAATTTCCCATCAATGAAAGGGATAACCATACCTACTCACAATATTGAATGATAGAATACACAGATAAAAGCCTTGCATGAAAATAGATAGAGAGCGAGAGCGGATAAGTGAGGAAGTGTCTTTACTAACTAAAAATAGCGATTTGCAAAGTAAGGCCATCGTTGGAAGGACCTGTTATAATGAGAGTGGTGGTAGCTTCGGTCTTAAAATTTTACGACTAGCGATACAAGCCGGAGTATAACAGATAGGTACTCGAACCAAGACACGTTGCGCGGGTGTAAAGATTTTTGAAACAAAGAACTGATAGGCCATCATACTTTGTTTTCTGCTTCCAGCTTTATTACAGCACCATCTAGATAGCCGCTGCAAAGCGGAGCGCCGATGTTCGTATTTTATCACGTGATTTTGCGCTGTGATTGGCTGGTTGACACACGTAGTTGGTTTCTTTAGATTTTGATCTCTCGAGTCTTACTGAATGTTTTAAATTAGGTACATCAAATTCGATCGTGAGCCCGTGGGTATCTTTCTAGTCATGGTGTCGTATTATTTGATAGGTAGGTAATTATTTTCATGTGTAGTGAAGTTATATCTTTATAACCAATGAAATGGTTCCAAGAGGTGTGAACCCTAGTCTGGTGGATCATTGGTTTGATATCATTTGTTGGTTGTAGAAATCAAATAAAGATTTCGATTATCGCATCACATAATATAAAAAGGTTTGAAAGACATAAGTTTTATCATTTTTAACGTACCTACGAATAATAAATAATCCTACGTATATGAAAATTTAAAAATAATGCAATTTTTTTTTTGTTGGTTACTAAAGTTGTTTATAATTAGGTACAGCTGGCTGGAAATTTACCCAGTTTTAGTTAGCTAGTCGGTAAATAAGCTCTAGCGAGTCTCATATACACCCCAACTTAACTTTATGTATACGGCTGAATTGAGGATAGTTTTAATTGCAATCTACGCTACAGATCATGGCTTAAATTTTCTTTTATTATTTCTTTTAAATTGATGAATATGCTGTCTATTTAGGTAGGTACTCACTTTATTTATCATCCTTCGTATAGTTGAATGCAGCTAGACTACATCCATCCAGAATAAAAAAAATAAGACTTTTCTTCTTTTCTATTTATTCTTTGGAATGGATGGAATGGTAAATAGGATTATAAAAAAATAAAAAAGTAGGAGGTACAACCCACCTCCTAATTTTTTCTTTTTTTTTAACTGTGATGTTGTCTTTTAATTTGTCTTCAGAATTCTAGGGACTTATTTGTAGTTTGTTAAGAGCCATCACCGCTAGTGCGTAATCCAGAAAAAAAAATTAAGCTTAACCACTTTGGAATGGATGAAATGGTAGTTTACAATAAAAAAATGGTACAACCCACCTCCTACTTTTTATTTCTTTTACTGTGTTATTGTCTGTTAATTTGTCTTCAGAAGTCTAGGGACTTATTTGTAGATTGTTAAGGTCACCACTGGTGCGTGGTAGTCTGTATCTATTTTATTATTTAAAAAAATTCTACGGTATGTTTGTAACCTGTGCCACAAGTTGAGCGTGGCTTAGACTGAAAAACCATCCCTCAGTCAAATCAGGTTAAGCACTGACCCATTTCGAATAAATAGAAGACAGAGAAAGAGCATCATCATAACAGCCAAAAGCTGGCATGTGCAAAGTATTATTGCTAGTAAAATTCCGTCCCTCTCCCACTGATAATAACCACGCAGGTGAACGAGAGAAAATATCATCCGAAGATAACTGGAACACCACCCACTCCATACTTATGCAAATGAGAAATTATAATTTCGTGCCCATTTTGCTACATTTTTTTTTGTTGTACAATTTACGCATGTTGTCTTGAGTTGTTTGCCTTCGTGAACCTTGATGATATATCACAGATTAAGATAAGACAGGTACGTTGTCTTTATTGTTTCTTAGATATAATGTTGTAATCATAATTGAGGCAGAGCCAAGGCAGCGTGTTATTGAAGTAGTTTAATATCCTGTAAGCGCGTGTAAAACGTAAAACAGAAAATAATATAATGTTTTTATTGTAAATGTTTGGGTTAATTTTATACTGAAGCTTTATGTCTCTTTTGAATGGAATGTCTTATTTTGGATGATAATATAATAGAAGCAAAATAATTACCCAGTTTTCTATATTATATCATATAACGAACAAATGATTTGAACTCGGGAAGGTATCAACTGTATTCAAAAAATAAATTCACAATGCTTATACTCTTGTTTTTTTGGGGGTTTGAAAACAGAACGGAATTTGTTCTTATCGGTTTATGTAATTAAAGCTACCTCTCCAAAGCCTTCGCAGTTACTCTGGAAATTGTTCTTCGCTAGAATATTGTTGTTTTATTCAGCTGGGAGTGATTTGCTACATTTTTCATTTACCACAAAAAATCATTATCTCTAACGAAAACTTTATAAAAAATAACTATAATCTTACTTAAATAATTACAAGTTAAAAATAAAAATACTGCAACTTAAAAAAAAACAGTAGATTTGTTTTTTGAAGTTGCAATATTTTTATATTTAACTAACGAAATAGAAAATACAAGAATAAACCCAATTTCCTAATAAACTGTTATGGGCTGTTCATTTCCTGACCTATATAGGTAATTTAATTTCTGCTCCCTCCCGGAAAAATCTCTTGTATTTTGGCGGGAGACCGTCGAAGAATAACAAGAAGTTCTACTTACGATTCGTTTTAATAAGGCTTACTATAAAATTACAGATTATCTTGACGATAAAAAATCTCTATCTAGCTCTATCTCGAAAACTACATAAGAAGGTAAAGGTAAATTTTTCGCGTCCTTACAGTAACATAAAAGATTAAGAGGCAAAAAATAACGTGAGCAAAAAAAAAAATCAAAGGTCAAAACTTTATTTCCTAGTTTTGCATATGAATTTGGTGATGTGTTCACGACTCCTGTAATTTATATTAGATGTTAAGAGCGAGTTATAAGCACATGCGCTTTGAAATGAAGATTTTTTGTACTCATCACACAAACATTGCTTAACTGGGGCTGGATGATCTTATATACACTCGAGAGCAATGAATCCGGGTCACTCAAAGAAAAAAAAAATCTCGTAGATCTATAATATAGAGGTAGTATATTGTCCAACAATAATTATAATTATTGTTATAATAATGTGTAGGTTATGTTACTGGTTTTAAATTATAGAGTACTTCACTCTGTGAAGTTTTCAGTTTGTTGCAGAATAATATTTTATGAAGTTACCAGCATAGTTGCCCGTCTACAGTCTCCTAAACTGAATAGCCTCAAGATTATATCAACATATCTCTGTTCTAAGTAGGTACCTAAGTTATCTCTAATATCCAGCGCTTTAAACAAAGTGAGATAACTAAACATTATATGAATTCACTTGTACGGCAGGATAGTGATAGTAGGAGGAAGTTGCTTACGAGAGTTCTCGTAAGCAACTTACTCCTACTACATTTAAAGCTAACTTTAAAATAAACATTAATATAACAAAGAAACAGGAAGCTCAGCTGTTACTCAAAGCCTTTGCAATACTCCACAAAACGGTTCAGAAATGCTTCCGGATATTTAAGATCACAATTGAGAAGTCCATTGTCCAAGATAATATCTTTGAATACCGAACGCGATAACCATTAAGTCAAGGAACTCTAGGTCTTGGTCGCCACTAATAAGAGCCAGGATCCTGTGCAATGTTTATGCTGGTGAGTTAGTAAAGGGCAGTTAGGCAATCGATTGCCTGATGTCGTTTAAACATTCTGGTCATCCTCTGAGAATCGATGAATAGAATGCGATGTATTTGTTACATCTTCCCGCCCAAAATAAACATTTGTCCCGAGGTGAGCATCGCACCTCTGCGTCGCAGGGTAGACCTTCGCCAAAGTCTTGAAATGCTGCTCCACCCAATCATCTCTCTCAATTAACAAACAAAACTTTTTTCTGACGGAAATGTGAACCTGAAATACAGGTCATTGTAGTGTATTAAAAAGGAGTCCATCACGCCTCGTGGTCACCGTATCGTGTGGAAAGTAGGTTTAACGCTCCATGCTGTGTGCATTTGTTTTATTATTGACTTATA
Source organism: Eupithecia pulchellata (assembly GCA_963931895.1). Classification (NCBI taxonomy): domain Eukaryota; kingdom Metazoa; phylum Arthropoda; class Insecta; order Lepidoptera; family Geometridae; genus Eupithecia; species Eupithecia pulchellata. The sequence goes on along the minus strand of OZ007537.1, from coordinate 8,919,772 downwards.
TAAAAATATCTGCAATGAAAGACACACTCTAACATTATGTCCAAAGTTTTAATCGTTTCTAACCATTCGGGTGGAAGAGTTAAACGGGGTCCGAACAGTCGTAAATCTGAACTGACTAGACTAAAAAGACTATGGTGGTTAGTTTGGCGCAAAGTAATGGTAGCGGTTGAATAAGCAAGTCTATTATTTTAGAGATATACAAGGTAGATTAATTGAAATACTGACTCGCAATGAATCAAGCGTGAGTTTTCAAGAACAAGTTCGGAGACGTTTAACTCAACGAAACTAAAACAAGAGAGTAGTTTCAGTAATTTTCTATGATAATTTTTTTATTACAAAACCGTTCGCTTTCGTTTTGAGAAGAAATAAAAATTGTTTCTATATAAGATATAATGCCTACCTGAGAAGACTATTAAGGAGTTTCTACTCAAGAAAATCAAGGCTTAAGATACAATTTCTTCTAAAGGCAGAAATTTATCTTATGGGGCGCTAAGCCAAAGATTTAACATAGATCAGTCACTGGTGACGATAGCGGTAGAGCTTAAAGACTTGTTTCTTTTTATATTCAATCCATTCCTGTTTGCGTCAGCTATTTCAATACTCGTTGTGCCTCCTACAAAGCCTTCTTATAGAATGTCCCAAAAAGACGAAAAGATTTAGCCTTTTGAAAACGTTAAGCCTTCCAGAATACAATACACAGGAGCACCGAAGGGACATACATACTTATAGTTACCTCTTAGGCTAGAGATAGGATTGAATTTAACGATACGGAGGGAGAAAACTCTTTGCCGCTGTTTGCCGATTTAAATTTGTCATCTAGCTAGATAGCTGCTTTCAAGTTTATAAGACAATACAAAATATGGTATACGTTAATGTTGATGGAATTAAAATAAAATCGGCTAGAGGAAATCGTAAACCTGCGTCAAAATGATAATTGATTTTACAGTAGGTGTGATAAATACTGAAAAATTGACTTAAATATTCCAAAAATAAATCCGTCTGTCGGCAGAAGTCATTGACATGTGCATGTCCTAATCATGCCAATAAACTAAACTGAACAGAAGAAAGTCAGTAAGAGGAACAGCAAGGAAGAGATGGAGTGGTTCGGGATGTGATACGGGCTGTAAACAAAAATTAATTCATGTATACCGCCATTCTTGAGAATCGTTTTTAATGTCGAGTATTAATCAACTGCAAATCAATCAAATGGTTATAAGTACCTGTTCAATAATGTGCGTTGTAAAACACAATGCCACCACAATGATGGTATTGTATTGTGTAAGACATAATCGCTACAGGCAGGTTTAATTGTACCACGCATTATTACCCGATTATTCGATATTGTTCACGATTTATCATTACTACCTACAAGCTACACACATCATCCAAACCTTCCCAGGTTGCCTGAAGAGTTCGCTCGTAGCGCCAAAGCCGCATTGAACTCTCGCACTTCTCGATATATTTGTTTATCTTGTGCGGTTGTACAATAATATAGTATTGTGTCTTACGAATGTCGAAGTAATTAACGATAATATTGTTTGCACACAAGCGGTGAGAGAGAGGTGCGTGCTAAAATACTGGGAGCTTTTGCAACCGCATCCATCAAAACCATAAAAAACAACTACACAACTAACAATCCATCATAAACACAACTACTTTGCCCAGAGCGAGGATGCAATAATCTTTGCCCAACTAAATTCTATTGCTAGTACTACGATCCCTTCCTCCATGGGCAGATATATCGCCTTTGATAGTCTCATCTCATCTTACCAGGTAATTATCATGACAACTCTATCAGCGTATCTCCATTACTACGACCATGCATGGCAATTATCACTAACGAGATGCCACGAATCAATCACTTGTAGAAGTAAACCCTAAGCATTAGATACTTAGGGCTTACATAAACCATTACAGGCCTTTAGATGAGCCATAACTGATACACAGTCCTAATAATAATTCATTCACATACCTCTTAAGGACTGATCTTGCTTCCAGGAAACTAACCTTACATAATGGTCTGTGGAGTACACTATGACCCATTAGGTATTTATGGAATTTCCGTGGTAGGTTTAGCGTCCCGGTCAATTTCAGAACAGTCTCACTCCTATTTGTTCTATTGTCTGTAAGTTTTAAAACTCGTGTAATATTCAGTCTTATAGCCACTGTAAGCTTTAAATTAAACTTACCAAATCTCTGATTAGTCAACTTCTTGACAACTTCGTAATAGCATGAAGTCGGACAAGTCTGGATTGTAAAGGAAAAACATTGAATTTATTGTAGTTTGCGAGAAGCAATATTGGAAAACAAAAGCTGAAGAAAATGCGAAAGAAAGTTTGATTGGATAAAATTCAAGTAGAAGATGGCTGATTTTGTTAAGGTAATGATTTTTTTTGTATTTTGTTACGTTATGGCTGCAGCGTTGCTCGTTTTTTTACGGAATCATAAGTAGCATATAATTACTGACTAAGATTTTTGTTATTAAATTTTGAAACACCACTATTGTCGAGCATTTTTCAAAAAATTAAATTACACATGACCGCTCGTCTATACGCGACAACCGCTACTGATAGCACCGTGAAAACCCCTTAGAGCTCTCGTAGATGCGCATGCTTATGTCAGTGAGCCGTTTCAAGCGTTTGTAGGTAGTTTCCATACTGTCTATAATATATGTATACTGTGCTCGTGTATTGTGTAGTGTTGTTTGGGCTGACTGTACTTTTTCTCTTATTTTTATATCCAAGCTTATTAATTTTTATTCGGTAGGATTTATTATAATTAATTAGTCGTCCTGTAACTTTGTTTATGATAACTTCAGTTACTTATTGTGGATTTTTCCAAGAGACTTTAAGAACCTTTATCATAAATTTTCATGAAGTTAGCTGTAAATTTCCTGAACAATTTACCATTATAATGAATTAATTAACTTATCATTCTTTTGTTTTCCTTCTACTCAAAGCTTCCTTGTAATCTTTTTCAGCAATCTTAACAAATGGCAAAAAAACTAAATCCAATCCAATAATATAACGTATATTTACAGTTTGGCCAGTTTGTAACAAACAACCTCATTAATCACAAGATAAACATAAGTTATGAATGTGTGAGAAAATGTGTGGGAGTGTTTTCATGTGGTGAGAGTGTCCGTGGCCTGATGTTCCTGTACAATAATAATAAGAAAAGAGTTAAGGTAGTCTTTGTCTATTTAACTATACTCACGGACAAAATTATTTAGGCTTTAGTACAAAATCAAAATAATTAAATGAACTTCATACCTAAACATCTGAACCCTCTGATTAATATTAAATGGACTTGAAATACTTTACTATAAAAACTATCGTAGTTTGATGAATTCATTATGAAACGTTGGTGTTCTTACAACATATAATAGGTTCGTAGTTAACCCGCTTACATTCATAATGAGGACTTGAAATAATTTATACTTGTCAATGTCTACAAAGTTTGTGGACAATGCCACAAACTTTTATTTCCAAATACGTCCTAAATAATTTTACTTATTTAAAAACAAAGCTGATTGGTCCTTTTTATCATTCATAATAGTTCTCCATACACTCGAGAATGGTTGTTGATGGAAATAGCTAAACAATGAAATCATATTGAAGCTTGAAAAATTCAAATAAAAATAGCATATTAAAACAAATTAAAATTTTATACTATAATAAAACGAAAAAATAGCTACAATTAATTAAGTCACTAAAATCACTGGCATTCTAAGCTTACCATCAGTGACTACGCAAAACCGTAAAAAAATAAAAATCTTTAATAGATTGGACCGTTTGAATTCAGATGAACGGGAAATATCGGCAGAAAACAATCAAAAAGAATACGAGAACTGTCGAGTCCGGGGCCATACATCACCGGGTAATTGGAAAGAGCTTGCTGGAAAGCGAATGATGATAATTACTGAATTTACAGGTGGGTCAGAGATCTGAGGTACAGAAAAATGGGCCGCTAATGGCTTTGAGTCCTTTTTGTCACACTTAAGATACGATATGATTATGTTTTTGATTTAAATTGAACTTATTGAACTATCACTGATTATGACAACACCTCTGCATGCAGATTCAGTTCACTCTAGTAGCAACATATGCTTACTCGTTCAAGAACGAGTTGTTACATAAGTTCCACCTATTCATCCATGTATGCTATTATGTTTCCTTAATCTATTTATAAGATTCCTGATTAAAAATAAACATTTAGCTTCAGCTAACCTGCTTTAAGAGTAGGTACCATGGATGTGAATATGGCCCCAGTACTCATATCAGTCTCTCGAGAGCACAAAGATTTTTATTTTTTTAATTTAAATGCAATCCTGCCAGAAATGGAGGCTTTTCCTTTTACCGTTTTTAACTTCTCGTTTGGTTGATCTACAAGGAAAGGGTGTGGGGAGACTTGGTACGGTTGGAATCTTACAAAAACCTAACTAACTCTAACTCAACAAGTAATACAGAAGCGCCTATACTGAGTACGGTCAAACGTCAAAATTTATTAAGAAGCTTACAGATCAACGCTTGAACGGAGTTCAAGTGAGGAGTGATAATGGTGTTAAAATTTTCTGGTGAAAGCTATCATACGAGGGTTTGATGGCATTACAATTCATGGCGTGTATTATGTGGCCTTTCGCAATTGACCTTGCAAACGTGGCTCGTCATTGGAAAGTCCACTTTTGTTTCTTTCCTCGAAATTCCTCGTACTCATAAATATCACACATCTTAATAAATTCACTGTTCGCCTCTGTTAGGTACCTATTATGCGATAACCAATCCAAACTAAAGTCTCCGCTCACGGTCGGTAATCATTATTAACTTATACGCTTTAACAACCTAATTTGCAATAATCGTAAAAAGTAAAATTACCATTTTCCGGAATGGGTCCAAACTTTTCTCTTTACTAATGTAGGGATTAGGATAATGAAGGTCCGAATGTGGAATCGAACAACATTTTTGAGCGCAACTTGAAGGGTTCCTAAGGAACTTCTGATTGTAATGTGAGTGTTGCTTGGGCAAGTCGAAGCCCTCTTTAATGTGATTCCAGAAATAGTTGGAGAACTGACGGCCGGAAGCTTAGAAATTAGATGAAAGTGTCAGTAAGTGTAATTTCATAAAAAATCTAGCCTAACAAAAAAATTTCTTCCAAATCTCTATAGACTGGCGATAATGTACATTTTTTATTCAGTACAGTTTAAATATTTTTTATTTCGCCTGAGCTCATCGTTGAAGTTGTTTACTAATATCATAATTAGTGTGACTGATTACATAACATGTAACATGTGAAAATTATACTCTCTATTTCTTCACACAATTATACTGAATAATTAGACTGAATAATGATACAACCTTTGTTGAGTTCTATTCTTCAGTGCGTATTTTTTTTAAATTCAGGATCAACATAATTTATTTCCGAGGCCCATTTTTGACCAACAACGGATAAAAGGTTGAAAGATTGCTTGGTGAAGGATAAGTCTACTGAATTAAAGTTTGGAGGAATGTAAGTACTTGATACCTGATATTTTATATTCTTCTAATAATTTAATTATGGTACAATAATATGGTGGCCCATTTATCACACAAGATAATTTTTGCAAGCCTTATTAAAGTAAGACAAGCGTTAATTAGGCCAACTCGTAACGGAACCTTTCGTAAAACAATACTTTTACAAACACGGATTCCAAAATGTAATAAACAAAGAACCCTTTCATAATCCCGACACTTTTGTCCTAATAGGGATTCTCTTACGAGCAAACTTCCTTAACAAACACATATTGACAATAAGTCGAGGCAAACACTGTAGGCGCTGAAAGCCGAGTTAAATTTAATTAGAAGCATTTGGAGTACATTTTAACAGGGCTGAATTCAATAATTATAACAGTTTTATTTTAATATACACGCACCAACATTATAATTAGACACTAGTACCTGCCAGTAGTGTTATTAAAACTACTAGACAAACCATAGGTGCACTAATATACTGTCGTTAAAAACTGTCTGCGAGTATATTTTACTTAGTCGTCGAGACTGTTGACGCGTTGGTGTCGCGAAAGTATTATTTCAATTTATTGAGCCATCTGTCACACCAACCAACCATTCCTTGCCATACCTTGATAAAGAGCATCCATGTAGTTCCACTAGTCCCTCATTCAGTCTATTTTACGATTCTATTACCTATCTGTGAAAACCTTCAATAAGCTTTCTGTTATTTATGATTTTTCCCCCCCGGTTTTAATTCGAACGCAATAAAATACAAAAATGCTTTATAATGCACAAGAAAAAGAAAATAAAAAAAAATACGTGGCCTTATCGCTTAGAAAATATCTCTTCGGTGGAAGAAAAAAAATATTTTGATAAAAAAAGGCAGGGGGTGGTCCAAAGATAATTCAAAATTTATATTATTGACATAACATGAGTACTTAAAACAAATAAATATAAATGTAAGGAACACTAATATTCTGCGACAGCGTATCTTGGCTAGATACGCTTTCGTAGCGTCGCAGATACAGTACCGTCTACATAATTTCAAAAAACTAAACATTTATGTCATCTAAATATGTATTATAATTAACCTTTTGACGATTTCTTACAAAATTTTTCTCGCCGCATTTAATATTATATAGCACCCAGTGCGCCCCTGTTTGCGAAAATTAGAAATTTTCTTTCTCATCCGAGGATCCAGTAGGAAAACTTAAATTGCTAGTAAACGCAAATTACTTTATTAGGAAATCCGAACGATAGTTTTTTTAGGATCATCAGCATCATCAACATCATCACCTATATAAGTCCACTGCTGGACATAAGAATAACGATGTGGAATTTAAGGAACCTGGCAGTATTGCATAATTTATTTATTTATTTATTTATTTATTTAATATAATAATATAGGTATCTACTTATATTGGGCATCTGTAGGTCAGAGAGTGGTTGCAGCCCATTTCTTTAGCTAATAAATGCTTCTTTGACAACATTCTGTGTTCTGGTAAAAGAAGTGCCGAGATTTTCCTACTTATACTTACACTGTTACTCTTAGAACCTAACTCTATACTCATTATGATACGAATGAACATTCAAAAATCAAATTGTCAAACACAATATTTTATTGTTTCAGTAAACTTCCTTCATCAAGTGTTAAAAAACTTTTTTCGAACAGGAAAAAAGTGGGAAAATTCCGTGACATCGCTACGTATGACCATAAAAAGCGGGAAAGTATACAATATAGTATAAAGTATATTAAAAACTTCGACAACTTGAAAAATTAATTTTCATTTTCATTCATTCAAAATTTGTTTCGAATTTTAAAGTTGTCGAAGTTTGAACAAATCTTACCTCACAAAGGAGAATGGATACTTGACGCTCTATATCGAAAATCACAATTTGTTGATTATGAGAGGAGGTTATTGAATTGCAACTTTTGGTTTAGTATTTATAGGTATATTTAGAGTCCTATACTTCCGCTTAATAAAATAAATATAAAATAAAGTTGAGCTTCTAATGTTTACCGTGCTCTGTTGGCATAATCATTGCGAGATCTAAAACCCATATGGTAGGTAGGTGTGTACGGGATCCATATTTCATAAAGATTAGGCGTTGTCCGAATGAAAAGCAAGCTCTACTTTCAGGGTATATAAAAAAAAAATATTTCAGGCTTATCTGGAAGCAGATGTTTTATTAGGCGAACCTTTTTGGAACGCTTCTTGATAACTCAATAGTATATTTAGGCAGCCTCATCGGTTTGAAGTTGGCTATTAAATTTTTGTCTCCTTTTTACTTGGTAGCCGCTTATAAATTTATACGAGGTTTGACTGTTAAAAATAGTAATGAAAATATAAAACTTATTCAGCACAAATACAAGTTTCATCATAATTATAACGGTTAAATTTTACGACTCCTGTGGCGCGATGGCCGAAGGTATGCCTGCGATGGACGAGATTGCGGGTTCGATTCCTGCCTCGTGAGAAAATGGTATTTGCAGATATTTATTCTGGATGTTCTGGTCAATTTCTATGTATAGTAAAATATATCTATTTATATAATATATTGTATTTAGTATAGTGTCATCTAGTACCCATATGACAATCCCTGTTGGGCTCTTAGCATGGGGCTAGATGATGCTGTATTGATTGTCTGGTATAATGTATTTGTATTTTTATTAAATTCGGATAAAATACACGAAATAAAACAAGAAAACGATGAAAAAAAAAAGATTCAACAATTAATTAATATTGAAGAACGTCCTATTTTGTTTTACTTCCTGAAAATTATAGTAGCTAGACATTAGAAATCTAAAGAGCAAGTTCATGAGAAAATTTCATTATTAGATATCAATGGAAACTATTCTCTAAACATTTGTCCCATTTATTTCAGAAATAACAATTAAACTAGTAAGTTCTCGACTCCAATTCACTCCATGGTGACTACCAATTTATTGTGAGAGATATAATTGTTTTACGATCATGAAAACCGGGTCAGGGCATGGGTTTAGAGGCACCTGGTGAATGGTACCTCAGTGTGTAAATATTAAAGAAAATTTAGTTTAAATTTATAGGCTTAAATTGTCTCCTATAAAACAAAAATTTATAAAGAAATGCCCCAAAAGTTTCATGAGTCATTATTAAGAAATCCGCAGCATTTATTCCAGCATGTTCTTATTGCGTAGTTCCTGTGCCGTAATAGCGGTCAGCTGACGTAGGTCGACCCCTGTCACGGCCATTGCTGGCAGGAAAAAAGTAACGGCCAATATCATCACTTTGAAGTTATGTCCAATATCAAAATTGATACGAACGAGAGATAATATTTGTTATCGATTTGTGAATGGCAGTTGTATTTAATAGCTTGCACAGACGGAGTTGACGGGTCCTACTACTTGTTCACCTTTATTGCTAGTTTGTATCCAATGGTTAAACAGTAAATGCCTACCTAAAATTTAATCACATGGCTGTAACTATCAAACTAACATAAATAAAAACTAACATAGTATATAACTATATAACTAATCAGCGATGCATATTTCAGCAAACTGCTAATAAGTAGCTGGTAACGCTTTTCCAAAGTTTTCTCTATTATATAGCTCATTAATTAAAGTTAAAAGATAAGGATCCGTTCAATAAATAAAAATTGATAATTAATTTGCAAGATTAACAACTAGCAAAGCTACAAATCATAAAAGTCTGGATACTTATCCAGATTTACTTTTTTAAGTAAATAATGTACTTATGTTGAAAAAATATACTTACACAAAATAGGTACCTTAAATACGTACCTACATATTTAATATTTATTGAAAAAGTATCAATATGTAGAACAATAAATACCATATGTACCTATCTTACCTATACCTGTATGTGTTGGATTTTCTCAAACCCACCTCAATTCGAGGCGAGTAAAGTATTCCTAACACGTTCGATATTTTCGTTTGACGTGGTTTTCGCTAAATTTAGTTTTTAAACTATTTGGATAAGTGTTCTACCTCTAGGCCAGAGTGTTTAAAAATATGGTTTGTTTAAAAAGTTCCTGTTTTGTACCTGTACCAAAGTTGGTTTATTGTTTTAACTAAATAAATAAAATAAAATAAAATTGTTTTAACTAACACAGATAAATTAAAGGGTGTCTAGCCTAGTTAGAAAAGCAAAGCCATCCATTTTCAAATGCCGCGCGTTGCACACAACTAATCACAGCGCTACTGGATGCACCACTGCCATCAGCGCCTCTTGACACATTTTTAAGAACCAATGTCGGATTTCCTGCTGGTTCTTCGTTCTTACGAGAATTCTATGCTCTTTTGCAAAGTTTCGATAAGTCCCAGTAGAATGGCCACCCTTCCTTTAACGTTGCAGTATTATACTCACGTTGCATAAAATTATAACACAACCATAAACGCAAGTACAGTTACGTTGTTAATAAATCATGATAAAACAAGACTTCGGAACGTATTATTCCAGTATTCAAATAAAATCAAAATATTACGAAACGCACCTTACACGCACCTCCAATTATTGAGTGTCTATTTGTCCGTGCGGTCACAGCGCAAGAATTGTCTCCTCCAAGATTGAGTTAATATTGGGATATCGTAAGAGCTGACTTCAGAAACCTAACAGAAGAAGGGCAGTAGCTTCTTTCAGTGTATTTATATCACGTTAACACTGCAATCGGCAATCTGCCTGCCATGGAGGTTATGGCAAAACCCCTTGTTTGTGAGATGGGCAACCGTTCAATAAATTATTTAATTAATGTATAGGATATTTGCGGTTCCGTGATTCTGCGAGACTTTTTGTTCGCTGCTACCTAAAAATAGCGATACCTATATAAGTTACGTGTTCCTACATTTACCGTGATACCGATTCAAAATGTTGAAGACTGGCTCCTGTGTTCCATAAAATTTCAATAATCATCAATCAAATTTCATAAAAATCCTTATAAATACTAAAGTTCCACTAGAGTTGTAACCTATCTATGGAATTGGTATTGCAAGAATAAATTCAAACAAGAATCAAGACTTTTTTTTTCAATACCTTTATTGGCTGAAGTTTATTTACGGACTGGTATTGCATTTTTAATTTCGAATATAGCATTTTGCCGGTATATTTGTTCATTAGTCAATAAGTTAAGTGCAAGACATGAAACACAATAGTATGGTTTACATGCACATATTTATCAATAAGTAACTAAAATAGTGTGAGTTAACAAGTAACAAGTATGAGCTATAGCAGTAGGTACTGTATCGTAGTTAGACCACACAATTAATCTTGAGTTTTCCATCGAAAAGTGGAAAGCCCCCAATAATAAAGTCATACCTAGAGTCCCCAACAGTAAATCTGCAAGCGTGCGTGCACGCACATATCAATGAATTATTACGTAGTGCTGATTAACCATTCCACTCACGTCGACCGCGGTCGCAGGGACCCGCGGAAAATTTTTATGGAGTTTATACCTACACTAGCGGTACGCTCCGGCTTCGCACGGGTAAAACTTAAATTAAATTTTTCATACGGATTCCTAAATTTTTTGAAAATATTCTATAGCCATCACTGAAAATTTAGAATTCTAATGGTGAAAGAATTTTTCAAATCAGTTCAGTAATTTCGGAGCCAATTTAAACAAATTCCTCTATAATATTATTATAGAGGTAAGTATAGATGCATATTTCATTGTATGACATACTTCATTCGCTACCAAAGTTTTTGCAATAGGATTGTCAGAATTTTACAGAAATTACACTAGGTTTTAGGTGCTTAAACTTTGGTTACTAGTTTTTAGAGATCTGAAGAACATTTTGTTGACATGTTTTTTACATTTCTTTAAGCAACAAAGTTAGATTTATTTTCAGATTTATTCATTAATTATCCATAAAAACAAAATACCACCACCCCTTGCATTTATAAAAAACTTTTAAGATAATAATTTTATTGTTATGAGTGAAAAGGTTTAGTTCTGAGAATGCTCGATTATTAAGCGGGTCACAAAAAATATTCATTGTATCAACTATTGTTTTTATATTCACTGTGGTCCATTCAAGCCTTTGTGCCAAAAATTCCGTACGTAAGCGTTTCCAAATTGCATCCAAACGTACTACCTCTACTAGGTGACACTATTCCGAATGGCACACTGTCATCGCATACAGCCCACGACGAACAGCTCACAGATAACAGCTGGGAAACACGCACATTGGAAATAACGATAAAAATATAAGACTGTTTCTAAAATGATTGGAATGTATTTTAGCGTTCGGAACATGCCTTATTAAGCATTTAATATGAAATTGTGATCAATAATTTGACCGACTGGTCAGACAGCACTAGATTAGAAGTTTAGATACATAATGTAAACTTAATTCGGTATTAAAAATTATTAATCAAAAGGTACGAGAAAAAGATTCCATAAGTTGTCTTTTATTTGTTAAAAATCGTAAAAGTTTTGATATAAATAAGGTTAACAAACGAAGCAGAGAGACTATGCATAAAAACAGGAAAGGTAAGCAACAAGTGTAAAGTTAGTAGAACAGATATGGCTGAAAAACACTCTTATTTCAGAAACTACCATATCTTTTTATATAAAAAACTATCTATGTTACCATAAAACAACAAGTTATTTAAAGAAGATAGCTATGTTATCAAATAGTGAAAAATAAGACTTTAGTCAATTGTATGGATAGCTGAAGAATTTTTTTTGTAGGTATGTTGATTGATAATAGTGTCTAGTTAACCTAGCTTTCATCCTCACTCTGCAAGCCATTCCCACCACTAAATATTTGATTTTAGCTCCAACCGAACGTTTTACGCGTCGCTGTTTTCCAATGGCCTTACACGGAATACGTAACTCGGGGTTGCATGTGGCCAGTATTTTCAAATGCGTTTGTATTTGATCCGAATGTTTGTGCTGTTACCGCTTAGTGCGCAAGTAGCTTAATACCTACACTTGTGAAGTAACAAGGGCAAGTAGCTTTATCCCTACGCTCTACGTTCAATGATTACTTATCCTGGTTTTTTTACTAGTGTGTTTATAGCTTGGGCAAAATTATCACTCTCATTACCTATTTTTTTCTTTTTTCGTTTGTTTTTTAAAGCGAAAGATAAAATAGAAAACCCATGACGTCAAAATACCAAGAACGTAATTTTTGTTTTGCTGCTATTTTTTGCTATTTTTTGCTGTGAAGCTGCTATTTATCATAAATCTTCTCTTCGTAGTTAGTTAAAAGTAAAGAGATAACCTAACACATCGCTAATTTAGTTTGGTATAGTCATAGTCGCGTCTGCACCGTTTCTAATCAAATGATATCAAGCTCAAATATTTTTTTACATTACAATAAGATTTTATTACAATTAAAATAAGCGGCGTAGTACGCCAGACCTCCAGTACGAGTAAAGCCTGCAACGTATAATTATTTCGCTAACTACTTTATTTTCCGCTTCCGTATCCAGCATTTAATATTAGCGAGTTGCTTTTCTTTCTTTGTCTTCAATTTCCGTCTGTAGAGTTTTAAAGAAAAACTTGCATTTTAATGATGCTAACAGTGAAAAAAGTTATAGATGTCTAGAAAAGTTTACAAAATACTTCACTCAAGAAAATAAGTACCTTCAACCAACATTTATGATGGCTGGCACGACTGGTTTACATAATCATTACATAACAAAGTTAAACCAAGCGCCAATCATGTTTCCAAAGACGAAACAAAGCATCAATTTACTAAAGTATAATTCATAAATTATGGTTAATGCAAAATAGTTTTAAGTAAATAAAAGCATCCATAAAAACGCCTGTTTACAACGACAGTTTTCCTTGAAATACGAGTACAATACTCATTAATGCGAATGGATACCATTTCCATTTGCACACATACAGCTTACTTATCACAATATTTCGCGCAAATACAACGTCAGCTACTTTACTTTTTATGTCACTCTGTTTTACCCACATTATCTTAAAATACGATACCATTGAAACTTCCAGCGTATGAAAATAGGATGTGGAAATGTAAATATATGACTTAAACTTACCTGAAGCCATTTTATCCTCGTTATGTTCTCGTCAGTGACAGTTAGAGCCCGTCTCTCCCCCAACTTGTACGATTCATCATAGTACATTGCTTGGTGAAGGTTAGCCCACTGGTGGTGTACTGTTGGGTGTAATATATCGATATAGTTGCGTTCACTATACTGTCGTGTTCGATGATCCACTTGCACTTCATGGGGACGGGGAAGGCGTTGGGGAAGTTGGGGGTCTGTAAGACCCCAACGGGGCCCCGGAGGCGACCCCCACAGTGTTGGAGGCCCTTGTCATCGGAGCGCACACAGTCGACGGCTATGGTGATGAGTGTGATGCTGAGTAGGCGATGGATCGTTAGCTTGAAACAAGACAATTTTAAGTGATGTTTCATCAACAAAAGCATGAATATTCTTTGATTTATATTGATTTTTTTATGCCCATTCGCTGCCAGAAAATTGGAAAAGGAAATATTTTATCAGTTTCTTCTTAGAATTTCAGATTAATTGACAATTACTTTTATTAAACCAAATGAATCGCCACAGTTCCCAGTTTCCATACTACATAGCTGACCAAGAAATTCCAAACTTCCATTCCAATATTCCGAACATTGATAGCCTTCGCAAGATTAATATAAATTTTAATTACGTAATCAAATCAGATATAGATGGAGTGGGTGCGGGATGTCCGATAAATTATGGCTATTGTGATGCTACGATGTTATTGGATGAAAGGATTCGTGCCGGCTCTGTATTATGGCTCTGTTATTTCTAATAACCACTATTTTGATCTGTTATCTGACTTTCCATTAGGAGAGTGACTGGAATACTACTTATACTCCATACTACCGCACAACCATTGTAGCAGTGCGAAATAAGCTCCAAGTTGATACAGTGAATTTGACATTTGATTTGAATAACATACGGCAACGAAGGTTCGTAGTTACCACTCAGCATCAGCTGGTCGCCTATTTGCTAGTTCCGGAGCCTGATAGTCAATCTTCGATTTATTTTAAAATCAAGTCTGTGAGGATTTTGATCTGTTATCTGACTTATATCCAACGAAATTAACATTATTATAAAGCGTAGGATGATGATGATACAAAAACTATTTTGTAGTTCAAGACCTCATATACGTTTGTTGTAAAAAGCAGTATTACCGGTAAAAAATTAATTTTGAATATCGCAGTAACAGCAGATCAATATTTAGGTATCATTCCAGGTGGATCTAAATACACAGGGCAGAATGATGCTGGCGTCATCAGCATCACAGTAAATAATATATATTATACTTACAACTAATTTTTCTGCATGATTCCTTTGAAGGTCGTCGTTAATTTCAAGCCTTGTTTATTCTGAGACCCTACAATGTCTTTGGTCCCCAGCGGAAGCCCTCGCTTATTTCAGCCGACACAGAGATTCAATTTAGTTCGGTATGTAAAATTATTATGCCATTTTGTACTGTGATTCGCAATACAAAGCTCGGCAGAATGAGGTGAAATGAGTGACCGACTTTCAAAATGGGGTTATCATTTGTATTTCGTTATGTCTTTGTTCTTTCTGCTACAAAGCTTTGAATGAAGGCAATTGTCCAGTGAGCAAATGTAAATAAATGGTTTTTTAAATTTTTAATACGATATAATTAACTCTAGAAATCATTGATAAATGTCTAAATTGTTTATTATTTTAAAACATATAACTTTTTATATCTAATAATACTTACTCTTTGGACTTTAATTGACAACCAACTTTTCTACTGTAGAAATACATTACAGGAAATTAACGTGTGCTTTATCAAACAAATGGTGCGATTCAAAATCTGTGAAAAAAACAAATTTAGGGATATAATACAATAACGTCACACTCAGGTGTTCTGATGAAATTTCTAAATTTTGAGCTTAATTTCCTGTCGGCAAACCTCACATTTGGTGGTGGTCAACCAAAATTAGTTTGACATTCAACGCCTGAATCAACATGGTCCCTCCTCTCATTAATTATGCTCATATCCATTTCAACTATTTATCTAAGCAAAAAGATTGTCTCAAATGCATAGAAAAAGGTCTCTTAACAGATGATATTGCGGTTTCCCTAGTTGTAATTTCTTTGAAGGAGTCTGGATCTTTTACTTTAACTTTTAGTAGATAGAAGGTGCCAGTTGGTGCCAACTACGTACGTACGTAAAATGAAAGTTACGTAAGTTTGGAGTTAACGCGAAGTGAGAAGAGATAAACTACTTAATAAGTATGTTTATTGATTTCACAATCTAATAAATTTAATGTAGCATCGGTTACTTTGCTACATCTTTGCTATTTTTTGAATGACCTTTATAAGATATCCCTCATTTAACCCCTTTAGCTATGGAAATCTAATTATGTTTTTTCTTTTCATGTTCTAGGTTTCGCGAGCATATTTTTTGAACATTTGTACCACCTTGCTCAATTTCACTTTAATGAAAACTAGATACATTCGGTAAAGTTTTCGTTGATTTTTGGAAAAGAAAAAAATGCAGTTGATAATTAACTCGCTGCCAGCTTCTGTGCTTTCAGGTAATTACAAATTGTTTCTCTTCTAGACGAGTGATTATTGTTACGCGCGTTTTTTTCAAATGTGTAAATTATAGGTAATTGTTTTATTTTTAAATTAATACCTATTTTACAAACACTCACTGTAATTTTCCTTTTCTCTGACTTGACATGAACCTCATTAAGTTGTTTTATACTACTAAAGAGTATTTACGTATTAGTTTTATGAAAAATGTAAAATGTAGTTTCCAGCAACATTCGTATATAACTAGGTATTCAAAGAAAAAATAAACAATATATCACAAACAACTAGCACAGCGTGGGGAATTAATCCCAGAATGTCAGTTTGCCGCACGCGAGGTCTGCCAAATCAGAGGCGCTGTCTGCTAGACATTTGAGATTAACCATATAATGGCCATCGGCCACATCGTTCCTTTTCATCAGGTGAAATTATAGTCAAAGGAGACTTCCTTTTGTATTCAGGTTAAAAAAGATATAATACAGAATGGTCTTTTCTTAGTGGATGTCTGGATAAACTAGTCTGGGATGAGATCGTACCTATCCAGAGATGATTAATAACATAAGTTAAAATGTATATTTAAATAGAAATTATTCTTTATTTTATCAGAGCTAAAAGAAGAACCAAATCAAGGCAAAATGCCGCAGCAGATCGATGAATTCTCCAGGGATCTGACTGTTCAGCGCTATCAGCCGTAACTGCTCTCTGCACAGATAACTTTGTACATTTATTTTCTTTGATCCATGTTTTGGAGTTGAGTGGCTACTTTAAGACTGCTATAAAAATATAAATAATGCTTGAAATTATCTCACTGCCAAAGGGGAATTAGAGTTTTGTTTGCGGGTCCCAGATTGCTGACTTGTGTTCAGAATCAGGACTTCCATGGAGAGTTTAATAATATTTTTTCCACTTTTAAGAAAAGGCTGGAAACCTTTTTTCATTCCACAATTTTTCTGTAACGCTATACGTACCTATCTGTTTCAAAGGTGATTTGATGAAAACAAATGCCATAGGTTTTATTTGTCGATAAATGAAAGTGCTGGCTGCCGACCCGTCTTACTCGAAGGCAAATATTTGGAAACCAAGCGCAATTATTCAGGACGAGTTGGGTAGAGTGGAAGCGTATAGGGCAGTCAGCAAAAGTATGCTTACATGTTTTACACTGTGCTTGTTCGAAGCTTCAAATTCATCTGAGCTTTAATGTATGCAAAATAGAGAATGGAAATAGATCTAGCTGTATGGGATCCCTCGGGAGCATCCCTTGCTCTAGTAATGGATCACTTGGATCCCCGAGGACTAGATGGAAACGGACACGATCGGATTAGCTGTTGAACTTTACACTCGAGAACTTGTTAATACCTATTTTCCTAAAGGAATTGTTATTTTGTAGAGGTGTGGAAGAGGAGCTATGGTTACAGGCCAAAAAATTCCGCAAGCTTTCTTAATAAATAAATAATCTCTAGGGATGCTTATTTGACCAAAAACTTGTATCGCAACTCTCGATTTTTCCTGTAAAATAGCTCCTTGACTAATCTAACTTTACAGGCAGGTGTATTAGCCTTATTGATATTGTGGTTGTTTGGCAGCTCTATATGTGTATGTTTGGCAATTTTCAGTGTTCAGTTCAGTGTTCAATTGTTAGTGTCTTGAAAAATCTTACAAAAACAGTACAAGTCTTTGCTGACTAAGCAAGACTGGTTATTGCTGATGCTGTATGATAGCTGCACTTCTACAATATTATATCTTCGAGTGGCTATAAAAGCGGACATGTTTTTATGGACATGACATGTTCAGTGCCGGCCGCATTTCATGCGTGTCATAGTTTCGTTCTATATATTTGAACTCTGTACAAGGAACCCGAATTACATTTACAAAACAGATAAAGATTTTGTCTATTTAGAATAGTCTTTTAAAAAAAGAAAACTGGTGATAACCAACGCACTTAAAGGTTAGAAAAAAGGAAAATCCAAAACAAAAACAGGAAGGGATTACAAAGCAAGGGCATAATCCCGGATTATCCATAACGAGGCCTACAAAGATCAAAATGAAAATGGATAGCCCCTGGAAAAGCTGTAGTGGCTGAGCTTACGTAACGTCTGCGGGTAGTGGCAAAAGTTAGCAAGTTGGCAAAACTGTCGCATTGTAACAAAAAAGAATTGTATTTATAAATCTGCGAAAAATCTAGACCAAATGTTTGATGTGAGAATCTAATAGTTTTAATAATCGAACAATTAGCAATGAACAAGATCATGCCTGCTCCAAGAATTATTAAAAGATACCAGTAGCCAATAGTATCTATCTAAAGATGATTTTGTCGGAAAAATGAGTGAAAAAATGTATATAGAGGTATCTGCCAATTACATCACACAATATCAATTAGAATTTCAATAGTTTGTGTAAATGTAAGTAATCAGGTATCTATATAATTCATGAAGGCGTAAATACCAAAGTTGTTAATTGGTTTAAAACTCATGACCTCAAATCACACTCTTTCAAATATTTGACCACAAAACAACGAATTGTTCTTATTCTATATTGTTTCCTTCCCATCGGATATTCTGTTAACGGGAAATTTTCCTCAAGGGAGAATTTTAATAAAAGTTCCAACGTCAGCTTGGTTTAACTCATTCAAAGATAGCCTTTATACGGAGCACCGCGGGCACGCGGGAATGCTCTTCTTGGACACAAACAGAACACTCTTCGATCAGTAATAATAGTACAAGATGCTGGCTTAATTTGGGAATTTCGTTCACGCTGTTCTATCGGGAATGTAATCTTTCAACATTGCTCGGATATGAGTAAATATTCCGTATAGTAGCCATTTTTTAACCGCCATTTTTGTATCGCTTAAGCATTGTATAAATGGACTAGTGACCGATAGGAGCATGGTGTTACCGATCGATAGTAGTCAATTTAATGTTATTAAACGCATGTATGAAATTGCAAACCAAGCGAAATGCCTACGTTGAAAGTTTTTGCAAGAATTCTTACTGGCGTTATTTCAAATTCAGAGTGTTGTTTCTGCAAAGTTCTGCGCGCGGAAATTGATAATATGGCACAGGAGTGAGGGTTTTCAACTATTTTTGTATAAAACTAGCTGCCCGCCCCGGCTTCGCACAGGTGTTGAACAAAAAATTCAATTTTCATGCGGAATCCTAATTTTTTTTAAATATTTTATAGCTTATGTTCACCGCCCATGCATAACACGTATTTTAATAGCTCTATTTCAAATTGAACATATCCCTGTCTAAATTTCTATCGTAAGATAAGATGGTAAAAGCTTTTCTTGGAATTTATAAGTAAAATCCATTCAATATTTTATACACAGTTGAGTGGAGTGGAAGCAAATCGTAAACATTTGTGCGTGAAGGAGTACCTTACGTTGTGTTGTTTTAAACTTATAGATTTCTATCTAATTTTGGAAGTAACCAGACGATTTCCTTCAGAGGCCGCAGTTGTTGTATCTTAACGGCAGAGCTCTAAACTACGGAAATTAGGAACGGTACCAATATATTTCAAGGTATGAACCAAGGAAAGCAAGCTTTAAATTTAATTAAACGATTTCTGCAAGATATCACCTGAAATCTTACGCAAAAGTACATCATTAAAGTGAAAAACGGCTGAAAAGTCGTGATTGTGTAATAATTTTTGAATTTAGACATACGAGTGCGTGCGTACTCTGATACGCGCGCCCATACTCTAGATTGAGACTAATTGTTGAGGTCAATCACCTCACTAATGCAGCAGATGAATAAAAGAAAGTAAAAGGGTATCGCATCTTCTTTCCTAGAGGGGTGGTGTATGGTTTTCACAATAGTGAAGCACGGATGTGTTTAAGTAAATCATAAGACACTGAAACATTTGTGACTCAAATTACAGTGGATCTTCGATTGATTAAACCGCCAGAGGCTTCAAAATAGAATACTTAGGCTTCTTCAATACTTATACATACGTCAAGCACAAAGCGCTCGAAGCATGTTTCATCCATTAATCTCTGCAGTTTTTAAGTAAGGGAAGAAAGATTGATACGTTTGTGTTTCTGATATCTTTGGTATTGCTGCAGCGAGCGGGACCCATCTCGATGGAAAATACCTCTAGCATATAACTTTCGATTTTGTGAAATATTGAAATAATATTATATGTCTGAGTTTTAATAAAGTGTCCTTCAGCTCAGAACAAACATACACTACAGTAAAATTATTGTTTTTTTTTACTTGAAATGATATACATACAATACAATATTATAACATAGATATTTTTAATATACATAGAAAACGACCAGAACACCCTGAACAAATGTTTACATATCGTACAAATATTTGTCTTGAGACGGGAATCGAACCCGAAACCTACTGCATCACAGGCGGACCTTCGCCCACCGCGCCACAGAGGTCCTTAAAAATTGGATGTCAACTCTTGTACTTTACTCATACAACATTTCTTATTCTATCTTATTAGGAGATGGCAAAACCGGTTTGTTTTGTAAGCAATTGAAAAGATGCAACGCATACCTCAGAATGGTTGATAATCCTGGTACAACTGGTCTAACTAATAGTCATAGGTAATTCAACCTCACGTGATTTCACAGTTTGTTTTTATTTTGAAGAAGGGAAAATCCATCACTATCGTTTCAGCATTTATTATTACGCACCACTATTTCTGCCTCCGTTACGTCAATTTTGAGGCACTTCACGAACAAATTCTTACTAACTTCACAAACCGTAGCGTAGTTCGTAATGAGACGAAAATAAAATTTAAAATAATTTCTTCATAAAACAAAAACACGACGCCAACTCAAATTTAAATTTCGAAGTGGAACAGCGATACGAGCAGAAGCGCACATTACAACTTTTTCCTGCACTCTGCAAAGAGTTTAGTTTGAATTTCGAATGTAACCTCATTGCTGGTTGCTGTGAAGTTTCGTTCGCAAGTATAACACTCTTTGCGATCCTTAATCATCTCACCATGCCTTCTGAAAAAAATAGTTCATAAAAGGTATTCGACACTTCGACACAATATAAGTTTCTCTTTGGTATTGCTGCAGCGAGCGGGACCCATCTCGATGGAAAATACCTCTAGCATATAACTTTCGATTTTGTGAAATATTGAAATAATATATAATATATGTCTGAGTTTTAATAAAGTGTCCTTCAGCTCAGAACAAACATACACTACAGTAAAATTATTGTTTTTTTTTACTTGAAATGATATACATACAATACAATATTATAACATAGATATTTTTAATATACATAGAAAACGACCAGAACACCCTGAACAAATGTTTACATATCGTACAAATATTTGTCTTGAGACGGGAATCGAACCCGAAACCTACTGCATCACAGGCGGACCTTCGCCCACCGCGCCACAGAGGTCCTTAAAAATTGGATGTCAACTCTTGTACTTTACTCATACAACATTTCTTATTCTATCTTATTAGGAGATGGCAAAACCGGTTTGTTTTGTAAGCAATTGAAAAGATGCAACGCATACCTCAGAATGGTTGATAATCCTGGTACAACTGGTCTAACTAATAGTCATAGGTAATTCAACCTCACGTGATTTCACAGTTTGTTTTTATTTTGAAGAAGGGAAAATCCATCACTATCGTTTCAGCATTTATTATTACGCACCACTATTTCTGCCTCCGTTACGTCAATTTTGAGGCACTTCACGAACAAATTCTTACTAACTTCACAAACCGTAGCGTAGTTCGTAATGAGACGAAAATAAAATTTAAAATAATTTCTTCATAAAACAAAAACACGACGCCAACTCAAATTTAAATTTCGAAGTGGAACAGCGATACGAGCAGAAGCGCACATTACAACTTTTTCCTGCACTCTGCAAAGAGTTTAGTTTGAATTTCGAATGTAACCTCATTGCTGGTTGCTGTGAAGTTTCGTTCGCAAGTATAACACTCTAAAGAGTGTTATACTTGCGAAGGTGAGATGATTAAGGATCGCAAAGTTGCGATCCTTAATCATCTCACCATGCCTTCTGAAAAAAATAGTTCATAAAAGGTATTCGACACTTCGACATAATATAACTTTTTCCGAGAACACACTCTAACAATATTATTTATCCTTGTTTACTTAAGCTAACGTGTGATTTGACTCAATTAGCAATGTCACATAGTTTACTGGTTAACATCATTAACCATTGGTGGCGTTCTCGTGTCGTTTCTTCGATAGTTCTCTTATTTAGGATCTTGAACCTATCTTATATGGTCTCATCTTGTTTAGGTAATTTGTGCATATAATGAAAATTTCAACTTTTCCCATCCCATGAGAAAAGTGAAATCGCAGTGGTATGTATGAAACACAAAATTAAAAAACTAACAGAGACACAGTGTGGATACCATAATATTAAAAGTGTGATAATACGAGTTGAGACTCAAAGTGCTCGTTAGTAGCCGCACACATGAATATTAAAAAAGAAAAAACCGACACAGAACGGTATTATTTCAGCTCTGACCGATAAAAAGGGAAAAGTTGACCTGGAAATGGCTACAGTAAAGATTAAACGGAAAAATGTGTACATATTAAAGTCGCAAAACAATTTAAAGAGATGTTTCACTCTACAGCCTTCAATCTTAAAAGTTTACATTACCTATAATTATTAGCTTAACATGTCTAAATAATTAAATAAATAATGCTGAAAAACAATCCACACAGCATCGTCTAGCCCCAAGCCAAGCGCCTAATAATAGTTTTTCAAGTTTTTTAATTCATCGAAAAATAATCGCCTGATTCTAGAATTGTCTTCTTTTCTTTGCCGACGTTATTAAAAGATGAATATGACTTCACACAGTCTCGGTTCCACCATCTTTCGACATCCACGTATCGGATCCCATTTTGTGCTTAAAATGCAAAGAGTCGGCGCAATTTCGCATCCGAGTGCCCACGACGACGGCGCCGGCGGCGGTCTTGCTTTCGGATAGGTATTGTGTTTAATGGACTCGAATGATAATGGCCGTGGTCAATCTTCGATTAAATTTTTTCAAGTCGTTGTTTGTTGCAAGGTCAAAAAAGTATTTAAATTTCAAAGCATTAAAATGCAAATTGATGTGTTACGTGTAGGACTAATCTGTCTGTCAAGTCTCATGAACTATTTACCAGTTTACTGTGTATGGAATGGTGTCTGGTTTACTGGGTGGGTTTGGGTCATCAATGAAAAAATCATTGACGAATCATTATTTCATATCATTACAGATTGAAAAACCTCATGGCGCGGTGGGCGAAGGTCCGCCTGCGACGCAGGAGGTTGTGGGTTCGATTCCCACCTCGCCCTCGGGACAAATATGTATACGATCTTTTTTCAGGGCGTTCTGGTCGTTTTCTATGTATAATAAAAAATATCTATGTCTATACTAATATTATAAAGAGGAAAGATTTGATTGTTTGTATGTTTGTTTGTTTGAATTGAATAGGCTCCGAAACTACTGGACCGAGTTAAAAAATTCTTTCACCATTAGAATCCTTAATTTTCCGTGATGAACATAGGCTATATAATATTTTCAAAAAAGTTAGGGATCCGCATGAAAAATTCAATAATTGAACCGTGTGGGCTGTATATTCAACCTCTTTTTCTATTATGGCGCGTCAGAATAGAAAAAGAGGTTGTATAGCGCACGGTGCTTGCTTTTTCTCTACGGCCAGTGTCAGTTTTGAAATGTCGAGTCAATGTCAAAAACCCCAATGCTGTTAAAAAAAGTAAAGATCCGTATGAAAACTGTGAAACCCATCGTTTTAGTGTGTATAATTTCTGAAATTTTTGTTTAATACCCGTGCGAAGCCGGGGCGGGCCGCTAGTATTTAATAATATGTTATGTATATCAGTCATCTAGTACCCATAACACAAGCTCTCTGCTTAGCTTGGGGCTAGATGATGTTGTGTGGATTGTCCGGCATTATTTATTTTATTTTTCCAATATTGAAAGGTAATTTTTTTTCTCTCTGGTTTTATTGAACTTCGCACATGACGAGGGAACCCGGATTTCGGGTTATTCCCGCTTGTCCCCACGTTTGTCTCCGATGGGGACGAACGGGAAGTATACTTCCCGTTGGTCCCCACTAAAATAATATATCATTAGAATCAATAAAAATCTCGCTGTCACTGTCATCATGTGTACGTCAATTAGGAATTTCTAGTAAGTTTTGATAAATAGCAAAATTTTATAGTGAGTGTTTGTCAAAACTATTTTCAGTTTCATCGCAAGCGGCAAGCTCTTGGACGCAGTTGAAATGCTGATTGTATAAAAATGCCGTTTGGCTCATTTCCATGCCAGTCCGTTGCAGTTATCGAATGACTAGACATTTCATGCAGCGTCGACCTTATATGACACTCAACGAGTGTTCCATATCTTACGACCAACGTGTCGCCTGGGAATTAAAATTACAATAGAAATTAAGCCAACAATAGCTGTATTAAAAAGATAGAGCGAATTTCTTTTTAATCCAATTCGTTTCAAAACTTTGGATACATACCAAAACAATCGGGACTAGTTCATCCCTTTGAATGAAACAGGCTAAACCTGGTACTATTAGATTGATCGACGAACACCCCTTGGCGTTAAACTCCGATGAAAATGTAAAAATAATACAATATATTCAAAGTAAAGGTTACGACTGTATGTAATTTAAACAATCGCATTTGCCAAAAATTTATACCACCACGCAGGAAGATACAATGCATTTAAAATTGTATAACATTTAATTCCTCAATATTTCTATACTCATCATCACTTACTGCTGGATATCTGCTGGATAACTGTTAAAAATCATTAACAGCATTTATAACAATACAGGTTCATCTTTTCATAGAAAACCTGAGCTCACATTTCCTTTTGTGAGCTAAAATAACAAGCTCTCCTTATTTAAGTTAGTACAGACGTCATCATAATTTGAACATTGAAGAGTTAAAACGTCTACCATACGTCTACGGTACTCTACGTTCGTCCCTAATGCGTTAGGCTCCTTCACTACGAAGTTACATAGAACACTTTGCATGCAGTGAGCTGAAATGCATACAAGACTATGAATACTGTCATGTTTACTTTTTAACTACTGTGTAGTAATTTTTTGTAACTATTACAACAACATTCGTGTGAAAACCTTATTATCAAAATTAATTTTTCAGACTTTATAAAAACATTATCAAATCAGACGGCATTCAGTTGAGGTACTAGTAGGTAGCTGCTTGAAAATACCGTACCTACGTAGAATATTGTAATAGTTAAAAGGTAAGCTTGATTTAAGTAAAATATCAAAGGGCCAGTTTCCAAATAATCCCAATGAAAATTTATGTAACAACGAATTCGCACTTCTACACCATTCCAGTGAAGGCAAACTTATTAATTCCATAACTTTAAACCAAATTCAAAACTTAAAGCGTGCGATCAAGTTCCAATTTATTTAGTTCGAGTTTAAGTTGCAGATTAATGTAGGTACCTACCCTGGGTTCTTAAACTAACCAACGTATATTAATGTACGTAATTCGTTTTTACTCGAAGTTGGAGAAAAAATTGTGAGATAAGTTGAAGATCAAGATTGCCGATTCAAGTATCAGGATTACTGATTTGATGGTTATGCGTTCCTCGAAAGCGGGTAAATGGCAGTAAATGGCCTGTGAATATGGTCATACTTGCTTCTCTCGGGTACTGAGGCCAATCGTGATATTAACCTTAAGAGCTTTTCACTGCTTGTTTTCTTTTAACCTTTTAACTTTTTGGTAACCATGATTCTGAGTGAATGGATTTTCTATTCATCGAAATGCAAGAACACTCTTAATGCTACAGCCAGCGTAAATGGAATAATTAAGAAGGACTTTTAGTAAATCAAAACCAATCTTATGTTTACTGAACACTTTTAGGCCGCAATCATAAGTTTAATAGAGTTAACTTACTACTTTTATTACGCATGACCCTAGAGCTGGTGAGTAGGTACATATATGACGCAACGCATCAGCATTGCCATAGAGAAACAATGCAGACAGCATTGGAACGCTTCAGACTGGTATAAATATGGATCAGCTGTGTTACTTGTAGATTGTGTGTAACAGTGTGCAGTTAGGTAGCATTTAATATTTTTGTCATAATAATTGTACCATAATATTGTCCACCAATATTGTGATACAATTCTTTGATTAGATAATGCGGCATCTTAGTAGCTAGATATAGCATTTTTCTTATCTTATTAATATTTAGAAATATTTACCTTTTTCTGTTGACATGAGCGAGAGTCCGAAAAAACAATTAATTCTTAGCTAGTTTTCTAAATTCATAAATACTTAAAATATGTTATAAAATCATTCTGTTTTGTGTGGATAGACATCGCTTCGACCAATCTATGTTATACCCTTTTACAAAGATGGGTAGTTTCAGCAAACATTGACCCTCGAGCTTGGAATAATTCAGGAACACTGAGCATCTAATATTTAGTGAAGCTACCCTTTGGTAAGCACTGCCTTAATGTATCGTAAGTGTGGTGATGTATGCTTAGAACAACTAATGAGAGCTTATAGGTGGCCGTAAATGTTCGAAAGAGAAGAGAGTTAGTTGCCGGTAAAAGAAGGGAGGGAGTTAGAGATAATACTGACTGGATTTCTTTGCCATACACAAAATAAAAGCACGCTTGATGTAGAAGGCTACATTAGTATTTGAGGTGGCTAGTACTTGCTTTGCTCGCATACTAGACCTAAACAGTTTCAAGTTTGTGAGTCTTCACAAGGTGAACTGGAACTAAAGTATTTTATTTGTACAATGAGTGAAAATCAGTTTGTTGCAATTTGCAGCATTTTTTTTTTCAAATTATAAAAATTTGGTAAGTAAGGCGCCCGTCGCCGGCCCGGAAGTGGGGTTCAATTAGAATCGAATAGAAAAGCCGACACCTAGGTATGCTCGCCGTCGGAATTGCAAGCCCCGAGGAAACATTTCCACCTT
Source organism: Eupithecia pulchellata (assembly GCA_963931895.1). Classification (NCBI taxonomy): domain Eukaryota; kingdom Metazoa; phylum Arthropoda; class Insecta; order Lepidoptera; family Geometridae; genus Eupithecia; species Eupithecia pulchellata. The sequence goes on along the minus strand of OZ007537.1, from coordinate 8,892,803 downwards.
ATCTGGAATTTGAACGGCATGCAAAGACGATTTCGTGAAATGTCTCTGTCCAGGCAACAAATTCCCAGGAGGCTTTGGTGATTATTTTGAAAATTCTGCTTTGTATTGCAATTTTTAGATGTTGTTGAGGTGACACGGTGTTTTTAAATTATTTTAGTCTTAATTTTTTATTTATGTCTCTTAAGGCGTTTCCCCGACCCAAATCAGGCAAAAGGTTAGTGAACATTAGACAATCAAATACATTATTGTTTTTATTGATCTTGTACTTTGAAATTTGTACTAAAAACAGAGTTAAGTTTAAAAATATATTTATACATAAAGGAACACTCTATCTAATAACTTTACGTTCGAAAGTACTTTAAATTAACCCACAAAGTTGCTTCTAATTCGATGATACTCTAAGATACAAACTTCGTTGAACAATTGCCAATGTTTTGATAGTGTTGAGGGATATATTGTCCCACGTGGACAGTAGAACCCTATCAAAACTATCAAATATCCGAAATATCACGTGGGAATAATCCGGTCAAAATATCCAGGGAATTCCAAATGTTTCCGTGCTCCAAAAACCGAATTCGAAACCCGTAGCGTCCTTTTACTTTTTGATGAGAATCTACGATTGTGAACTGTTTGATTTAGGAAGTACGAACGACGCTAAGCATACTGTGTTTAATCTTTGCACTGACGTCAATCGCGCGATGTCTTCGTTAATTTAGATTTAAAGAATTTTGTCATTCTCGATTACAACTTCTTACGAGTCAACTTCACCCCGGAGCGTGCCCTATATAATTCACTATCTTATTATATTTACAAACAAAAATGAAACATTAGTATAAAACAAACATAGAATATGTTTAAAAAAAATTGAACAATGTGGGTAGAAAAGAACAGAATGAGATCTCTCCTATTCTGGAGTACGCCCAACTGGCGCACTTACATTATTAAATAAACATTAGAAGGTTATTATTTATTAATTCTGCAAAATCTGACATGACAACAAAGCAAATGTAATATGGGAGGTTGTTTGTTTAAGACTCAAGAATACAGCTCCAGGGCGTTCCTGACCTGAGGCCTCTTCCGAAATAAACTTCCATGTTTATATTTAAACTGGCAAACTGGAATTTTGTAGAAATTGCGAACTCAGCAAGTTATTTATGAGACAAAATTACAAATTTCCAGCGTCCGGTGTTAAAAGGTGCGTGTTTATTGTATTTCTCTTTGTTGATGGGGAAAGTTGAGAAGATTCATTTACAAATGTCCTGCTGGGCTTGGTTCGGGTATATAGACAATAGACAAACAATTCAACATAACAACATTATATAAAAATTAATCCCAAAAAGATGCGAGCGAACATTTTTGTCTACTAATATTATATAGGCGGAAGTTTGTCTTGTTGTGATAGGTGTATGTGATGTATGTCGCATGAAAGTGCCAAAACAGCTAAAAGGACTTGACTGAAACTTTGCATGCAGACAGTTCTGATCCTGGAATAAGAGAATATCCATAGAACGCGTGCAAAGCCTCGGACGGACAGAAGCTAGTTTCTAAATGACATTTGACTCAAAATACATGTTCAAAAAGGTTTTCTCGAGAACATTCTGTATCGTTTGAGCAAACATGTGACACTTTAGGAAGATTGAGAAGTATTTCGCAAAGATGGAACGCAATTCACGTGAAAGCGCTTACACTTGCCACCTGCTGACAAGCTGCTACTCAAAAAAAAATCGTCTGTTGTTTGTAAATGTTTTGGTTCACTTCAAGAGTTATTTTTATTTTTATCAGACCACATACGAGCACTGTGATTAGTAAACTCATAATATTGAATGATGGCTACAAAGCTAAAAGCGTTCTATGAAAATAGATAGAGAGAGAGAGTGGATAAGTGAAAAAGTGTCTTTACTAACTAAAAATAGCGATTTGCAAAGCAAGGCCATTGATGGACCTGTTATAATGAGAATGGTGGTAGCTTTGCTCTCAAAATTTTATGACTAGAGACAAGCCGGAGTATAACTGATAATAGATACCAAGCCACGTTGCGCTGCTGCAGAGATTCATGAAACAAAGTACTGATAGGCCGTCATAAATTGTTTTCTGCTTCCAGCTTTATTACAGCACCATCTAGATAGCCGCTGCAAAGCGGAGCGGCGATGTTCGTAATTTATCACGTGATTTTGCGCTGTGATTGGTTGCTTGAGTTTGCACTAGCTGTGTTGTAGATTTCTCGTGAAAATTCGATATTTATTGATCTCTCTAGTCGTACTCGATGTTTTAATTTACATCAATTTCGATCGTGAGCCCGTGGGTATCTTTCCAGTCATTGTGTCTTCTTGTTTAATAGGTAATTATTTTCATGTATAGTTTAGTTATTTCTTTGTAATGAAATGGTTGTCCAAGACGCGTGAACCATGGTCTGGTGGTTCATTAGCTTTGTCCACACTGTACCTTTTTTTGTTAATTAAGGGCATGCGTCATAGCGCAGTCAACAGCGCACGTGAGGCATGCCCTTAGCGCATGCGCGATGACAGTTGAAAGCGACGCGCGCGCTGTGGTTCAGGCTATCCGACATCGGGTGGATTTCTGTGCCTTATAGCGTTCAACAACAAGATGGCGGACGAAAAAAGGATTTAACGTTGAAGTTTTCAAAGATTAACATAACTACGACTGAACTACTGGTGTTGCGTTCAATTAAGGCATTCAATTATTTAATGCGCTAAACGAAAGTTGAATAGAAATATGGAGACGAAAGTTGAAGATGAAAAGGCACAGTGTGGACATAGCTTATTGGGTGTTATATTTGTGGATTGCAAATCAAACAAAGATTTAGTTAATCGCTTATGAGTATTATAAAAAGGTTTGAAAGACATACCTAGGTATTGCATTCTTTCAACGTACGTTGAAAGAATGCAATACCTGTACCTGTACCTACGAATAATAAATCAATCCTATACAGTACGTACATGAAACTTGAAAATTATGCGGTAATTCTTTAGTTAGGTACTAAAATTGGTTTGTTAATGCGTATAGCCGGCTGGAAACTTAATCAGTTTTAACAAAAAGAAAGCACTTACTGCCCTCGTAATAATCGGCACCATTAAAATCTCAATCACAAGGCATTTCACGATTCGGTGAAATTCTAAATCCATTTAGGGCTGTTAATATTTTTGCAGGTTTGTTATTTGAATTCGGAAGTCCTTCAGTATACGCGTTTACCGCATGAATTAGAGGATCGATTGATCGATTTTGCGAGGGAATTTAAATGTTTTGATAAAATCCATTGCTGTAGGTACAGTACCACTTACTTACATACACTGAAATTCGGTCAAATTTCATGGTATTCTAGGTACAACACCGCTATCTAAAATTACCCGTTCTTTGACTTTAGTTACTTTGACTATTGACTTACCTCAATGATTTCTATTGCACATATTTTCCAGTTTCAATAAAATAAATACCTACTTGTTTGTGGAAAAGACCGTATGAAATTTTCAATAGAAACTTTCGAACAACAAAGTAAAAAAAAAATTAACGCATAAATAATCTAAAACAACCCAGTTAGGGCGACACCTACTTATTCCAAGGATGTTTGCACAACATATATATTTGTATGGAAAAATTGGTAACACGTGTCGACAATCTGACCTACAGAGTCAGGAAAATGTATGATCCCCATTCCATTACCGCTCTCATTTTTAAAAGGCATGATGAAATAGGAGGCAAATAGAAACGTTTGTCGTGTTATTGGGAACTAGCTTTTCTTTGCAATTAGTTTGGTTTGCTGAGATTTCATCGCACTGATATGTTCAAGTCAAGTGTCAAGATTTAGAATTAAAATATTCTGGTGAATTGTCAACAATAAAGCAGTATTCTAGAATTTGTTTAAAGAGCTACGAGTACCTACCTAAGTCCTGAGTATAGTCAAAGAATATCTTAAAGATGTCCGCAAAAATAGACTTTCCTATGATGAATAGAGAATAGAGAAATTCATAACGAAAATGATCATTATTATATTAATTATGCAAAATGATCATTATTATATTACAGAAATTGACTTTCCTATACAGATATACGGACCTTTTAAAACAGAGCAACATCAAAAGACGCAAAAAAATTATGATTCTCTTCACAAGCTGTAAAAACACACAGCAAATAATGCATTACGCTCTAGTGTAGTCCTTGACATTGAAACTTAAACTATGTATATGGTTTTAGGCTGAGAGTAATTTTAATTACTATCCACACTTGCAAGCAAGGGGCTTTTGATCATGGCGTACATTTTCTTTGACTGTTTCTTAGGAAGTTCTTTTGCATAGATGCGGGCTATTTAGGACATCCATCCAGAGTAAAAAAAAAGTATCACCTCTTTGGAATTAACTGACCAAATTTTGAACTTCAACATTGTCTGATTGACCATGATTGGAATGGAAAATTATAGTAAATAGGTTGTACTTTACTTCCAATCATGGTCAAGTAAGTACTACTACTTTAATGATATTGTCTGTGAATTAGTTTTCCGAATTCAAGCGACCTATTTGTATACAGTATGTGTGTAATGAATGACACAGTTTGATTGCGGCATTGACTGAAAAATCACCCCTCAGTTAAATCAGATTAATCATTGACCTATGTCTAATAACTATTGACTCCATTCAAAATCAAATCTTAGCATAAAAGAGCATTAGCATAACAGCCAAAACCCGCCATTGCTAATGAAATTCCGTCCTTCTCCCACTCATAATAACCACGTATGTAAATAAAAGCGAGAGGAAATATCATCAGAAGATAACTGGAACACCACCCACTCCATACTTATATGCAAATGAGATTATATAATTTCGTGCCCATTTTGCCACCGTTTTTTTTTATTGTAATATTTACGCTTGTTTTCTTGACTTGTTTACCTTCATGAACCGTGATGATAATAAAAAATAGAATTTAATACCATTCATAGACATTATCTTTATTATATCTAAGAACACGTTGTTATTTTGATTATGTAAGTAAATTGTTTGTGATGATTTTTATAGGACGGTGACAAGCGACAAAGTCCTTCTTAAAAAAAATATTCGACTTGTAATAGCTGTATTTAGATAAGTTCTTTACTGCTTCACAATCTAAACTTTAACTTGAAACATAAGAACCGTCGAAGTATGTTCTTGTCTGACATCGACAGAATACTAAATTGGACAGAATGAGCCACATATGAAAGTCGAGTATTGGCATAGGAGATAGGATTTCAATTTCAATATGATCCGCGAATCGACTAGTTTACATCTCGCTGAAACAAGGATTGTTGATCCAAAACATTTACAGTTGAATAGTTTATTTGAAATCAGTAAGGGATCAGATCAAACTGTTTTATTCACAATGCTTAGGCCCTTGTTTTCTGTAGGGAATGAAAACAGAACGGGATTTGTTATTATCGGTCTATGTAAATAAAGGTACCTCCCCAAAGCCTTCACCCCTACTCTGGACATTGCCCTTCGCTAAATATTTTGTTAACGTTGTTATAAACTATTGTTTGATTTTCGCTGTTTGTAACACACTTGTTCCCTTTCACCTCTTTAACACCGTAATATATACAGATGGGAATGATTTGCAATATTATCCATTTTCCGCAAAAAAAAAAAAAAAAAAAACAGTTTCCCTTCTCCAACTAAACTTAATATTAACTTGGTATCATACTTACTTTATTAGCACAAGTAATAAAATAAAAAAATATTCCAAATTCAAAAAAACAAACCTACCGATATAGAAAATACATGAATCAACCCAATTTTCTAATAAACTTTTACGAGCTCTTTATCTCCTGACCTATATAATTTAATTTCTGCTCCCTCCCGGAAAAATCCCATGTATTTTGGCGGGAGACCGTCAAAGAATAACAAGAAGTTTGCTTACGATTCTTTTTATTAGGGCTTACTATAAAACAACACATTATCTAGACAGTAAAAAAGTTGAGTTGAGTTGAGATGATGTTGTTAAAAATCGAAAATGAACTACCTAAAAAGGTAAAGGTTTCTTGTCTGCGTCTTTTCATTAGCCTTAAAAATTACTCACCTTAAAATAATACAAAAAATTGAGACAAAAAGATACAGTAAACCAAAAATCAAAGGGATCGCTTTATTTCCTATTTTAACATATATGCAATTTGTGATGTGTTCAAGAGTCCTGTAAGGTCTGGAGGAAATAAAGCACTTTGATATTAGAAATTCACAGCGAGTTATAAGCATTGAATTGGCGATTAATTTTCTTGTACTCATCACACAAACATTGCTGATCTGGGGGCTGGATGTTCTTGAGTATATTGTCCAACATTATAATAATAAAGTGTTGGAACTTTATTGGCTGTAAATGAAGGATTACTTCTCTCTGTCAAACTTTCAGTTTGTTGCAGAAGAATATTTTAACAAGTTTCCAGCATTGTTGCCCGTCTACAGTCTCCTAAACTGACTAGCATCAGGATTATCTCAACGTGTGTCTGTTAGCAAGAGATAACTAGGCAAGTTATCTCTTATTATACAGCTCTTGTTACAAAGTTAGCTAAGTAACCGTTATATGAATTTGCTTATGCGGTAGATAGTATTATGCTTACGGTAACTGTAAACTTGAGATACGGAATTACATTACCTTCCTAATGTTGAGCTAGGAATGCCTTCATAAAATAAGAGGAAGTATATACAAACTTCCTTTTATTCTGGTGTAGGTTCCTTTTGTAAAACCTTCATGAAGGCATTATTTACGTATTATCCAAAGAGATCTTTAAACTAGCCTTTCCTTTAAAATCAAACGCCTATAATATCAAACAAATGTGAACAAGGAAATAAGCTTATCTTAATAGATGGAGGGTTGTGATTTATTTTGCTTAAGAATCTTACCGTCAAAGAAGACATAAATATTAAAAAAAAGTAATCTCAGATGTTCCTTAAAGCTTTTCCATTATTCCACAAAAATTCTAAATGCTTCCGCATTTCCAAGATCACTATTGAGGGGCCCGTTTTCTAAGATACATACCATCTTTGAATACAGAAAGTGAAAACCATTACGCCAGGTAACTCTGACCCTTGATGGCCACTAATAAGATCCAAGATCCTGTGCAATATTTATGCTGGTGAGTTAGTTAAAGCCAGTTAGGCAATCGATTGCCCCCATTATTGGAAGAAATTAACAAACAAAACTCTTTATTAGCGGATATATGTAAAACTGAAATAGGTTGTTGTAGTGTATGAAAAATGAGTCCATCCCGCCGACTATTCCCCCTACTTTCCTAAAGTATGTAGGTTTAACGCTGCATGCATTAGTTTCATTTATATTGACTTATCATTAAATCTTTAAAAAATGTCTGCAATGAAAGACGCACTCATTATGTCCCAAGTTTTTATCGTTCTCAACCATTCGGGTGGAAGAGTTAAACGGTGTCCGAACTAGAACAGTCGTAAATCTGAACTAACTACTAGAGTACGACGACTGAGGCGGTTAGTTTGGCGCAAAGTAACGGTAGTGATTGAATAAGCAAGTCCATTGCTTTAGAGATATACAAGGTAGATTAATTGAAATTGACTCGCAGTGAATCAAGCGTGAGTTTTCAAGAACAAGAGAGTGGAAGTAGTTAAACAATTAAGAGAAGTTTAACTAACCGGAACTAAAACAAGAGACTAATTTCAGTAATTTTCTTTGATGAAATTTTTATTTACAAAACCTTTCGCTTTCGTCCTGCGTTTCAAGAAATAGAAAATAGCTTCTATGCACATAATTATATTATAATATCTGCCTACCTAAAAAGTCTAGTATGGCGTTTCTACTCAAGAAAATCAAGGTAAATGATAAGACTTCTTTCGACAAAATCATAAAAAATAAGAAAAATTAAAAATAAAAACAAAGGCAAAGGCAAACGTTTTATGAGGCGCAATGCAAAACATATAACGTAGTAAATAGTATAACAAACAGTAGAGCTAAAAGGCTTGTTTGCTCTTCACTTTATTTTATATTCAAACCATTCCTATTTGCGTCAGCTATTTCATTACTCGCTGTGCCACCTACAAAGCCTTCTTATAGAAGGAATGTCCGAAAATGACAATAAAATTTTGCCTTTTGAAAACGTTAAGCCTTCCAGGATACCTACAATACAATGGAGCTGTGTAGGTATAATACAGTAGGTACAGTAGATACATACTTATAGATAACACTAAGAGGCTACAGATAGGGTTGGATTTAACGGTATGAATATAAAAAAATGGAAGCTAAGTCCCAAAACAAGTACGTTAACAGCAGGTTAACTAAATGTATCTTAGTTGTAAGTATTGCCATTATTTCTCGAGTCCGACATTATTTAGTTCGGATGAGTTTAGTGGTGCTCAGCACGGTTTGTTCCGAGGAAGTGCACATGTTGAGCTTAATCGTAGCCATTTTAAATCAACAAATGAATAGTGTGGTCGGAACTAAAAGCACCTGCGTTGTTCATTATGAAGGTGTAGTTGGGTTTAATCTGTGTTTAATAGTTTTCTGTAAAGGTGTTTTGTGAATAAAATATAAGAAACTTACATTTTCTATGTGGCTGTGAACAGAGGGATAAAGCTGAAGGTTGCCTTGATATATAACGCAAAACTACGTTTTGCAGATGTGTTTGCTTTGGGTGGTGGTGTCGTGTTATGTCCATGTTTTATATGTAGTTTTGTTAAAAAAGATCCGTTAGATATCCTCAAGGACATTTGGATATTAGTGAATTAAAAATATACAGCAAAATTTAAAGACCTCTTCCTTTTCATCAAGAATATCTCAATTGCAACGTAATTATTATTATTTATTATATTCAGTGGAATAAAATATAACAAACTTACATTTTCTATGTGGCTGTGAACAGAAGGATAAAGCTGAAGGTTGCCTTGACATTTATGGCAAAACTACGTTTTGCAGATGTGTTTGTTCTGGGTGGTGGTGTCGTGTTTTGTCCATGTTTTATAATATGTACTTTTGTTAAAAAAAACAATTAATATATTATTTATTCCCCTGATTCACGCCTGACTAACTTCTGCCCTATTTAGTAGAATCTAACTTGATTCTACATAATTCCCCATGGCATTAGCAAATATCCAAGAGAACCCCGAACTCGGCAGTTCTCGTATTATTTTTCATTGTGTTCTTCCGTTATTGCCCGTTCATCTGAATCCAATCTATTTATGATTTATATTTTTGTATGGTTTTGCGCAGTCGCTGATGATTAGCTTAGAATGCTAGTGATTTTAGTTACTAAATTAATAAGAACTACAAAACTAAAAAAGAGAGCTATTTTTTAGTTTTTTTAAATAAATTATGAAAGCAACAACTCTTATACATAAAGTAGGAGCAAGATGCAAGCTTTATGAAATTACAGGACCGATTCTATTAAAATTCTAATTATCTGAACTGCACTAATTATTTTATCATAATTTCCAAGCCCAGTGTCCGATCAACGGATAATAGGTTGAAAAATTTACTAGCGATAATGGGAGTAAAATAAGGTATTTTTTAAATTTAAGTCGTAGGATAATCGGTACCTAATCCCAGATATTTCATTTTCTTCAAAAATCTGATACAATAACATGGTGGCCCATTCTCAGACAAGATAATCTGTTCAAGCCCTAATAAAACAAACACAGTCATATTGACAATATACGTAGGCGGAAACATTTGGAGTACGAATAAACAGGGCTGAATTTAATAATGTCGATAGTTTTTTTATTATTATTATACGTTCTTTGAATACTTTACCTTACAGTCCTATTTTAGGAACTACTGCTAGACAAAGAGCTTTCCGTAAGTGTGTTTTACGCGATCGTCGAGACTCGAACTTTTAAGCGACACGTCGGCATCGAAAAAGTTTTATTACAATTTATTCAGTCACATCGACCAAAGATTTGCTGCACATTCTGCCGTTAACATGGTTCAATAGAAACGTGACAGCTCTCAGCTAAAAACGATTATCCATAGGTTAAAAAGTATCACTTTCGACCCGCTCTTTAGGCAAATTCAGACCTATTTTCCGAGTAAGAGAAATGAAAAATAATATATTTACCTATTGACGATTTGTAACGAAATTCTCTACGCCGCCGCCGCGTTTAATTTAGCACCCGGTGCGCCCCTGCTTGCTAAAGTTTAAAGTATTCTTACGCGTGCCAAATTAACTTTTCAAATTTCCCATACAAAGCAGCTTGCCGAACTTGTTTAATGAATATACAGGTGATTATGTAATTAAATACTCGCACAAGGCCTACAGGCTTGAGTGTGGGAATATTGGATATGGGATGGAAATGGAGTAAATTACTTTATATTTTTTTCTATCAGGAAATCTGATTTATGGTATTTTAAGATAATGATGAGGCATTTGAGGAACCTGGCAGTATATACTAGCCTGCATTTATGAAGGTACCTACTTGTATTCGGCGTCTATAGATATGAGATTAGTTATATTCAGCGTCTATAATATGAAATAGCATGCAACCAGCTATTTCTTTAGCAATTCATTGTTTGCTTCTTTTACAATATTAACAAGTTGACTAGTAGTAATATAGTGTTTTGGTAGAAGTCATGCTACCAAAACACAATAGGTTTTCCCAGAAATACAAATACAGGCACTTTTAACACCTCACTCTGTACTCATTAAGATACAGATGAAAATCCATAACACGTCTGATATAACTTAGTCGTAGTAAACACTTTTCATCAAGCGTCGATTCTTTTCAATTAAAAAAAAATAACAGGAATGGTTTCCCCCTTCTTCAGAGAATTCGTTAAAAAGCCTCCTTGAATTTAACATAATGTCTCAGCTGCAACGCAGCCAAACACGTAGAGATCATAAAAAGCGGGAAAGTATACTATGTTTCGAATTTCAAAAGTTAGAACAAATCTTACCTCACCCAGGAGGATGGATCCTTCATATTGAAAGTCATGTGTTTGAAAGGACGTTAATAATAATAATAATTGTAATTTCTGATTTCGTTTAAAATCGTCATGCTTTTAATAAATAATGGAAAATAAAATAAAGCTAATGCTTTTCATGCAGTCATTACATTTTCACTGCGAGACCTAAAAGCCATGGGTAGGCTCGGGGATTCCATATTTAAAGAGTTTGCTACCAGGCTTATCTGGAAGCAGATGTTTTATTAGGTGAGCCTTTTTGTTAAGCTTTTTGTTGTGTTTTGAACTCAGCCAGTAACTTTTTGTCGCGATGTCTACTAGGTAGACGTCAATAAATGAATACAAGGACTATATCACTAAAAAACCTTTGATTTTATAACATTTTTCAATTTGTAGGTCAATTTTAATATTAATTGATATTAATTAAAATATCGACAACAAAATTTTGGATTGAAAATCTTTATATTAATTTTAATTCTTATAGCGTTTTTGGCATGACAAGCGCAGGTAATGTTTTGTTATATTTAATTTCGCTAGACGACAAAAAAGTTTGGGACGAGTTAAGCTCCAACTAAAACTAACAATCTAACAAGGTAAAGGTTTCTTGGTCGCTTCTTTACTTAACCTTATAAAGATTGAAGTGAACCATTAATCAAAGTGATCACGTTATTTCCAATTTTTATTTTTTATTTTACTTATAATTTGTGACGTGTCTAAGAGTCCAAGAGCCATGTAAGATCTAAAGGAAATAAGGCACTTTGATTTTGATTTCAAATCGGTCCAGTAGTTTCAGAGCCTATTAACAAACAAACAATCAAATCTTTCTTCTTTTTACTTTTAACTTTACTGAGAGTACGACAAGACAGCGACTTGGTATCTTCGAAAATTCGTAGCAGCCTACGTTCCATAGCACCTTCTGACTGAATATGAGGCAATAGATGTCAAATTATACGTTGAATACGCATACATTTTTTTGATTAACTGATATGTGGCAGGCAGTTGACATGACAACAGGAAAATTACAAAAAAAATGGACCCCAGAAAACATCAAGAAAAACTTCAACTAAAACTTACAGCCAAACAAAATACGTCAAGTCCTTTGTTGTTCGTTTTTTTTCTGTAAGTAAATGGGCTTTTTAAGGTTTAGGTACCAAATGTCAAATGTTTAGTTCAAATTCGTATGCTTAGATTATCTCGTAGTGAAAAAAATAAAAAACATACGAAAAGGTCTGAAAAGTTTACCAAGTCATCAACAAAAAGATCCTCAGCATTTATTCCAGAATGTTCTTATTGCGTAGTTCCTGTACCGTAATAGCGGTCAGCTGACGGAGGTCAACCCCTGTCACAGCCATTGCTGGCAGGAAAAATGTAACGGCCAATGTCATCTCTGTGAAGTCAGTGGCCGGAATTAATACGAGAGATATTGTGATCAATGATTTGGCAGACTGGTCAAGTATTCGAATAAACCTTCTTAACCTAACAGAAAATTGGTGTGTTGTCTACTAGTGAATAACAAGGCATTAAAATGGATTGCTAAAGATCTTTCTTTGTGTGTTGATCAATCCAAAGTGTCTATTATAACCCAGCTTTCATTCTCACCCTGTGACTGGGCATTTCCACTAGTAAATATTTGATTTTAGCTCCAACCGAACGTTTTACGCATCGCTGCTTTTGGCCTTACAAAAATAAAAATAATATATAATATAATAAATATAATATAATACGTAACTCGGGGTTGCATGTGGCCAGTATTTTCGAATGCATTTATGTTCGATCAGAATGTTCGTGTGTTACAGCTTAATAGGCAAGTACCTTAACACCTATACTGGTGAAGTGGGTAAGCAGCTTTACACCTACGTGTAGTACAGTTCTGTTGTAATACGTATCATACCTCGGACATAGTTATTCCGTTATTTATAATACGAGCTTTTCCTTTGTTTGTGTTTTGCCAAGAAAGCAGTCAAAATGTGATTACTTTATTTTATTTATCTCACCAACAATATTATTTAGATGTGGAGCTAATATTTATCTTCTAAATTTATCATTTATCTTTTCTTCGTAATTTGTTAAGAGATAACCTACTACACCGTTAAGCTAGCTCGGTGTAGTCGTAGTCGCGGCGCCACCATGTGTAATAAATAACTCAAATCAATATAACAAATTCAAATAATTTATTACTATTACAATAAGCGTCGTATGCCAGAGCTCCTCTAGTAGGAGTACAGACTGCAACGTACAATTTCGCTAACTACTTTATTTTCCGCTTCCGTATCCAGCAGTGAATATTAGCGAGTTGCTTTTGTTTCTTTGTCTTCAATTTCCGTCTATAAAGTTTTCAAAGAAACACTGCATTTAAATGATTCTTAAAGGGAAAGAAGTGTTGAATGAAGACGAAAAAAATTATAAAAAATAAAACTCATGATAAATTAACTAGGTACAAATAATTAAAACAGAATATATGTATATTAAAAAATTACATTCAAAGCTGTTGTAAAACTAAAAAGAAAAATAGTTACTGCTGAACCACCAAACTCTATTGCACCAGCGGAAATAAAAATAAAATTCTAAAATATAAAGACGTCACAGGCTTTTAGCGCACAACCCACGCAAACAGTTGAAAGGCTAAGGGGAAGTACACATACCTTCCAACACAAATTCAACAGCTAACTAAATAAGTTACTTTTACCCGAGGAAAACGTTGTGCTTTTCATGAAGAATAAAAGGAAGTAAAAATAAAAACGAAAGTTATGTAGCTATTGTGATTTTTTAAGTATAATTAAATTCACAAATTTTTCTCACTTACGACAACAGACAGACAGCGGGAAGCGACTTTGTTTTATACTATTTAGTGAACCGTTAAATCCATATCTGAATCAGATAAACTAATTGTAATACAAATAAAACTCTACAACACGAGAAAACTAATGAAAATCGAATTGCCGCGTTCCCGCTTTTTTTTTCTTTATCATCTATTATTTTTGATTCTTTATCTCTATTATTTTCGTTCTACCATTATCGTGGTTCAATAGAAATGAGATAGCTGTCAGAACTTATAAAGAAAGCTGCTGAAAAACGTCACATTACACAGTACAATATTCATTAGTGCGAATGGATTCTATTTCCGTTAGCATACACAAACAGCTTATTTATCACAATATTTAACATAAATACAACGTAAGATACTTTTTACCCACATTATCTTAAATTACGACACCGTTGAAACTTCCAGCGTATGAATAAATAAGATGTGGAAATTTAAATATACGATATGACTTGAACTTACCTGAAGACATTTTATCCTCGTTATGTTCTCGTCAGTGACAGTTAGAGCCCGTCTCTCCCCCAACTTGTACGATTCATCATAGTACATGTACTCGGTGAAGGTTAGCCCACTGGTGGTGTATTGTTGGGTGAAATATATCGATGTGGTTCCGTTCACTATATTGTCGTGTTCGATGATCCACTTGCACTTTATGGGGACGGGGAAGGCGTTGGGGAAGTTGGGGGTCTGTATGACCCCGACGGTGCCCCGAAGGCGGCCCCTGCAGTTCTGGGGGCCCTGGTGCTCCCTGTCTTCGCAGCGCACTTAGTCGACGGCTATGGTGATGAGTGTGATGCTGAGTAGGCCATGCATCGTTAGCCTGAAACAAGAAAATTTAAGACTTATTCATCGTATTTGTAAAGGCTAGTAATACATTTGCGCTTACGATAGAAAAAAAGATTTATATCTACCGCTTAGCCTGGAGTTTTACGGCTCACCAAAGAATATTTTGAATAAGTTATAAATGATTGATCTATTTTAATCTACCCTGATGTTCTCAAATCTGACCAAATTCTGTTAAAGTTGCTAGAAAACCTGTAAAGATTTAGATATTTTATGTATAATACAAATAAAAAAATACATAGTAATGTTACTTAAATTAAATGATATCTAGAGATAGAGAGAAAGAAACATTTCTTGAACAAATTCAGTTAGTATCTTGTCGTAGTCACTTTCTACGTCATAGTAATCAGCACAAATCCATCCGTTATGATTGCAAGATCACAAATAAGAAAAAAAACCCAAATTAATGTACCTACATCTATCATAACGCAGGTCTATTACTGGGGATGGATTCTTCTATCCACGAGTAATTTGTCAGACCACCTCTGTAACTGATGGTCCACATTTGTCCAGTTATGTTGATAAAAGTATTTCTAACAGGGACACTTACGTGTGCCGGCGCTCTCATTCGGGCATTTACTTGACATAATATCAGTTTCGAAATCTTATTATTATATATCTTCCAAGGGTTGTGTGGAAGAGATCGTTTCTAAGCGATAAGGCCGCCCATTGTACTTATCTTATTGTCTCGTTGTGTTCTTTTTCTGGTGTACAATAAAGCGTTTTTGTATTTTATAGTTTAGCAAATTATAGTTTTTAATTTATAAATTTTTAGCTTAGGTAATCTGCATGCCATCGGTTGCAAAACCCTTATGAAACCGCTTTGGGTCTGTTTTGTGTTTTGAATTCTTAATATCTCAGAAACTACTGCAGCTATTGATTTGAAATTTGAAATAATAATACATTTTGTGCGCCCGCACATATTTATAGAAAAATAAATGAAAATAAATGAAAAATCAAAATGAAGATTTTCCATACAAATTTTGAAATAGAAATTTTAAATCGAACGTACAAAGTCAAAAGTGGTTTCAAATGAAAGGTACACGTTTGTAGATTTCAAAATAGTTTTTGAAATTTTGGTAGGTTTTATACTTTTTAAAATATTTTGAAAAAGGTCAAAAAAATTACCGTTCCCCCCCCCCCCCCCCCCTATCTCTGAAGATTGCAGAGCGATCGACGTGATATGTAGCAAGTGTTTGTAGATATGGATCTATATTTTACAGGAAAAATATAGAGAAGTCTGTAAAAATAACAGTTTTAGAAATATGGTCAAAAAAGGGTGGGAAAAATTTCTGAAGGGCTGACTACCCCACCGAGTTGGGTATCACATGAAAGGTATTGGCTTGAACATTCCAATACAGTTTTTGAAATTTCGACAGATTTTACACTTTTTGATATTTTGAAAAAAGGTCGAAAAATTGACCGGTACCCCCCCCCCTATCTCCGAAGATTGCAGAGCGATCGATGTGATATGTACCAAGTGTTTGTAGATATCGATCTATATTTTACAGGAAAAATATAGAGAAGTCTGTAAAAATAATACTTTTTGAAATAAGTTCAAAAAAGGGCGGGAAATTTTTCTAAAGGGGTGACTACCCCACCGAGTTGGGTATCAAATGAAAGATATTGGTTTGTACATTTCAATACAGTTTTTGAAATTTCGATAAGTTTTATACTTTTCGAAATATTTTGAAAAAGGTCAAAAAATTTACCATTCCCCCCCCCCCCTTATCTCCGAAGATTGCAGAGTGATTGATGTAAAATGTACTAAGCGTTTGTAGATATAGATCTATATTTTACAGGAAAAATATAGAGAAGTCTGCAAATATAATAATTTTTGAAATATGGTCAAAAAACTAATTTTCATACAATGGGGGCTATTTCATTGAGAGTAATATCAAATCAAAGGTTTGGATTTTGACAATTCAAAACAGGTTTTGAAAATCGTCTAAGTTTCATACTTAGTGAAATAGGTTGAAAAAAGCCGAAAAAAAATTGTAGGTACCTACCCACTAATCTCTGTAGTAACTGTAATAGGAGTTCCAAAGCGCACCAAAACCGTTGTTCTCAAAATTTTTGAGAAGAGATAGGTATGTATCCTAGATAATCCACATAGTATCATTTACCCACAAGCTAAGCAAAGCTTGTGTTATTGGTATTACTACGATAGCTGTTATCTATACTAATATTATAAAGAGGAAAGATTTGATTGTTTGTTTGTTTGTATGTTTGTTTGTTTGTTTGTTTGTTTGTTTGTTTGAATTGAATAGGCTCCGAAACTACTGGACCGAGTTAAAAAATTCTTTCACCATTAGAATCCTTAATTTTCCGTGATGAACATAGGCTATATAATATTTTCAAAAAAGTTACGGATCCGCATGAAAAATTCAATAATTGAACCGTGGGCTGTATATTCAACCTTTTTTTCTATTATGGCGCGTCAGAATAGAAAAAGAGGTTGTATAGCGCACGGTGCTTGCTTTTTCTCTACGGCCAGTGTCAGTTTTGGAATGTCGAGTCAATGTCAAAAACCCCAATGCTGTTAAAAAAAGTAAAGATCCGTATGAAAACTGTGAAACCCATCGTTTTAGTGTGTATCATTTCTGAAATCTTTGTTTAATACCCGTGCGAAGCCGGGGCGGGCCGCTAGTACTTAATAAAGTATAAGTATCATATTAGATGATTTATTTTTGTGTACTGAAAAGGACTAGAACACCCGAACAAATAATCTGCAGATCGTAAAAATATTAGTCCCGAGGCAGGAATCAGACCTCCACCTCCTGCGTTGTAAGCCCACCGCGCCAAGAGGTTGTCATATACGTACCTACCTAAACGACAAAAGTTCAAAACCCTCGGCGCGCGAGTTACACTCGCACTTGTCGTACTTGTTTGATCGATAGCTGAACCTTTGTCTTATACGATCGTTTGATTAACTTGCTAGTATCCAATGAGTTATGAGGATAACTGACTGATAATGATAACCGTTCACTACTTTGTACTATTTATTATATAAGCTCAGTGTATTTAAGATTTGATTAGCTGAACACACGGTCGGTTATGCAACGACGGTTTTCTATACATATATTAACATTACCAAATACGGGTTTTGTCTGCTGCTATATTAATACACATCATATTACTTTTTTTTTGTAAATTATAAAAAAGCTTTACCTATATTCACTAATATATAGTTAAATCGAGGGCTAAATCAAAAGCCACGCATGATATAAGATGTAAACAATCAAAATATAACATCTAAAATCTATAAATAGCAGATAAATCTCACATGGAAGATCACGCGTGTCTTGAATGCTGACGTAGCATAAACAATTTTATCATCGTGAATTTCATTATAATGCCACATCAAATTGTGCATGTTTAATGTGACATAATAATGAGATTCATATCTAATAACCGAGCACAGGACTCGGCTCAAAAACAAATAAAATAATGGCATGTATTTGTGGTGTCATTTATAAAGCTACTAAATAAGACTGTTATGGGTGGGTATTCAATTTATTTTAATAATCTTCTAAGACCAAATCATTTAAATTCTTATAAGGACACAGGGAGGCCAACGTCGCATAAAAATCACCACAAATAACTAGTATGTATCTATAACTTTACAGTTATAATATATTTTCTTGCATGTCATATTTTGTTAGATAACATAACTTACCTAACCCCAGTTTTATTGATAATATTTTAGATGAGTTGTGAATGTGACCTATAAATTTTATGTTTTTGCTCCAAAGTTAGAAGTTAACGCAAAGTGAGAAGGGATAAAATAAAGGTTTTTTTTTTATTTTACGATCAATTTAATTTCATATATTACAGGTAACTTTGCTATTATTTGGACGACCTTTGTGAAATGTATCTCTTTTGAACCCTTTGGGTACGGAAATCTAACTATGTTTTTTTTATTTCTGTCCTCTAGGTTTCTTTTCTTTTGTTTGCGAGATCATTAAACGAGCATTTGTTCTTATAAAACTTTTAGGTAGGTACATATAGTTTTTGTTGATTTGTGATACGAATCAACGATTTGACGACCTCTGTGGCGTGGTGGGCGAAGGTCCGCCTGCAACGCAGGAGGTTGCGGGTTCGATTCTGGCATTGGGACATATATTTGTACGAACTGCAGATATTTGTTCAGGGTGTTTTGGTCGTTTTCTATGTATAAAAAATATATCTATCTATTCAATAAATATTGTATTATGTATATCACCCATAACACAAGCTCTGCTTAGCTTGGGGCTACATGATGCTGTGTGGATTGTCCAGCATTATTTATTTATTTACAAAACAGATCAAGATTGTTTTAAATGGAGTTGTTTTTTTATTAACTATTATTTTTATTTTATTTTGGTTATTAAGAATAGGCTTTTATACAAAAGCTTATAAAAAATTGTTTATTAAAAAGCTGGCTATAACCTACGCACTTAAAGGTAAAAAAAAAACAAACCTTTCAAAGAAAGGGTATAATCCCAGATTATCCACAACGAGGCCTACAGAGATCACAATGAAAATGGATAGCCACTAGGTACGTAACGTCTGCGGGTAGTGGCAAAACTTAGCGAGTTGGCAAAACTGTCGCGTTGTCACAAAGAGCATTGGATTTATAGATTTGCAAAAAATCTAGACCAAATGTTTGAGAATCTTGTATGTAATCCAGATTAATAATAGAACAATTAGCATAGATTGAGGTCGTACTACTCCAAGAATTAAATGAAAATACCAGTAGCCAGTAGTGAACAAAAATATAATCTGCCAACTAAATCAAACAATATCAATCAATTAGAAAGGTAGTTATTTCAAGAGTTGGTGTAAATGTAAGTAATTAATGTATCTTTATTTTTTCGGAAGACCAAAGTTGTTTATTGGTAAAACTCATGACCTCAAATCTCACTCTTTCCAAAGCTTTGATCACAAAACAACAAATTGTTCATGTATGTATGTTATTATTTCCCACATCGGATATTCTGCTCACGGCTAATTTCCTCAGGGGAGAGTTTCAATAAAAGTTCCAACACACCGTCCGCTTGATTTAACTTATTAAAAGTCAGCCTTTGTACCGCGCACCGCGGGCACACAGGAATGCTATTCTAGATATAAAAACAACATTGCTCGATCACTATTAGTAATACAAGATGCTTGCGAAACGCATATTTACATACATGCTAACGCTATTCTATCGGGAATGTGATCTTTGAATATTGCTCGGATATGGGTAAGTACTGCGTATAGTCGCCATTTTTGTATAATATAAATGGACCAGTGATAGATAGGAGCCTGTTACTGATCGATTGTAGTCAACTTTATTGTTATTAGTCGGTCTCGATAAGGCTCTTCAGAATAGGTTGAGTAGCTTCAATGGAAATTCTAGTTACTTATTATCATTATCTTTCACAGTCGTGTTATAACGTTGTCTAGAAAAAGAAAGAAAGTCAGAAGGTTTTACACATTAAGAAACAAAAAATTGGAATCTACTCGTATTGCAGTTTTGATATCCTTTGTAGGTAAAATGCACGAAATTGTAAACCAAGCGAAATATCAAGTTACCTACGTGAAAAGTTACTTATTCCAAGAATTGTTACTGGCGGTATTTTGAATTCAGAATGTTGGTTCTGTAGAGTTCTGCGCGTGGATATTGATAATTTAGCACAGGAGGATTCAACTCTTTTGGTAGAAAATTAAGAAAGACATCTTCATTTGGATCCACGAATTATAAAACCAAAGCACAAACTCAATCGATAATAAAATATATCTATGCTGATTTCATTTTCGACTCGACCGAATATAATTATTAAGTATATTATATACTGCTCGGGCAAAAGTTCGGCTGAACAAACAACCGCTGCGGTGGTATATAGATTTTTATATTTATAATTTTAGATTTACTACACAGTTCCAGCCAACCAGGTACCTACGTCAGTAAATCTAAAATTAATTAGACCGGCCGGCCGGTGACCGCTGATCAGCCTCGCTGTGGTCGATGCAACCCGTCCCTGCAAGATTGTGTATGTATGCAAAAATTACAGCTATTCATTATGAAACCACTATCGTAAAGTTAAACGCTATGATAGACGAGCGCAAACGACTTACGTTCAGTGAGTATTGCTGTATTTTGTGCGGCGAGATTTAAACCTAGCTTTTACCTGCTAAAAGCTTATTTTTAGGCTAAGGTATATTAAATGTTCTAGCTTGTTTATCGGTCAATTGTAATCGTACGAGATGGTAAGCTAGTGAAAGGAATATTCCATTTTAATATTTTTAAGCCAGAGTGCAAAATAAACCTCCAGCTATTATGTATTCAAGCTAAGGTTAATGCAGTTTGGATACAACTTATACCTCTAAATAAATTCGATTACATTTTGTTTTTAAATATTTTCTTCAGATTAACGAAATTATTATCACAATAATAATAGTAAATAAATAATAATAATAAATAATGCCGGACAATCCACACAGCATCATCTAGCCCCAAGCTAAGCAAAGCTTGTGTTATGGGTACTAGATGACTGATATACATAATACAATATTAATACTTATATAGACATTTTTTTATTGTTATACTTACATAGAAAACGACCAGAACGCCCTGAACAAATATCTGCAGATCGTACAAATATTTGTCCCGAGGCGGGAATCGAACCCGCAACCTCCTGCGTCGCAGGCGGACCTTCGCCCACCGCGCCACAGAGGCCGTCTATACTCTTACCCAACAGAAAACTTTATAATTTTCAGAAAACAGTAGAATTTTAATGACAATACCGAAACATGGTATTTCGGAATATTTGGATCCAATTTCCCACTAGTAATTGCCCCGTGTTACATTAAATTTTCACTGATTACGAACACACTGTACTGAGATTAGTCGACACAATGGTTAAACACAGCGATAGCGTTTCATTTATCGTGTTAACCATAATTTATCAAACTGAAATGTTTGAACTACATTTGGGGTTAGATTTTGTACATATCGCAGTTGACTCTGAATATAATTATCTGCTATAGATATAGGATTAACTAAAATTATATGTTACGATACGAGTAAAATAACATTCGCGATTTTTTATACGAGTTTGCACCTTTAGTGCCCGTGGCGCACATGCACACAAAAGCAACGTCTCGCACCACTGAGATATTATAGGAGTGAATGATGTATAATAAGGCAAGAATACACTTATACAACCATAAGTTATATAACTTTAGAGTTACATTATATACACAAAAAGTAATCATTTAAGAACCGATTTCACTTTAGCTTTTTTTTTTATTTGAGGAATAGATAATAAAAACTATTTATTACGCCACCCGTCGCACAACTTGGAATCTTTTATCAGAAAAATGCGCTGAAGTGGACAACCCTCCTGGCTGGACTGGCTTGGCATCCCGCAGTGAACTGCATACAATAATTCACGTTGGACCTGCGTGTGCGATGTAAGGTGATCTAGTACGACTGTGGGAAATCGCTTTGGGTAGCCAAAAATGAGCAAATAGTTCCTGGTATTGATCGTGATCGTAAACATAATTTCCTCTGAATTTTTTGCGATACCTGATAAATCTTAATCTATTCAAAACTTTGAAAGTTATATTCGAGTAAATATTAATCTACTCATTATTGATAACATTACGGTACTTATTCGTGTGGAGTCGTAGTCCGGTAAAAAAACACTAAACAGTATGATATTTTGTGAAAAATAATGTATAATGCGGGTAGCTGACCGCAACGCAGAGTGTCTGACCATCAAATTTTAGCTATAAATCACTGTCTGTGAGCGTGGTGTGAGCTTTTGCTTTTGGCACAGCCACACGTTTTATGTTAAAAAAAAATCCTCATGTGGAATAATAGAATATTGGTAGGAATGACACTGTGATCTGACAATCCAAACAATTTAACGGGGTTTCTATTTCAATATACCCTTACTTCGTGGTAATTTTGGGGTCGAAAATTGTTTGTTCAGTCTTAGCATTATCTAGTTATGTTATATAGTTTTGGTGTTCAAAAGTCTATCTTGAATTAGATTATTTCTTGACTGTTATTATGTTCTTGATGGTTATTATGTTTCGTGTGAATTCTACCCAACTGAGATAATTGATCCGTAAGCACTGCGACAATATTATTAAAAATATAATTAAATTAAATATTATATTTAATGTTGGATTTGATGTGGAAAACATACATGAACATTTTGTTTTTTATATAGTAACCAGCTTGTGTGGAAACATCGGGAACTCTCGTTTGAAGGCTTTGTGCATAGCAAAACAGAAAGTAATTGGGGCCGTCGGTATTGGCTGACTCGATTGATTCGTCTTCGAATATTTATATAGGGTCTGATTGAACATTTGCTCATAGTAAATAAAACAAAGTTTTCACAAAATTTCTTGGTTACCTATGTACATGGTTGGATATAAATTCTTTGTTGGATAAAATTAGAACTCACTGCATTACATCTAATAAATAAAGCCTCCAGAGCATAATTTCTACGCCGTAGACATTGCTGCTACACTAGTGGCAGCTACGTCATTTGACTTTTACTACGATGTGTGCTACGACCTGAGGCTACGACATTTAGTTGATATCATTGCTTACCTATAAATAAACAAGATTAGTCAAATGCGAGTGACACTCGCGCGCCGAGGGTTTTGAACTTTTGTCGTATAGGTAGGTACGTATATTAAAAGACCTCTTGGCGCGGTGGGTCAAGGTCCACTTACGACGCAGAAGGTTGCGGTTTGATTTCCGCCGCGGGACTAATATTTGTACAATCTGCAGATTATTTGTTCGGGTGTCCTTTTCTACGTACACAAAAATATATCATCTAATGTCATCTAATCCTATAAAAAAGGTGTCGGTTGACAACAATCACATCAGCTAGTTGTGCTTATTTCAGTTGCTGTATTTTCTCTCCTGCTTCCAAGTTTTTTCAGGACGTAAATTTAGTAAATAGTTATCCTTACAAATTGCTAGTGTGTCATAAAACTTAGCACACCTAATCAAATTGTGAGTGCAAGAGCCAGCGTAATCAGGAGCGCCATAAAGATAACAAGATGAGTGCAGCACACATTACGGAGTATTAAGGTCGATGAGTTCCCTGAGTGAAAGGATCTTTGCCCTGAGTGAAACCGGCAATGTACGATTTCCCTATGACAGGACAGGCAAGATGCGAGATGTGAGAACTGGAAATTTTATACGTGTATTAATTCAATTCGTGCGGAAGAGTCGAATGTCACTGGAAATGAGAGTTTGTAAGTTGTGTCAATTATCTTCACATATCTAAAGTTCTCTCAACAGTCCGGCCATTTTCAAGCAATTTTTTTCGGGAAAGTTGTTAATACGAGAGAATGCCATAATAAATGCAAAAAATGCATAGTAATTATGTCAAAATATTACTAATCTTTGCACAATAAAAGGACTTGACAGTGTATTTTCAGCTCTGAGTAGGCATCCTGAGGAATCCAGCACCCACAGTAATTTAGAGGTGCAAACATTATTCCACTTGCATGGAGAAATTCCGTTGAAAGTCTGCTCTTATAGCAACGTAGGTAGTGTATTTTTTTTTTGTAATTTGCTTTGAAAAAAGAAAGGCTTTGTTCTCATGTGTTCTTATTTTGAAGATCGTGTTGGGGCATTAGCTATGTATATTGTGGTATTCAGGGCTCATTGCTTGATGTTCTTTACGACAACTATTTCAGTGGTTTTCTGACAGAAATTCTAGACTTATTAGTGTTTTACTAAGAAATACTTCACAAGAAAGTTATACTTTGAAACTATTAAATAGTAAAACGCAAGGAACCCGACTATTCGGGGGTCATGACTGCCACGGCGGTGTTAGAATAGAATACAATTCAGCCCGTGGAAATCAAAGTGGCCGATTTAAGTAACTTACAAGGGGTCATGTAGCAGTATTCTTCTGTGTATTTTAAACACCAATCCTTTTTTTTTATCAGTCATCCCGTGACCGCGACATTGTGTAAACCTGTTGAAAAGTCGGGAAAAATAGGTAACTAAACGAGATAAATACCCATTTAAAATATTACTCATAACCAATCCGTCTGCCAAGCGTAATAGAACTGGCACATCATTTCATTCATTATAACGACCACAGTCATCGTGTAGTCATTACAATCAAGAAGAAGAGAACGAACGAGATATATTCTGTAGTCATTCTATTCTAAAATTCTTAAAAGTTTTATGGATTTACGAATCTTTATTTGACCTAGACATACTAAGCCATCAAATCACTCTTGTAATAATCTCTTTTGCTCATCACGATAACTAATCAAGGGCAATTTTCGATGTCCCCATCGTAATTAATCATAGCTACGACTAAAGGATTTCCATCTCTATTACTGGGGGATAAGGTTGTAAATTACGTTACTTATTGTTAAATATTCCATAAATCACTGGAAGATTAAATTGATGTTTGGTGTCGACAGATGTGTAAGATGTGCCTCGCCTCCATGCATGTCTTATTCGAGCGCTCCTCTAAGGAATTAATTACAGGCCTACGCGTTTGCTTTCCACGTAGTCGAGGCACTAGGTCCATGATGTACCGAGATTCTCCGGTATTGATTGTAATTTATGATATTCTAGACTAGATGGAGTTGTCATGAGCCAGAAAAAATAGGTCACAAGCAAACCTTATCTTTCTTTCTGCAAGTCAGCTTGCTCACGACCCTAATACTTTATGCACCTCGGCAATAGTACTTTGCTAGTGTGCTGTCCTGAAATGCATGGAATGGGTATAGATAACGGCTTTACATTACCATTTCCAAATAAACTATCAACAGTTTGTTTAAATTTAACGCATCAAAATAAAAGAAAAAACTGGTATATGTTTTCTCTTGACAGCAAACTCACAACGAGTTTGATAAATATTTCAGTTTATGAAAACAATTAGTTTTCAGATTTCAGCTGTTAACTGCGATTTATGGATATTTAAAAAATTAAGGTAGAATGAGATGAGTGAACACTTTTTAAAACGTAACAAAGAAGAAGTTCACGATATGAATTGCCATTTATTTGATTACGCAATACGTTTCAATATTAAGTTAAAAGACGTGGTGTATTCTACACGAAATTCACAATATCCATTGCCTGTACGCAATAAGTTCCCGGATTCCAGCTATAAACTGTGATGTATCACTCGCTGGTTCGCTGTGCACCAATGCATCCTCGGGATCCAACGAGTCAGCGTTTATGTGGTTTGCCAATGACGTACGGATTTCCACAAGAAGGCCACGTATTGACCAATCACGTTAGACTTTCGTAATATATTGTTTACGACATCGCCTTGTTTGTGAATCTTTAGTTTTATATTTTTGTTTGTTCCACAAGCATTTCGGAAATGCCGTGACAGTCAATCAAACACGCAAAGAATACAAATAGCTTATTTATTTTAAACATATTTAGAACACACTAATATAAGTACGATTCAGATTCTCATTCAGACTATGATGATTGATGATAAAGCTTCTTATCCTTAAATAACGGTATGATGATGAAAAGGTCTTCAGACTAAAACCAACAAACTACATCATTGTGAAAACGGAGACAGTGGATTTCAGTTATCAATAACTTTATTTCCTTAGGTTTACAAAATAAGCACTTAGACAAGTCAAATTTGATACAGTTAATGGTTATAAAATAAATAAATAAACTTTTATTGATATCTCTTCACATTAATTTTTTGCGTAACGTAGTGAGGGCGCCAATAGTTCGAGGGACTAAAGAAGTTAGCTAAAGAAAAAATTTATTTTTTTTTGTGAAAAATGAAATTTACAAATTTCTATATCTGAATCAGATGAACTTAATGTAATACAAACTAAACTCTTCAACACTAGAAAACAAATGAAGTTTGAAAGCCGCTGTTCTGCTTTTTTTCTATAGCT